>CAHIKZ030001503.1:165000-512500 GCA_903632075.3 Acanthosepion pharaonis | reverse complement strand
TAGCTAAACCAAATAATAATAATAATAAAAAATAATATATATATATATATATATATATATATATATATATATATATATATATATATATATATATTCTATATATATTCTATATATATTCTGTATATATGTATGTGAAATGTATAGAAATGTAGAAAAAAGTAAAGTTATTTTTATTAAGATTAAATTTGTGAAAAATACAAAAAAAATCTCATTATCTTTTATGTTTTCAGCAATGTTACTCACAACCATGAAATCTTAAATAGGTTAATCAACAACTGCCTGTATCAAGTCAATATAGGACTTGACCTAGACTTTGATATATTTATGGATAAGTAATGTTATACAAATTCAGCAAATAATAAAAAATACTGTTTAGACTCTTAGAGTTTAATATTTCTTCAAAAAGGCAAGGAAGATCATTAATGCTTTAAAAAAAGGATTTGATTATTTTATAGATAAAAAATATATATGCACTATAACAGATTTTATACAAATCAATGTTTTCACAATAAAATTGGTATTAACTAACAAATATTGGTAAAATTTTCAGGTTATATTTACATGAGCAATAGATCATGTGAGTTTCAGTTTACAATATCTCTTCTTATTAAAAATATTGATAATAAATCATTTTGTTGGGTGTCAGGTTTTATTTTGCAAAGATACAAAATGCCAGATCAAACAGCCATTTCTTCTACAAAAGAGTACACAAATTTGAACCCTGCCAAAGATTGCATTTCCTTTAAGTTTCCTTGAGTGCACAGGCCAGTAGATGTAATACACACTGTTTAAAAAAAACAAAAAAAGGGATATCTCTTTCAAACATGTGTATCTGCTAAAAATAATGTTTAAAGTAATAAAAATAATTGTTAAACTTAAATAGATCCAAAATATAAATACAAATATATTTGATTAACCCAATATCCTATATATCTTAATGAATTAATTTCATTTTACATGTTGATATAGGCATTTTGTAACCTTCATTTGTTTTTGATTGATTTTGATAACTATTCTACTGTTTCATCATTCAATAGTTTTTAAAAGAGATCTACAGATCTTCATTTGAATATTTTCTGTTAAATAATATATCTGGAGAGGATGAGGAGAGTCATTTTATTAATTTGTATATTTAAAAAAAAAATAGGCAATAGTCAGCTTTGCTGAAAATAAAGGAGCATTATCTTGCATGATTATACTCTTAGTTTAAAGTTCTTGATGACAACCTGTACTACTAAAAAAATAACCATTTTATCCAACAACTTTAAAATAAACATTGAAAATTATTGTAAGTTGTTGGATAAAATGGTTATTGATTTCAAAAGACTTATAACTTTACTGCTTACAATACTAGCTGAAAACATTACTCTATCTCCACTGTATTTACCTTATAATTTATGTTGTTTAACTATTTCTTTGAAGGGCCAACCACAAATGTAGCTCTACATTCACCAGGAAAAATTACTGGCTAGAAATCATTTCTTGTGTACTTCTTTACCCAAATTAGTTTCACTATCTGATGTTTATTTGGTTGCTTTGACAATATTCTGCATCTTTCTCTCTATATACATTTGTAACATCAACTTCTAATATTTTCTTAATGGTTAATCAACTTTAGATGCTTTTTATACTATTCATTTTTGTCATATTTATTTTTGGGATTCATAAAGTGAGTTATTTTCTTTTTCTTATTTTGCCAATATTATCAATTCCTTTTTTTGATTGTTCTACAATCTCTGTTCAATGTTTTCACAATTTCCAACATTGTATTCTCATCACTCAATAATTTTACAATATCTTGTTTATTTCTGAGGTTATATATTTTGTTATGACCCATAGCAATATTAAAAAAAATATTAATAACTGTATGATTATATATATTTACTTACAATATGATGAAATTATAATGCTGATTTAAATAATGAAATCTCACATTACCAAATATTGCAAATATTTAAAATAAAAACAGACATTATAAACTGACATTTACATGGTATGTTTATTGTATAAATATATGTATATCCTTTAAATTTTATCAAGATTGTAATACTAATTTTATTGTGAAAAAATTACTTGCACTATAAAATTTATCAGGTCAGATAATAATATTCAGGTTTATCAATTTTTTTCATCCCAGAAGAGAAACAGATTTCAGCAAACATCTATCAGGTTATAAAATGGATATCAAATATTAAAACTACCTTTGTGATACTTGTTTTCAAGAGAAAAAACAACAACAAAGCATTGAACAACAAAAAGCAACAACATAAACCAATAAAAGCATGCACACTGAAAACTGTTATAAAGCCACTTTTTTGTTATTTCCTCTTTACTCAAAATTATCTGTTCTAATCCTATAGTTAGTATAGTGTTTTAATCTAAAACATTTACTCTAATAGTATATTAATTCAAGTACAGTTAAATATTGATCCATTATGGACATCAAGTATAAAAAATAAACAACAAAAATCTAATCAAATTTGAAAGAAGCACTTTAGAATTTTCTTCAAATCAGTTCCCAAAATGTTTGACAAATCTATAACTTTATAATATATATTTGCTATATTTGTACATTTTATGCATGACATTTCATTGGAGCATTTCAATTGAATTGTAAAAGAATCATTTTGTTTATGTTATCCTTTTGCTCTCTGTTAGTGAGGGCTATATTATTAGCATAGTACCTATAATAAAAGATACATAAGTAATACTCATTTTTATAGGTTGCGTTAAATTTAGTTTTGTTCATTTTTCCTTTAATATTATTTTAAATAAAAAAGAAACTGCAATGCTACCACTATTATATAATCAAAAGCATTAGTATTAATAGTAAATGCTATTACCAATAGCAGTAGATACAAATACACAGACACAAGCCTTGCTTTAACCTTTTCCTCTCTTTCTCTTTCCATTGACATAAAACTAACAAAGAATTGACATTGGCTTTTTATATATTAAATTTATAAAAGGATCAGAAATTTTTATTTTCTTAATTATCACATAAATAAATTATAAAATTAGATCTTTTAAGATGAGATTTTTAATTGGAGCATCAATTTAAAGGTGGTATCAAACTTTGGAATAATTAATCCAATGATATGGACAAAAATATTTAATATCTTGGCAATGGCCCAATAATTCAAACCTTCATTATGTTGCTAATTTATATCAGTTTTGCTTGGTTGAGAGCTTTACATTAACTATGACAACCTTGTTGCAGGAAAATGAATGATAACTGTGATTGCATCATACTCTTGCCAAAAATCATTGCTGGAAGATTCCAAAAGTTTCTATGCAGAAAAATTTTCAACTGCATTTTTTCTTAAATAACATTTTTATGATAAAATCTTCATAATTTTCATATATTTTCCAAATTCATTTTTTTCTTATATGCATTTTCAAAATTTTACTTCTCTTAGCTTAGGGAAATTTTATTCATAATCATAAATTAATTGAATACCATTATTGTTACCATCATAATTATAGCAAAAATTATAATTTTAAACCTTGGTTTGAAATCTTTAAAACCTTAAAAAATATAGTCCAGTTCTGTATAGTTTACACTGCAGCAAATAAATAATAAATAAAATGACTCTGCACCAAAAAAAAAAAAATCAAACTGGATAAGCTAAAAAGAATCCAACTTTAGCAAGAGAAGAAAAGTGTCTTAGATTGTGTCTAAGAACAAAGACCATCTTACATAAAACATATAAATAGCTGGGCCAATTCTACTACTCATATCAAGCATCCCAAAAATTCACAAAGGAGGTATTCTCCTATGACCTATCATTAGTAGCCTCAGCTTAGTATGCTATCTGAGCAGATTGCTGTTAAACTTCACTATCAAGTAAACTGCTAATAGACAAAGAACTCAATCCATTTTTAGAGCTAATCAAAGAGATACTCTTTGACTTCTCACAAGTAGTAAACCTACTTGTTGCAAGCTTGTATACCAAAGTTACCAAACAGTCTGGAAATTCATTCATGGAGAACACAAAAATATATTTAATAACTATAGCATTTAATTATTTATATTTTGCAAATATTTCTGTTCATTTTATTTCTTTTGCTTAAATAAATACCTCCAAAATAGTAATTCTTCTTTTCATATTATCAAATAAATCATCATTCATATACAACCCTCAACAAGGTCACTTTTTTCAGTTTATGCTAGGGAACATAAGCAACCCAGTGGTTGAACTGTGTCAGTTGTTCTATTTATTGAGATTTTCTAATGTGACCTTTTAAGTGCATAAAGTGTTTAGATGACTTGGGTTGAGGCAGATTTGTAGGCTTCCATTTTTTTTTCATATGAGTAGGCTAGGCTTGTTACCTCTCTGATAATATGCTTCCATGTTATCAAGCTCCCTTTTTATCATATATGGTTGGGGGTTTTCCTTGGTGGTTCAAAATGTAACAGAATGTTTTCAATCGCATAAAGTTTCATGTTTCTTGACAGAAAGCCAATTTTGCTGAAGCAATCTGGGAACACTTTGATGAAGTCATCCACTTTGTTGATTGGTGTCTTAGCTTTGGCAGGTTTCATGTTCTGTTGAACAGTGTATGGTTAACAATTTCAGCTGTTCTGATGATGGCAATCCTAAGACTGCTGGTTCATACATATTGACAATGTAGAATTTAGTTGTATTTGTATGGGATAATGATACTGCCATAGCACTTAATAGGTGTTTCATTGTATGCCATCAGTCTTGTACCACTTGACTGAACTTTTCTGTTAAGATATCCTTCGGCATCAGTTTTTTCTGGGAACATCCTTTGGAACCTTGTCATTTGTAGTATGTTTCATGTTTTGAACCATACTTGGTCTGATATTTATAAGAGAAAAAGCTTTGTTGAGACACAACATATTTGGATGCTGTTAAATGTTGCATTGCAGAATTGCTCTTCTGTGTTTTGGGTGTTGTACACAGTGTCAGTGTGTACACAGTTTATGGTCACAAAAACAAGATGGACTTTTGTATGTATGACTCAATTTTGATCTATGCTTGGTGTTTTTAGACTTTGACCTCAGCGCTTTCCCTGGAATTTTGTTGATTTGCAGACTATAGCTCTGTGGTTTACTTTTCCACATGCACATTGCATTTAATACAGAACAAGTTTCATGGTGAAAGGCACAATTTTTTCCTGCAGTTGTAATACAGCTATAACTTTTGCCTTTGCATGTTACACTTTGTATGGTTGCATTGAGGGTCTCACAAGTGTTGTGCATGCAGGGTTGGTGAAACCCCTGACCAAAGGGGCCCCTGCATTTTGGGGGGACTGTTGTGGCTCCTGCCATTTGTTTTCTGCACTGTTTTATGGCCATCTACCATTTTTTAAAAATATTTTTAAACTGACATGACATTGTTAGTCATCAACTAATAATATACATCATGTATGTGCATGGCAAGTGCAGTGCATGCTACACAGAAGGTTGGAGCCCCAAAAGGGCTAATTTCAATAGAGTTTTTTTACTTATTGTAATTTTTACTTTTTTTCTTCCTAAGTTTTATTGTCAATCATTAACTATAATAATCGACAGGCTTACTGCCTGAAACCTCTCAACTGTGTGGGGGCCCCCATGCATACTGGTGGAGGTGGCAAAAGTACTAATTTTAGTAGCGTTTATTTTTTAAATTGTAATTTTTTTTCTGAACAGTTCTTTTAAATCAATTAAGAGGGTAATATATCACGGTAAAATCATTTTTTATTCTGAGATCATCCACTTAGGACAATCTCTGATTTTTTTTTTACTAATAGTAATACTAACCAGAAGTCCATGGCTAGTAATTAAATAAAATTTCTAGTCCCTATTTTTCACATTTCTAGAAAGATAAAACCAAGAAAAAAATAAAAATGTTTAAAGATTTCAACATAAAAAATTTTCACAAAAACTGAAATACTGTTTTTAAAACAAATTTTTAAGACAATCCAATCCTGTTTTTGTTGATTTGGAATTATCCAATCCAATCCTGTTTTTGTTAATTTGGAATTATCCTTGAGGACACATGGCACAGTGGATAAAGGCATTGGTTAGATCCAGTGACAGAACCCAAAGTGTGTGAGTTCAATACCCAGCTAAAGCAGTGGAGAACTTTCAGAGGGAAAATTAACAGGAGATAACTGATAACTGACATTCATTAGACATGGCACATGGAACTAGAGCAGTCTACCCCAGTGAGCGAAATAAAAGGTTCAGTTTGACAGTCCAACCACCTGAAGAAGGACGGATTGCACATCGGCCGAAACGTTGTAATAAATATGGCAACAAAGATGAGGACAATAGTCTGAAAAATGTACATAATGCCTCAGCTATTTTTTTTTAGTGGAGATGCATCCCTGATTAAACTTTATGAAAATTTAAAAATTTGTGACTTAAACATTTTTTCCGAGTAAAATTTAGTCATAAAAATATTGGTGGTTATTACAAAAAGAATAACATTTTCTCAGATGTTTTTGCGATAAAAATACTATCCATTATAAAAGTGAATAATTAATGAATATTTACTGAAATTTTCATTTAAATTTGATAATTCCCTGATTTCTGGTAATTTAAAAAAATGCTGCATATTTTCCTTTGAGGGTTTGTGGCTCCCAGTTTGGGAAAGTTTTGAAATCGACACATAGTAGAGGGGGGAGGGCGTCACCATATCAAATTTTTAGGTTGGGGTGGGTGTAGGTTCAAGACCCTAGCACCAGCCCTGTGTGTATAGTATTAATTTGTCTCATATGTCAGTCTGAAGTTGTATATTCAGTATGTTTGTAAGGATTGTTTATATCTTTTCTCAGGAGCTCTTTCTGGAAGTCTATCAGAGTACTGGCAGTTATGATTTCTATTATTCTCTACCAGGATTTATTATTGGTAGCCACAGTATTAACAACTTTTTTTGCATCAGTTCAAGTTTGGTCATAATGCTTCACAGAATGCTTCCAATATTAATAGAGCATGGGGTAAAGTTTCCACTTGTGATCATATGTTGCTGGTTTCTGAAGTTCTGCAATAGGAACACAAGTTTTGATGATCAAGATAGTAGAGAGCATTCATTCACTGACAATCACCATCTGAAAACACTAGTCAAACAAAACCCATGTCAAAGTGTCAGAGAAATGTCTCAGATGATAGATGTTAGCATTTCAACTATATCAGACCATCTCAAAAAATTGGCAAGGTGAAGAATCTCAATAAATGAGTTCCACATGAACTCAATGAAAGTCAAAGAGTTTGAATATTTTGAAGTGTGTTTGATGGTGCATCTGCAAAATTTAAATGATCCATTTCTTGATCAAATAGTGACTTGCAATGAGGAATAGATCCTTTTTGACAATCGTAAACAATCAGCTAAATGGCTTGATCATGATGAAACATCCAAACACTTTCTAAGGTCAAAATTGCATCAACAGAAGATTATGGTGGTCTGTGCTATCCATTATAGCTTTCTGGAATCTAACCAGAACATCTGCCAAATTTTACTGCCCACAACTGGATGAAATGTATATTCAGTTAAGCAAAATGCAAATAACACTAGTTAATTGACGTGGTCCAGTTCTGCTTCATGACAATGCTCTGTCACATGTTGCCAGGATGATACTGCAGAAGCTCACCAACTTGGATATGAGACTTTGTTACATTCAACATATTTCCCTGATCTGTTGCCAACTGACTACCACTTTTAAAAGTATCTTGACAATTTTTAAGCCAATAAACATTCCACTGCAAAGAAGCTGCAGAAGCTGGATTCAAACCTTTTAGAGTTTTTACCATAAAGGCATAAATAACCTTGTAGCAGAGGTGTATAGATGTTCAGGGTTTCCATTTTAACCGATTTAAACATTGTTTAAATACATTAAGGAATAAAAATTAATTAAAATATTGGACATTACTTTCTGAACAACCTTATATATGCTTCTCTTTCCTGCTGTTATGGGAGCACTCTGATGTATTCATACCATCACTATAGTATTTTTTCCTTTTGTATTATGAATGTGTTCTTTTTTTAGATTTTATACATTCTGTCCTACTAGATTGTTTTTATGCATGCCTTCTATATCTTTGTTCTGTATTTTTTCAATCTATACTATTCTTGCTGAGCCATTCATCTTCTGCAGGCTTGCATTTATTTCTAATGTTTTTGTTTATCATCCTATATTCATTACTTGGCATTGTATTGCTGTCTTTCTAATTAGTCCAAGAATTTCGTATCATCCACTGCTTTTTTTTTGCTTCCCTTCCCGTGAGATAACCTCTTTTGCTATTGTCACCAGCAGATGTCAATAACTTTAAGTTATTGAACACGTCTAAGGTTTTATGTTTGTTCTTAATTACAATTGCATATGTTTATTTGCAAATTGAGACATACTGAAGTTTTTTATATTGTAATTTAGTTTGCTTTAAGTTTTGTAATTTTATCCTTAGACAGAGAGACGATTGTTCAAACACTTGGCACTTGTGTATGTTTTAGTGTGTAATATTGCATTTATAAATCTTTTGCTGAATATTATGGTTCTGTTTGGTTCCTTTATGTCTCCTCCAGGGCTTTAAGCATCTTTGTTGTTCTTCAAAGCAGGTATTTATTAATCCTTGGAATACCAATAAACCCTTTTTACTTATTTTTTATTCTTTACATGACTTACTATCCTTTCCTATGCCTCCACTCCATGGTGACAATACTTTCTTGCAATTTGAACTGACATTTGGCATTATTTTGTGTGCTGTAAAACATCTATTTTTCTTTAGTGCTTTGTAATGTGTGTGTGTATACTACAGGCAACTATATTGAATGTTTTTTCTTGTAAAGAACAGTTTGGCAGCTGTCAGTATACCAGAACATATCTCCTTTTGTCTTTTATGTAAGAAAATTCAAGAAGTTTGTTGATGGTACTATATCATGTCATCACTCAACACAGCTTCAAAAATTTATAACCAAAAATGGCATACAACATCTCATACAGTAGGGACAGAGAGTACAAAGTTGAAGCTTGCTGATCTTTTAAGATAATACTTGAAGAGTACTGGAAGGCTATGGTCATAGAATATGTGAGGAAAATGAAATAAAATAATTAGTCAGTTCTTTCGATACATGACTGACGAGGCAGATTTTTTCCTGCAGTAAGTTGCCATTTCTTTCTGCAATAGACCAGTTGTCATCCTGGTCTGTCCTTCTATTTACCCATCCCATAATGGAAACGGAAATATTATTAACCCATTTTATTTATATTTGCTACATTATTAAAGAAAGCTAATTATGAAGGAATTCACAAGAGAATAATGTTTATTACAACATTTTGTCTTAACTGAACACATATTCAAGCAGCTGCCAAATTAATAAGCATTTGAACAATCATTTTCTAAGTGAAAGTAATTGTAAAATAAGGTATTGTGTTGGTTATTTTTCATGAATTGAAAATATTTTGTTACATTTATTTAATTTAAATCTTGTTCATATTTTTATGCTAAAATATATATTTTAAACTAATATTTACCCAATACAAGGCCTATAACATCTCCTGTTGCCACCTACCCCCAGTGGTATAACCATGTTTAGTGGTCTGGACCTCAGGGTCTTAGGATGACGTTTTTAATCAAAAGCATTGCTGGGCAATGCTGATCCAAGCTGGTCGCTTCGATCCACACTAATTCTGCTGTGTTCTTGATATCAGAGCAGTGGGAGATCGAATGTTGTAGAAATTGCAAACCGTGGTGGGTGCTATATTAAGGAAGAAATAACTTCACAATGAAAAAATAAAATGAAAAATTTCAATTGGTTTATGTAGTCTTGGTACAAAATTAATTTCTGTAGTGACACTGTGCCTCGCCTAATAATTTGTGTTCAAAGTTTTTTGGAATCAGGAAATCTTGTGTCAGCTGATGTGGATTCCAGAAGTTCACGAGCTTCCAAAGTCATTTGCTTATATGCACTTCAGCCCAAAACTGGCATGGGGCTGAAGGGTTCTTAGGATTTGTTTATTCTTTAATTTTCACATTAATTTTAATAAGGGTACTTTGGTCACTATTTCTGCTTTCTTAATCAAGTTTTCAAATTTGGAGAATCATCCATTTTCTCAGGAATAGTTACAGAGATAGATCCTCCTCTAACTCCAACCTGCTTCATTTCACACTGCCACTCCCCTCTTCCTCCTTAGTATTCTACCTCAGCTCATCTCAGATTGGTTGAACTGTTTTTTGTGACAAATCTAATTTTCAAATCGAGTGAGCAAAAGGGCGTAGTTTATTCTAACCATTAATTTTAATTCTCCTACCTCTTCAAGGCAGAGATAAAATTATCTTTCCGTTTCCGAACCTACACGAACCAGGAAACAAAGTATACTCCTGTTCAAATTAATGGGGAAGTGTGTGAACCTATCTACTCCTATTGATGGAGGAGAGAAAAAAATAATTTGTGAATAAAATTTCAGAGTTCAGGTGCAGACCAGAAAAAGTATATTAGTAAATATTATTACGGTGATTAGCTTTGAATATATGCGTTAGGGTAGAGTTAGTTATGGAGGTGACACTATCTATTAAGTTTTAATCTATATTGTTGCGGGATGTACATGGAGTGAAATGTATCAGAAGGTAAATTTATGTAAGACGAAGATTATGCGTACTTATAATGTCAGTATTCCACAACATACAGATTACACAAACAATTTAAGGACAATTTGCATGGCAAGAAATTACTAAACACAGTTGTTATCTAACAATAAAGAAGTTTTTATATCACAATAAAATATGCATATAATGACAATCAAAATGTTTGTTGTTGTAATAACTAAGATAATGTTATAAAGAATGTTTATGCAGAAATGTGGTCAAGAAATGTTGATGCTTTTTGATTGTTAGAAAGATTAAAATAATTTGGTTTCCGCAAAGAAAGATGTCAAATGTGTTCGTTCATTTATCAGTGTGAGTACGTGCGTAATTTAGAAGTAAGGATAAATGTTGTCAAGAGTTGCTTGCCTTTAACTGATAGGCTAAACTGGTGAAGTGTACAATTACTTTTTTTAGTAGTGAAAACGTTCACTTTTTAAGTCAGTTGTAAATGTTGATTAAACATGCGAACAATGGTTGATGAATGTTTTGCTGAGTTTGTTGAGATTTCTATGTGGTGTGTGAGTCAGTGGAGTTTGGTAACATCTCATGAAACTCGATGATTGACTGACTGAATGTGGTTATTTTTATAGACTCTTGTGTAGCAAAATCGGCTCCAGAGAGCTCGGCGGGAAAATAGGGTTCACCTGGAACTTTGCTACAATTTGGTGTTTATTAACCAATAGGAGGTTGAATTTGCAGAAACAAGATGATGATTGGTTAAATGCTTTTTAGAGAAGAATACATCTTTCTGAAAGGGGTTAAAGGCTAATGTGGAAGATTCCACAATATAGTTTGATGGTCTATGGACAACATGACTATTAATATGTCTAATAGGTCGCGAACTTGGCAGGCCAGTGTACATGTCTGCCCGATCTGGTTCGAGTAGGTGTATTAGTTAATGATTCAGCTGTTGAAGGATGTATCGCACCCGGCCGGAAGTTACTGCCGGCTACTCAAACTTCTAAAAGCGTCACCGCGGAAAACATAACGAATGCCGTTAACTTCCGGTGACTCAGCGTTTTTCAGTCAATGACTCACACAAAATCAAAACAAACGAAACATTTACATACACATGCCTTCCTAATCAAAAACAATTAACAGAAACTACTTTATATACACATGGTGTTCGAATGTAACCCATGTGTACAGCCAAAAAGTAGAAGGTAATTTTCAGTCATCACCCCAAAGATATCACTAACAAGCTACGTTGCCGACCTCAGCCTATATAAACACAGCAGATTTCTCCCACCAAATTAATTAGCCCGACGAATATTTTCGTTGGGGTTTTTGACAAATATTTGATCGTTTCTTGGCCTATGGCTGAGATTCGATCAAGGCTTTGACTAGCTTGGACTGGCTCCGGCCTGGACCTGTTAGGACAAGTCATGACCAGCTTTGACTAGGCTCTGACCAGCTTGGACAAGCTATGACCAGTTTTGGACCAGTGGCCTTTGAGTGGAAACACTCGGGTCTCCCACGTTAAACGACCTTGTGTCACATCTTGACTTTGTGGGTGTCAAGTAAATACCGTTCTCCTGACGAATTTTTTCGTTGGGGTTTTTGACAAATATTGGATCGTTTCTTGGCCTATGGCTGAGATTCGATCAAGGCTTCGACTAGCTTGGACTGGCTCCGGCCTGGACGTGCTAGGACAAGTCATGACCAGCTTTGACTAGGCTCTGACCAGCTTGGACAAGCTATGACCAGTTTTGGACCAGTGGCCTTTGAGTGGAAACACTCGGGTCTCCCACGTTAAACGACCTTGTGTCACATCTTGACTTTGTGGGTGTCAAGTAAATACCGTTCTCCTGACGAATTTTTTCGTTGGGGTTTTTGACAAATATTGGATCGTTTCTTGGCCTATGGCTGAGATTCGATCAAGGCTTCGACTAGCTTGGACTGGCTGCGGCCTGGACTTGCTAGGACAAGTCATGACCAACTTTGACTAGGCTCTGACCAGCTTGGACAAGCTATGACCAGTTTTGGACCAGTGGCCTTTGAGTGGAAACACTCGGGTTTCCCACGTTAAACGACCTTGTGTCACATCTTGACTTTGTGGGTGTCAAAGTAAATACCATTCTCCCGACGAATTTTTTCGTTGGGGTTTTTGACAAATATTGGATCGTTTCTTGGCCTATGGCTGAGATTCGATCAAGGCTTCGACTAGCTTGGACTGGCTCCGGCCGGGACTTGCTAGGACAAGTCATGACCAGCTTTGACTAGGCTCTGACCAGCTTGGACAACCTATGACCAGTTTTGAACCAGTGGCCCTTGAGTGGAAACGCTCGGGTCTCCCACGTTTAACGACCTTGCGTCACATCTTGACCCCGTGGGAGTTAAGTAAATACCATTCTCCCGGCGGATTTTTGGCCTCGGAGCAGCCAGAGCCAGCAGCAGCCAGAGCAGCCTAGCTTCAATTAGCAGCAGCAGCCAGAGCAGCCCACCTTCATCATCATCATCAGCAGCAGCAGGCCTACCCAGCTTCACCATCAGCAGCAGCAGGCCGACCAGATTCAACCAGCAGCAGCAGGCTGACTCAGCTTCACCAGCAGCAGCAGCAGCGGGGTACATGATGCACTTGTCTACCCTCGGCTACATGATATGCACTAACCTACACTCGGCTACATGATATGCACTAACCTACACTCGGCTACATGATATGCACTAGTCTACCCTCGGTTACATGATATGCACTAGCCGTTTTTCCGGACTACGCCTGGTTACATAATATGCAATAGTCCTTTTCAGGACTAACCTAGCCGCGTTATTACGAATGTCCTTTTATTAGAACTACTAAGCTGCGATCCTGCACGACAGTCATACCAAGGACGAACTGACTACACCAGCGCCGTCCGCGTCGATCCTCTCTCTCCTCAAGCGCCGACGCGCTCTTTACACAAAATCCTTTTCAACAGACATCCAGGGATCGACTGGACCTCGAACACCGCACTTCCATCGGCCTACCTTCAAGCTGTCGCCTTGAAACCTGACAACGCTCCTTCAAAACTACACGACCGAACTACCACAAACGATTATCTGTATATACTTGTGCCAGATTATTTAATAAAATTTGGCTTAAACTTTTACATCCTCATCTTTGTTGTCTTTGCTTCGATCGTATTACCCTATATTATTTTTCTGCTTGCGGGGTTAACAGGCAACCTGCTTAGCGCCGCAACAAGTGGTGACTCCGATATTTACGATCGAGCAAGATGGCAACAGACGAGTGCGAACAGAACACTCCCATAAATGTAGCAATGCCACTCACGATCCTCCCTCCGTATAACGAACAGAACACCAAGAACTCGTTTCTGCAGTTGGAAGCCATTTTCTCAGTACGGAGAATAACGTCACAGCAATCAAAATTCGCCAACGTCGAATTTTGAAACGAATCGGCCGTTCGGATGAGGAACTGCTCCGGGAACTTTTTACCCACGTCACCAGGGGCGACAGAACACCCTCACAGCTCCTACGCTTCATGAGGAGTCGACTGGGAAAACATTCAATGTCCGAATCGATCTTGCGCGAACTGTGGATGGACAAGTTACCCGCTACAATAACGCAGATATTGGCATCAATCGCTGACAATACTCCACTAGACCAGTTAGGAAACTCCGCTGACCGCATCGCAACTAAACTGGACCAAGGAGTGTGTGCCGTGCAGCGCCCAAACGACACACCAGCCAAAGACACAGATCTGGAAAAGGCAGTAGCTGACCTGCAACATCAGCTGCAGGATATACGAATGCACCTTTCCCGCAAATCGAGAGGCCCGGCGGTTGGCGACGGAGTGCACGGAGTACCAGCAGGGATCGACGAGTCGACCCGGAATTATGCTGGTACCACCACAGATTCGGCACCAGGGCAAAGAATTGCTCGGCACCCTGCAAATACAGCTCCAAAACTAAGTCGGAAAAACTAAACAGCCGGCGCGTAGGGCAGCAGACCCCCGGCAAAAACATACGAAGCCGCCTTTTCTACGTATGGGACCGACGGAACCACATAAAGTTTTTAGTGGACACAGGAGCAGCAATCAGTATGATACCCCCCAAAGAACAGCAAGACCGAAAGTCGACCCTGTATAAGCTCCAGGCAGCAAACGGCTCGACGATCGAGACATATGGAACCAAGACACTGACTCTTAACATCGGCATGCGGCGTGATTTTACCTGGACTTTCACCCAGGCAGACGTAAAAACGCCAATACTCGGGCAAGATTTCTTGGCCCATTATGACCTAGCCGTGCATATGAATACGAGGACTTTATCAGACAACACCACGAACATTTCTGTTAAAGGCACCCTCTCTCCACACAACACCACTGGAATCAGTGTAACAACTTGCCACGGACATCGAAATCCTAAATAGATACCCGGACCTCATTCAACCACTCGGGGGTACCGGTCCGGCAAAACACCAAACACAGCATCATATAAAGACCAGTGGACAGCCAACATTTTCCCACCCACGACGACTTCCTCCTCATAAGCTTGAATACGCCCAAAAGGAATTCAACAATATGCTGAAGGACGGATTCATACGACCCTCCGATAGCCCATACGCCTCACCCCTACATCTCGTACCTAAACCGGGAAGCACAGACTTTAGGGTATGCGTCGATTACAGGAGATTGAACGCCACAACCATAGGCTTCGACGAGCTTGGACTGGCTCCGGCCGGGACTTGCTAGGACATGTCATGACCAGCCTTGACTAAGCTCTGGCCAGCTTGGACAAGCTATGACCAGTTTTGGACCAGTGGCCTTTGAGTGGAAACACTCTGGTCTCCCACGTTAAACGTCCTTGTGGAACATCTTGACTTTGTGGGAGTCAAGTAAATACCATTCTCCCGGCGGATTTTTGGCCTCGGGTTTGAGCGACGAACTCTCCCCCTCTCACCTTCGCTGACCACACGAAGCAGCCAGAGCCAGCTGCAGCCAGAGCAGCCCAGCTTCATCATCAGCAGCTGCAGGCCTACCAACTTCACCATCAGCAGCAGTAGCTGGCCGACCAGCTTCAACCAGCAGCAGCAGCAGCAGCAGGCCGACCCAGCTTCACCAGCAGCAGCAGCAGCAGGCCGACCCAGCTTCACCAGCAGCAGCAGCAGCAGGCCGACCCAGCTTCACCAGCAGCAGCAGCAGCAGGCCGACCCAGCTTCACCAGCAGCAGCAGCAGGCCGACCCAGCTTCACCAGCAGCAGCAGCCGGCTACATGATATGCACTAGTCTACACTCGGCTACATGATATGCATTAGTCTACCCTCGGTTACATGATTTTGCACTAGTCGTTTTTCCGGACTACGCCTGGTTACATAATATGCAATAGTCCTTTTCAGGAATAACCTAGCCGCGTTATTACGAATGTCCTTTTATTAGAACTGCGATCCTGCACGACAGTCATACCAAGGACGAACTGACTACATCAGCGCCGTCCGCGTCGATCCTCTCTCTCCTCAAGCGCCGACGCGCTCTTTACACAAGTACAGACATCCAGGGATCGACTGGACCTCGAACACCGCACTTCCATCGGCCTACCTTCAAGCTGTCGCCTTGAAAACTGACAACGCTCCTTCAAAACTACACGACCGAACTACCACAAACGATTATCTGTATATACTTGTGCCAGATTATTTAATAAAATTTGGCTTAAACATTTACATCCTCATCTTTGTTGTCTTTGCTTCGATCGTATTACCCTATATTATTTTTCTGCTTGCGAGGTTAACAGGCAACCTGCTTAGCGCCGCAACAGATGGTTCAGGATCAGGAAAAGTTGATGCTGGTGCTCTGGTGTGTTTACCAACCTTCGTTGCCTGGCACCGTACACACGTGCGGGACCACTGTTTGATGTCAGTAGCCATACCAGGCCAGATAAATCTGCCTGATATGGTCCGCAACGTTGTCTTGCCTCCTGGATGTGGCTGGGAGTGGAAGTAGTCAAAAACAAGACGGCGCATAGACGGTGGTATATACGGGCGCGGGTTACCCGTACTTACATCACAGTAAATAGTCCTATCCGTAAACGGAAGAGGTCGATTTTCAATTTTTAACGAAGTATTTGTTCGAACAGCTGACAGTGTCGTCATTAATCTGTTCATCCATCAGTTTGTCAAAGTCCAATGTTGCAGGTTGAACTGCATTGAGAGTTGTCCGTGATAAAGTATAGGCGACTATGTTGCAGGTGCCGCGAATATAACGGATATCAGATGTAAATTGTGTGCTGTAATCCAAGTATCGAATATCTCGTGGGTTGTGCTTATTAGACTTTGCGTTTAGAGCGTATGTCAGTGGCTTGTGGTCCGTGAAGACCGAGAAATCGCGCCCTTTTAATATATGTCGTTAATGTCTGATGGCTAGATATACTGCCAACATTTCACGTGAAAAGGCACTGTATTTGACCTGGGCAGAATTGAGTTTGACAGAGAAAAATGACATGGGTTTTTCGACACCGTTAATGACCTGATGAAGTACAGCTCCGACTGTATTTGATGATGCGTCTGTGGTTAAAGTCAATTTTTCATCAGGTGAAGATATAATGTACGATAGTTTGGTGCAGTTCTTTAATTCCTGTTTAGCTTTGTTGAAGGAGACTAACTCTTTCGCAGATAACGTGATCTTAGGGATTTTTTTTATGTTTAGAAAGGAGGTTAATTATGACAAGAGTATGGTAGCGCAGTTAATAGTTTATCATCCCTAAAAATCTGCGTAAATGGCGTAGGGTTGACGGTGGTGGAAGTTGTTGATTACTTTCTCGTTAACCTAGGTGGTTTGTCCAGTTTACACTCCCCTGTCCCTATCATTGCTTTAAAATATGAATGCACACCCCACACATACTATTCAACCATAAAAATAATCTCTTAGTCCTTTTGACAATTTCACGATAATAAAATATATTTAAGAATCTATTTGACCGAATTTATATGTGCTCTTTGCTTTTACGCTTTTACTTTTATTTTCAATATATCTAAATCTTTACTACAAACATAGATATCTTGACAAACCATAAAAGAAAATGGTACCAAATTTATCTTGGTAGTTCAATTAGTAACCAAGTTATGACCATTCAAATTTTCATCTTATGAGCTATTGGGGATAGAGCCTGTCGCATCCACCAGTTCAGCAACCGGAAGAGGATTAGCTCCCTTGACTGACAATGGTTTTGTTACGTACCAGTGATGCTAATTTCTAACAAAACTTTCTATGTTTCAAAGTGGGGGTTCAAGGTAAATACCACTTCTCTTCCCCAACATCAGGAGTATGTTGCTGATCCTGTCATCACAACAGTAATGATCGCCTACCTGACCGGAAGGGTTGCCTGAAACAAGTGATGAGGTGATGAGGTCCTTTTGGTGATGAGGTCCTCCCTATTTCCTTTTGTTCAGGTTTACTTTCTTTTCCTCTTTTTACCTCTTACTGCTTGGAAAGACACAGACATTGGCTTTCCTTCTCTTCTCTGCTTATCCTCTCTATCTTGGGAAGATGCAGTGAATCTGTTTTTCTTTTCTTTCCTACCGCCCCGGATTTGACGGTCGAGAACATCCTGTCATTTTTGTTGAGCATGTGGACTCTTCCACAACAAGCTAGTTAACCCCTGCTAGGAAATGCACTATTCCTGTTATAATTTTCACCATCACAATCTTACAAATATATAACAAGCATCCATTGGTCAATTACCTTCAAACTTCAAACCGCCTGCACGCGACAAATCTGTTTTACCGCGTTTTCCATCTGAGCCAGTCACGTGATTCACGATGATATATAAACAGAACACGTGTAAACTCCCTTGAATTTCTTTTCATTCATCTCTCTCTCGCGCGTCTCATTTCTTGCTACCAAGCATCAAGATGTAATCTTCAAGAACTCCCGTCTTAGCCTTACCAACATTCACGCAAGTACGAACTACAGTTTAATAATTATTTTCACTTTATGAACTTAGATACAAATATTTACCTAATCTAAGAGACAAAACTCTGTCTGACCAAATACCAAATATTAATAAATTCAATTGTTACGTTTTGAAACAAGATGTTTATGAATCTTTATTCTCTGTCTTGTATTAATTGTTGTGGATGGAAGATTATTGAACACACACAATTTTAATCCTTCTATTCCTCTCCAACAGACATCACACACATTCGCAACAAGCAACGCAGTCATCTGCTTTGTTTGAATTATTTCTTGTTTTATTCATTAATTTTTCATGCTAATTCTCTTAACTTTCGTTCGCAGAAACACTATCATGATGGCCTATGCTATCATGTTTAGTTACTTAGCAACCATACCACGTTTTGGCGCCTTTTTCATCGGCACGTCGCCATGTTGAATTCAACTTAGCAACACAGCATATTGATTTGGCTTCCCACCAAATTTCTGGATTTACGTAACGACATGCTACGTGTGGCATCATCTGCATTCAGCATGCTGCCATTTTTGCATTTTTCTTACCGGTCCCAAATTACCTCATTCAAATGATTTCTTTTGAGTTTAACTTATCCTAACTTCATATATCACAGGAACATTTCCAAAGACTATCATCAAACAAAAAAAAAATTCAGTTAATTTGAATTAAATTTATTTGAAAAAACAAAAATTGGATTCTGCCTTCTTTTGGAACAATTTCTAAAAAAATTTCTTAATGTAAACTAAAAGTTAAGCGTTATCTTAACTTAAATAGCGAAGGGTAATGTAAAATTCCGCTATTAAAATATAAAATATCTCCAACGTAAATTCAGTATATTGAGTGAAATAACAAAAAATTCTGTTCTGAAGTTATCGGAGAATTTCAAAGATAAAATTCTGCCGTTGATTCTTAAAAAAATACTTATTCATTCAGTATTGTGACTGAACTAAACTGTGTTAACCGTGCGTTAACTTTTCAAAACTAAACAGAGTTTACTTACATTATTTACATTATTTGGACTGTTATCCTCATCTTCATTGCCATATTCACAACGTTTCGGCTATTGTAAGCTCCGGCCTTCTTCAGGTGATTGGAATTTCGAACCGAACCATTTATTTCATCCACATATACCCCGGGTACATGGCAGCAGCTCCAACAAACTAGGATAGAAGGGTATAAGAGGATAACAACTCAGAAAACAGCTTCAGTCTGCCTACCCTATGTGAAGGGATTATCGAAGAGAATACAAAAGATCTGTTGTGCATATAACATCAGAACAAACTTCAAAAGTGGTTCAACACTTCGCAGGCACCTCTTCCCCTATAGAGAGAACATGACTAAGGGCAGTGTGTACACCATCCCGTGCATCTGTGGTAAGAAACATAAAGGAGAAACAGACCGCCCCCTTAAGGTGTGACTGCAAGAACATCGTAAAGCGAAGAGAAATAGAAAAATCAGGTGTAGCTGACCACATATGGAGGAAAAAGGAAGATTACCGTCCCCTGTAGGATGAGGCTGAAATAATAGACAAAGAACATCACTAGAAAATACGAAAACTTAAGGAATCAGCACATATGCTAGGCCAAAAATATCGCCTGAGCCGGCCACAATATGGGAACCAGTGCTAAAGAAAAAGCAATGAATAACAACAAAAAATTGTAATATAAGCAGACTTGGAGGGTAAATCCCCTGGAAATATATGAGCTATATTATTTTTTCTAGTTTGCCCAATGTTTTGAAAAGGTATATTATTTCGTATTGCAGGACTAATTATCCTACGCTGGTATATATTTTTGGTATAACGAAGTAATCAAAACACTCGCTATAACGAGATTTAAGTATAACACAAATAAAGAAGATCAGATATCAAATCAAAACAAATCTTGTCCTACGTTACAAAATTTTAATACATATATGAAAACTGAAAACCACAATTATCAAGTGTTGTGGCGCTGAAAATCATACTAGTACTTCGTGTCCTAAGTTCCCTTCTCTGGGATCTAGATTAGTTAATGTAAGGAATGAAGTTTGTTTTCTTTGCATGTGTCACAAACATAGAAGTCCAGAGTGCATTGCAAAAAAGAAAAAAGTCTTAACATTTAAATGAAAATTTTGTAAATCCAAAGGACATGTCTGTGCCCTTGTTCGCAAAAATTTAAACAAAACAAAACACCGACCATCAATATATGTTACAAACATAGCGGTAAACAACAAGATTAATTTTACTTTTATCTCTATAAAAGTCTTTAACGGAAACGAGCCATATAAATTCAGTTGTTTAGTGGACACGGGAAGTCAAAGATCATATTTCTCAATATGTTAATCAAAGTAAGAGATAAAAATGATTTTATTCCATCTACGAAGTTTAGAGTTAAAATATTTTTAAGTGCCAATCAAAAGAAACTAAGTAATGTTTGCTGTCGGATTTAATGATTTTCATCGTTCCTTACCTATTCTGGTTGATAATGATTTTAATATTGAATTTAATATTGGTGGGTTTCATAATGTTGTGGAAAATCTAAACAAGTTAAATTATAAATTGAGAGGCAAAAAATTCCATTGAAAAGTCTGTAAAACATAAAGCCAATTGTTATTATGTAAAGTTGGCTCGAGATGAGGATAAAATTAAATCTGTCTCTTCTAATCATGCTGTAACCCGTAATGTACTAAATAGAGTAGTGTTATAAAATAAAATAAGACATATCTCGGCTGATTTGCAGGCAAATAAACTAACATACTCAAGAGCGAGAGCCGGATGTGAACGGGACAAGGCCCCGTCACAAAATGACCATTATCGTCATTTGCGCATAGGCCCGACGCACGAGTTCCGGTCGAAAAATAAAATAATATTTTAAAGTGTTTCTATTTTTCGACCAATAAATATGCTTCCCTCCTAATTATACTCGCGTCGTTTTTCGAGCCTGTTAAGCCATAAAAAACGAGTGAGAACTACTATGAGAGATCAACCCAGATCGGAATCCGGCTTATGAACTATGCCACAAGGTAGCTGTCCCAAAACCACACGTTCCTATTGAAATAAATCACGTAAATCTATTTTTGCTGTTGTCGTATTTCTTTCTTGCAACCATACGCTTGTCTATAAAACTGGTGTCAGAAGCGTACAGCAAGAGAAATATGGACGACTACACGAACTTCACTCGAGACGAACTATTTACTCTCATCAAGGAACAGAAAACACTACTATTCAAGTTGAAAACGGGACCAACACAGCTTTCCGAAGCCACGATACAAGAAATTCAAGCCGACATAAACGACATGCTGACTGCCCTAAAATCAACAACTTCCACCGCTCAAACAAACGGCGATTACAGCTTAATGATGCGCCAACAAACTATAAGCGATATATTGAAGCTAGGGAGAACTTTTCACCCTGGCCACGACATGAACCGATTCATCACGGCTCTAAACAAAGCATACACAATCCACGTCACGCCAGAACTCAGCACCTATCCCAGCCTGGAATGTGAATTCGTCAAGTCTGCTAAAGATTTACTGGACCAAAGTATATTTCAGCAGATAGTTGACTCAAAAAAGACATATCCACTTTTGAACGACTGAAGCAGCCCACGGAAGCCAGATGACTAACTTCCAACACTTCAGTCAAGCCTGAGATCTGGAACGGCGAGAGAGAGGCAGCCGTCCACATAAAAAAAAAAACAAAAACAAATACAACAAAGACAAAAATACAGACTTAACAGTCGATGGACTTATTTCCATCATCGGCGCTATGCTAATGAGCGAAAAGGTGAAAATTTGGAACTCAAATCTTTACCCACATCTTGTGAAGACAATGGACAACCACTATTCAGCCATTGGCATAGCCTCCGAAGCTCAAAGATACCTTGATCGCGGTGTAAAATCCAACGACATGACTTCGCACGACACTGTGTATTTCACACAGAAACCACAGCGGTCAAACCAAAGAAACGCGCCACTCCGACCTAGCAGGCAACCAAACCCACAGCAGACGGGCCTTACCAACCCTCCCGAACATGGCCACCATCCGACACCATCAGCACACACCACGAATCAGCGTGTGCAAGAACTACCTCAGAGGTCGCCCTGCCTCCATGGACGCAACTGCCTATATTGCCACCCACCTCGCACTCGGGCACAAGCCCATATCGCCGCAACGAATGATAATATACAAGCCATACATGATGTGGAAGGACGAGATGTGATGCCTTGTTCGCCTTCCCCTACGTCAGTCATCACACCTTCAATTTTCAAGGACTTGCTCACCATTCACCGCTCGTCCAGTCCACCTTCAACTTCAGGGACATCACCTTCTCTGGCGTCGCAATGCTAGACTCTGGATACTCCACCTGCATCTTACCAATATCTCAGTTACCTAGAGAAGCCAAGAAACACATGACCCGCTCCGACGTCGTAGTAAAAGGAATCAACGGCAGCACTACCGCCCTCGGCGAACTGACTTGCGACATCACCATCGGCTGTCGAGACTCACCCACATTCAAAAAGGTTAACGTGCTGGTAACTACCCAAACCACACCGATCCTGATCGGCTAAAATATCTTATGTGGCAACACGCTCGATTCCTATCTAATCGACAACCAAAATGCGACTATAGAATTCAGACGCACATTTTCCTCAGGATACATAACATACACAACCGCAATCATATCACCGTCATCGTCAACCAACGATCCAGCATATGGCGCCCAAGCTGACATCATCCAAAACCAGCCTACTATGGAACTATAGCCCAACATCCAGACACTGGATCAAAAGCTAACCTGGCTAAAGCATAGCACGGGGCTATCGCTACCAAACCACCCGAACCGAGACGAACTAGAGGCCACTGCAAACTTACTCATTCGCTACGCTGACATTATCGGCACCGAAAGCAGCAGCAAAGGTACATTCATCCGACCCATCCGCATACCAACCAACGGCCAGTCTCGCAGCCAGAAACAACACTCGATCGCCCAGGCTTTGGAAGCAGACGTTGATACCGAAATTAAGCGCATGGCCGATGAAGGTATCATTGAAAACTGCAGCGACCCCAAAGGCTTCAATAGCCCTGTATTTGCCGTACGGATCGATTCGCGTCGTCGCTAACTTTAAAAGAACTCTCAACAAGGTCTTAGTTGATCTTGACCCTTACCCAATGCCAAGGATCGACCACTTATTCAACTAAATCGGCAAAGGCAATAGATATTTCACTTCCCTCGATCTACGCAGCGAGTACTGGCAAATTGAGATCGACAAGAAGACCGATACAAAACAGCATTTACATGGAAGGACCAATGCTATCAATACACGCGCCTGGCCTTCGGCCTTACATCTGCCGGACAAATCTTCTCCCGTTGCATTGCAGAAGCCCTAGCCACGGTCACATCCCGTGACAACATTTCTTCCTATATGGACGACAACCTGGTCCACGCTAGGACATTTAGGGAGTACATACTCTCACTCGAACAATTTTTTACTGCCCTCCGAAAATTCGAACTCAAGCTGAATCCAGATAAATGTTCCTTCCTCGCATCAGAGGCAAAATTCCTCGGACGCATAGGAAACAGCGAAGGATTCAAGGCTGATCCAGAATATGATCGTGCCATCAGAGAAATGAAACCTCCAACATCAAAAAAGGAATTACAAAGCCTTATCGGCCGTTTAGTGTGGATCAGACAATTCCTAGAGACACGTCTTCACGAACAAATCAGGTCAGATATGTTTTCAAAACTTATGGGTCCCATACACGAATTCAACAAGGTTAATAAACCGTTTATCTGGACGCAAAATGCCGACAGAGCCTTCAAAAAAAAATCAAGGACCGTCTCTCTTCGCCACCCGTCATCTCGTTTCCGGATTTCTCCAAATTTTTCACACTCACCACCGACGCCAGTGACGTCGCATGTGGAGCAATATTAATGCAAGAAGCCGACAACGGGAAGAAAGATATCATAGCGGTCGCTTCCCATACATTCAACTCCACGGAACAGAACTGGTCCACGACGGAACGAGAGGCATATGCAGTAAAGTGGGCAATATTGAGATTTGATTATTTCCTTCGCAACCGCCCCTTCGTCATCTTCACCGACCACAGATCGCTGACATATCTGGACCAACGAAAGTTCAATAATGCCAAAATACGACGATGGCAAGAAGAAATTTCATGTTATAAATTCGTCTTAGAATATGTCGAAGGCGAATCAAATGTATGGGCTGACATGCTCAGCAGAGGTTGCGGACATAAGAAAACGAAACCCCCGAACGACCCTACACCGGCAGGCAGGACATTCGAGGTAAGCGGTTCAGACCTCCGCGTATACATCCCATATTGGTGCCTCGGCGAGTTTAACGGTTTACAGCTCATTCCCAAAACTCACGCACCACAAAACGCCCGCGCCCACAAGCGCGTCACCAACGCATTCTTCGCCTATCAGTCCACCACCACCATCCCCACTGAGAGAATCTGCAACCACCTCGGCATCGCAAATGAACAACAGAAGGACGACGCCCTGGCAAAGATCATCAGCGTCCTCTAAGCGAACCTCATATCGATCCTGACGACCACCGAGCTACGCTTTTCAAAAAACATTTGCACCAATTTTTTCTAGAACCAGGCACCTCCGTTTTGATGATAAGAGACAGTAAACACTCTTCGAAATTGGTTGTACCATACAAACTACGATCCAGATACCTCTACCAGGCACACGAGGGCAACAAGCGCTCATGTGTTACCCGTATGTGAGAACACCTTTCCAGCTACTGGTGGGAATTCAAAAACTGAGACATCAAGGCCTATGTCGATTCTTGCGACACGTGTGCTAAGTGCAAGGGCAACTACGGTAGACGTACCCACTGGCCCATTAGCCACTGCAAACGAGGAAAGAGACCATTCGATCTCGTCTTTATAGACTTCGTCACAATGCCCAACTCAAAGGGAAAACGCTACATCCTAACCATCTTGGATAGCTTCAGCCGACACTTTACAGCCATACCATGCGCGAGAGACCGTGCTATCGACGCCGCCCGCGGATTGTACCAGATTGTACCAGATTCCTTCGACACAGTGAGATTCCACGCATAGTATCCTCTGATCGAGTCACACACTTCACTGGAGAAGTCTATCGACAATTCTGTAACCAGATGTCAATCACGCAAGAACTTCACTGTCCTTGGCGCCAGCAAAGCTCAGGAAATATCGAAAGACAACATCGCACGATGAAGAACGCACTTTACATGTTATGCGAAGACAGGAACTGTGAATGGACAGACGTTCTAGAATCTGTCGTTTCGTCCATGAATTCCACGACCAACAGCGCCACCAGTGTCTCCCCGCACTATGCTGGCCGTCACCCCTACCTACACTACACAGAAAAGAAATCGCAAGTGATGATCCTGGAGCATATGGAATGCAAATTAATGCTCTGCTAAAGCAGGTTCACCACCACGTCACCCTGGCCAACGATGAAGCTGACCACAAACTTGAGACTAACTTAAATCGCCTCACATACAAGGACCCAATACAAGAAGACGACAAGGTTTTACCTCACCGGCCACACTCAACTGTTGCCCAATCCTCTCATCTGCCATGGATAGGAAATTACACCATTATAAAAACAAACAATATGATGTGTCAGGTGCAAAACGATAATGGTGATACAATCTGGATTCCCCGTGCACATATCCGACGACTGGCTCCACGTCCAACACATCTATCTAATACAATCCCTCTGCCTCCACCATGGAGGATCATTCTCCTCCACATCCCTCTGGGACACATAATTCAGCAAATAACTCCATACCAAAACAAATGCCAATAAGAAGAACGCGAGGACAACTTCCCACACGCTTCAGAGACTTTATCATGAATTAATCACCCAAATATACACGAATAAAGCTCACTGTAAATCAGACCGAGACCTGGGGGAGCCTTGTTATAAAATAAAATAAGACAAATCTCGGCTGATTTGCAGGCAAATAAACTAACATATTCAAGAGCGAAAGCCGGATGTGAACGGGACAAGGCCCCGTCACAAAATGACCATTATCGTCGTTTGCGCATAGGCCCGACGCACAAGTTCCGGTCGAAAAATAAAATAATATTTTAAAGTGTTTCTATTTTTCGACCAATAAAAATGCTTCCCTCCTAATTATACTCGCGTCGTTTTTCGAGCCTGTTAAGCCAGAAAAAACGCCATAAAAGGGGTCACACGGGTAAGTACTAGAAGTCAACTGGAGGCCAGGGAAGAGATTTGTCACGGTCAATCAACAGCAGTCAGCAGGAGGAGCGCCACGCCAACCAGTGAGAACTACTATGAGAGATCAACCCAGATCGGAAGCCGGCTTATGAACTATACCACAAGGTAGCTGTTCCAAAACCAAACGTTCCTATTGAAATAAATCACGTAAATCTATTTCTACTGTTGTCGTATTTCTTTCTTGCAACCATACGCTTGTCTATAACAGTAGTAAAGACATTAGAAGAGCAGAATCTGTATGAAGAATATGCTGAAATATTTAACCAGCAAGATGAAGGGATCATAGAACAGATAGATGTTGCTCCTGATAAGTTTCAAGACCACATTTGGATACCTCATAGACCTGTGTTTAAGTCTGAGGATCAAACCACTACCAAAATAAGACCTGTCTTTAATTATTCACTTAAGACAAAAGGAGCCCATCCCCAGCATGAAGCACTCTACCCTGGTATAAACTTCATGAGAAACATGTTGGAATTATTGCTGTTGTTCCGTACTAACAGATATGTACTTCTTACCAAGATTAGAAAGGCTTTTCTAATGATAAAACTTTAAGATAAAAATAAATTTTGATTTTTATTAAAAAAGGAAAACTTTTAGTTGTTACTACCTTAATTTTTGGATGTGTTGCCAGTTCATTTATATTGAATTATGTGATTAAACATAATGTCAATAAGTTTCCCAAAGATGAACGCAGTGAAATGTTGAAAATTTAGTGAAAAACTAGTAATTCTTCTGAAAAGTTATTGTATCATTATCGAGAATCAATAGAAAGAATGAAGGAAGGAAACTTTGATTTGAGATGTTGCAATAGTAATTGTGAAGAGTTGAAAACTCAAATGATGAAAGATGGACATTTTGTTGAACATTGTGAGTTAGAGAATGTATTAGGTTGCAGATATTATCCTTCTAAGGACACGATACAAGTTGCTGGTAGTTCTATTAATAAAAATGACAAAACAAAAAGAAACATTTTATCTCAAATTCTGGCATATAGGATCCTTTATCTTTACCTATTACATTTAAAGGGGGAATACTTGTTAAGTAGGTTATGGCTTCAGAAATGAATTGGGACTCTGTCATCTTTGCTGAAAATCAAAATGCTAGGTCTAGTTTATCCAAAGATTTAATTCAACTTAATTTATTAAAATTTCCATGGTGTGCTGTGGATGAAACATATCATACAGACTTGTACATATTTTGCGATGCCTCCAAAAAAGCTTATGGGTTTGCGGCTTATATCGGTCACAATGAAAATTCTACTTTAGTTTTGCTAAGGCAAATGTAGTCCTCTTTAAAATCGAAAACCTTTCCCACTTTGGAACTACATTTTTAGCAAGTGTTTGGGAAATATTTTAGATATATTTTTAAGCATTTCTGTCAAAAAATACCTTTTTAGCTGCTGATGCCCAAATAGTATTGTCTTGGTTACTGTCGGAAGGTATTAAAACCAAGAATCAATTTGTTAAAAACAGACTAAAGGATATTAGTAAAATAGCTAAGAAATTAGTTGGGAAATATGCCATGCCTCTAAATTTCAAGTATGTATATACTTGTATGCCTCAAGTATATAAATTTCAAGTATGTATATACTTCAAGTATGTAAATTTCAAGTATGTATATACTTGTATGTATTCAGAGTATGTATATACATACTCTGCAGAAACCTGATGAATTAATTAGAGGGATATCAAAAAATCAAGCAAAACTTCAATTTCTGGGTTTCTGGACCTGAATGGCTGAAGAAACAGCCTCTGTTACTTAGCCTGTCAGTAGTTTGGATTGTATGTGTTCTGACAAAGAAATTGTTCACTCTATGGTACTTCATAACATGGTCTCAGCTGAAAATCCTATTATTCATTTTAAGAAATATAGTTAATAAAACTATCAGTATAATTTATAAACAAACTGAAAGTTGTGGTCATAGATCATACCGAGTGTGCAAGGCAACACTTGATAAAAGTAATGCAAAAACAGTTATTTGAAAAGAAAATTAATTATCTTTTGTAATCTCAAGCACTTGACTTAATTAAAAATTTAAGCTTAAATTTAGATAAAGGAATTGGTAGAATAGATAAAACCTTTGCATTTGAATATGAGATAATTTATTCTATTTTACTTGCTAAAGACAATCATTTGACTAAAGTTATAATTAATGACTGTCATGAAAAATGTAAACATTAAGGTATTGCTGCCACTTTAAACAAATTGAGATTGTCAGGATTCCGGATTCCTAAGGCCAGCCATACAGTGAAGAATGTTATTCCTGGCTGCTACTTGTGTAAAAAATCAATACCTTTTCCTTTAGATATCCTAAAGTTACTAACACAGATTCAAACCCTTCCTTCATACGAGTATTGATAATACTGGACATGTTTGAGGATGAAAGGCTGATAGAGGTGTAAGTAAAATGTATTTGCTTATTTTTACTTGTTTGAATAGCTGTGATACCTTCTCATATTTAATGGCAGATACTTTACTACTGGATCTAACCTTCTAGAGGAAGTTTACTTCTGACGAATCTGTTGCAAGGTTTAATTCCTATAACATAAAACACCTTACAAAACTTTTGTATTCTGCATGGGTGGGCAGTACTTGGGAGCGCCTGATAAGAATAATAAAGTCATGCCTGTATAAATCTATTGGATGTTCAAAATTAATTATTTTGATTTACTCACTACTCTGTCAGATATTCAAAATTCAGTAAATACTAGACCACTTACTAGATGTTAGTCCAATTTGGAGATTATTACACCCAACAGTTTTCTTCGTCCATAGGCTCCAAATTATATTACACAACTAACGTAATTTGATTGGTTCAAAAATAGCACATGGCATGTCTTTGACTACATCCGCGCGTCTGACTTTCATTTGACCTGATCAGAGGTACAGTTGCGCCAAAATTTTAAAACATTTTCTGAGTCTAACACGTGACTTATATTGTTTATATAAACAACAAACAATTAAGAAACAGAGAATGGGAAAAATCAGCCGAAAAAGCTACACACTACGTGACGACACTCATAATAAAATAACTTTCAACTTTGATATAAGTTAACAATCCTTTTAAACATAACCACAGTCTATTTCCTTCATTCAATGCAAACTAAACTCACATCAACAAAAATGAGGTGACCGACACTCAAACGTCAAACACAACGTAAGTCATAACACCACACACGCTTTTCCAACAAACTTTGAAGTGTTTATTTTTTATTCCTGTTTGTAATATATCTGTGTTATTCCATATCCGTGTTCGAGTTCTTTTTTATTGGTTCTACCTTGGACTATCACCGTAGTACAAGGAACCGGACCATAACACTAATAATCGAACCAGACTTCAGCCAGGTCATCTGAGAAAGTGGCAGAAAATCGACGCCTTAATTAGCAGTCTTACGACAACTTGCTTCTATCACTATTCATACGTCCACATCGCCTACTAAGAAAAATGAATACGTGACTAAGTTTCGAAGCGAAAACAAAAAAAAAGTGATGCAAAATCTTAGAAAAAATCTTTCTTCAACAAAGTCTTTTCGTCTTCAGTAAATTTGGCGCCTTCGAAATATTCAACGTGTATTGAACACCCAAAACCTTAAGTTTGTTCCATAATGGACATTTTTGGCAAAACTTTTCTCTTTCTATTTGTTTCAGGAGAAATATTTTACATTGACTTGGACATTTAATCTGACTTTCTTCTCACATTTATTGAAGTTTCTGATAAGTTTGAATAATTGGTCTCTTTGGTCAGCCCCATAGAAAAAAATTCAACTCGTGTGTAATCAGATTCTTTTCTCATTTTTTGATGTCAACCATTATAATCTTCTAAGTCTGCTTTACACAGATTAACGTCAGTGTGTTTTTCAACTTACTTTTTTTGCCGACTGAGCAACGTCCTTCCACGGCAGTCAGTTTAAAAATTTAGTGGAAGTGCCTGAACCCTTTTTAACCGGGATCGCGCCGAAGAGCAACACTCTCGACAAAGCACCGGGAGCTCACAAAGACAGCATACTACACTTTGATCCAGGGACTCCAGGCCTCGCAGCTCGGATTTGGACGAAAAAAAAGAGGCTAACAATATTTGGAGCGATTTATTCAAGTACTCCCTGGCTAGAGGGAGTAGAAAACCGTAGATATTAAATTAATATCAATGGTTGTCCGATGTTTGAAAGAGTGCTGCATAATCTGATACTCACGAGGTACGGTTTGGCATCATCGATATTGGACTAGTCATCCGGTTTCTCGCATGTTGCTTGACTTAAATCTGCGAGATCAGAGTTTGTGAAGGTCAAGGTCGTCTTTCTAAGGAGCGGCTAATGGCGGCCGCGACAAGATAAATCCAGAAAAGTGTGTATTTGCTGTGCCTAGTATAATCTTTTTCGGGCACAAAATAGATGGCACAGGAATTATACCTATCCCTCAGAAAGTCGAGGCTATTCAAAACTTTCCCAAACCTGAAACGCTCCGACAGCTTCGGAGATTCATAGGCCTCATAAATTATTACAGACAGTTTCTTCCAAATTGCTCACAGCTGTTAGCACCTCTCTCCGGCATGTTACGAAAACAAGGAAAAAAGAATGCGAAGATAACTCTGTCTGACAGCACACTTTCTGCTTTCAACGAAGCTAAAATTGCACTCGCTAACTTCACTAAATTATCCCATATCCGTGATCAACCGAATTCCTTCTTATCATTAACCACGGATGTATCCACCGATGCCATTGGATCGGTGATTCATGAACATACTGACAAGGAGAAATTACCAATACAATTATATACTATATACCAATATTAGTATATACTATATACTATTATACTATACGATGAAACTCTCTCCTGCTCAAACAAAATACAGTACCTTCTCTAGGGAACTACTGGCGGTATATGCATCAATTCGACACTTTCGTCATCTGTTGGAAGGGCGAGGGTTTGTGGTATTTACAGATCACAAGCCGTTAGTATACGCCTTGAATGCCAAGACAGACAAATATGATCCTAGAGAATGTCGTCAGTTAGAATATATTTCCCAGTTCACAACTGATATTCGTTACGTCAAGGGAGATAATAACATAGTCGCTGACACCTTATCTCGTGCCAACATACTATCAAGTAACCTTTCAGAGGTACAGGAGCACGATCAAACACTAAAGGACCTACACGCAGACACAGCGCTAAAAATTGAGAAACGACCTTTACCCTTCAGCGACAGAGACATATAGTGTGACGTCAGCACCCCTAATCCACGGCCGCTTGTACCTGTTAGCATGAGGAGACAACTCTTCAATCACTTCCATAAAATGTCCCATCCAGGTTACCGCGGAACTACAAGCTTATTTCTGACAGATGCGTCTGGCCACGCATGAATGCAGATATTAAGAATTGGGCACAACACTGCATCACCTGTCAGAAAACAAAGGTACAGCCCCACGTAAAATCACCTCCAGGCACCTTTTCAGAACCTAATGGACGTTTCAGTCACATTCACATCGATTTGGTCGGTCCCCTATTATAGATCGATTTACCAGGTGGCCTGTGGCGGTACCCTTAAAATCAACCACTGCGGATGCTGTAGCGAAGAGTGGATTTCTACTTTCGGATGTCCTTCCATAGTAACTACAGACTGCGGACCACAATTCCAATCTACTTTGTTCGATGAATTCATACAATTACTTGGAGTCAAGCATGTTTTCACAACAGCGTACCATCCTTGCTCCAATGGAATTGTTGAGCGTTTCCATCGACAGTTAAAGTCAGCACTGGCTAGTTTTGATGACCCATAATCATGGGTAGACAACCTTCCGCTAGTAATGCTGTCACTTCGTTCGGTGGTAAAGAAACACCTACACAGTTCTACAGCTGATGTTGTTTTTGGGAAACCACTGGTTTTACCAGGACAATTTTTCTCAGACGAAATACAGTCACAGCCGACTGCAACTTTCACTCAATTCTTACAGGCAAGAATGTCAAAAATGGCTTGCACGCCAACTCGGAACTATTCACGTGACGTCTTTGTTCCATCATCACTTAAGACCTGCGAGTTCGTTTTTGTTCGTCATGACTCGGTGAAAAAGCCTTTATAGAGTTCTAAGCCGTAACGACAAATATTTCTCTGTGCACATGCCTAACGGTAGCACTAATATCTCAATCGACCGTTTGAACCCGGGGTATGTTGAACATAATGCCAATCAAACCAGTTCGGAAGAACATTCCGAGGTCATTTCTCGGCAATCATCATCAGCAGCAGCTCGACAGCAATCATTACCAGAGACAATACAGAACCAACAACAGAAGACTATTGTCACTAGAACTGGTAGGAGAGTCCATTGGCCTGCCAAATATAAACAATACTGTTGAACACTTTTTCAAAACTTCAAATTAACAAAAATATCTTGTCCATATTTTTCCTAATTTCCGCGGGGGTATTGTTGAACCGTACGTCCACACACACACATATACGCACACATCCTCACATATGCTCACATACGTTAAATCAAATGTATACTGAATAAACGAATGTGATATGTTAAATGTCCGCTGATTGGATTGATTCGGCCAATCAGGGCAGGTGTGAGTGTAACCATTTTTGCCGCCAAATCGTGGGGTTGTTCAAAATCCTATAAAAACTTTTTCCCGCGAGAAAGCGGTTAGTTGCGGCCTCACACATCAAGAGACATGACATGAATGTTCACAAGACAAACCATCGCCCAACTCACTCATTCTTACAAACCTAAAACTAAATATTTGTGAATATAATTTACTTTGATTCATGTCACAGATTGAATACGTGTTCATCTTATTTCTTCTCCTCTCTTGTCTGACGTCAAGAGTTTTTAATCTTCACAAAATAAATAATAGGGGTACAGCCCCCCTACAGATGTATCATCCGACCGAAACCAGACTCAACTAAGTAAGATGTAGGAAAATCGAGTAAGAGCGACTTCACATCTTTCCAGAGCATTGGGTAATTCTTATGCATGTCTTCATTCATCCACAGCTTCTGATATCCTCCATGCTTGAACCTCCCCTGCGCTGCTGTTTTTGACAACTTTGTAAGCAAAAAGTGAAATTCTCCGTTTAAACATCTTGTAAAATTCAATTACACTTTTTTCAAAAGTTATTTTTTGGAAAATTAGAAAATTTAAAGTTAATGAAATTGGAAACAAATATAACTTATTTTTCTAGCAGAAAAATTTAGTTGAAAATAAGAGAAGCGTGTCTAACCGTGGTGATTGGTTTTGGAGATGTGAACTGACGTTTACTTCAATGTATCGTCAACTAACGTCAGGGCAATTTTAAGACGGAAGTGACAGTATTTTCGAATTTTAAGTGTACCAGCTTATTTAACTATAAAGTAATATTCAAAAGTCTAATATTTTATTGATTTTTTGTAGTTTTTCTAACGAAGATATGTCCAAAGCCTGCACTGTTTCCGCCCCTAAAATTGAATCTGAAAAAAAATAAAAATAAAATAATTGCAGTATGTCTTTCACTGAAAAACAAATTATATTTATAAAATGAAATTAAAATATTTAGTGAAATAAGATGTAAAAAATAAAAATTTTGAAAATGCGACGATGATGGTCAGTCAGAGAATTTGATGTGTTAGACAGAAGGAAAGCAAAGCAATTTCTTAAGGCCTTAAACCACGTGACCTATTATTTCTGAACCGGGCATCCATAGTTTTGGAGAAAACATTTTTAATACATTTTTGGCATAATATTTTAAAAATGCTATCGTGTCGCAAATTGTAATAAGCTTTCAAATTTATGATCTGTAAAAGTAAATCTTTTAATAATAGCATTTCCAAAAATACAGATTCAAACTTTGTTTTAAAATATTTAAATTTATCACATTTTGTATTTAAAATTGGAAAAAAAGAAAACAATTCTTGTAAAAACTCATTTTTCATCGGAAAAATATTTTGGCTTCAGACAATTCATAAAAACCATTAAAGCATTTTTAATTAAATAATGTCTTAGTTTTATTGGCTTTTGTATTTTACAATTTAGAGCAGAATTTTGGTTAACATCGGGTCGAAGTTTACTAAAACAATCGATGATTTATATTTTTCAATGTCTTCTGCCTTTACCTAATATAATCGCAAAATTACTGAGAAGCCGAATTTTCGAATTTTCATAAAATTAAGTAAACGGGTAACAGATGAAAAAAAAAATTACCATGACTTTCTAAAAAAACAAACACTTCAAAAATAATTTCATTCATTTATGAATAAGTTCTGAAAGTTTCACTAAAATCTGACAAGTATTTGATTTTTGCAAGAATTTCCAAATCAATGTGTTTTGTTAAAAAAAGAAAATGAAAAAAACTAATGGTAAATATTACGTGACAGTTGACGTAAAAAACAAAAACATTTTTAACCAAAATTTCGAATGTGCTAGAAAGGATTTTAAAAAAATACTTTGGTCTTTCCTCTTAATAAATATTTTGACGATAAAACTTTGTTTTTATTAAGTTTGGGGCCATTTTTCATCATGCTAGCTAGGCTGTTTTATTTTACAGCGAATTATTGAAGATACATAGGTCTTCCCAACTCAGTGCAAAGCTGACTTGAGCTCAACCAGTTTGTAGCCTTGCTTCACATGAATTATTTCTGAACCAAAAAGGAAAACTGGCATACTCAAGAGACGTTTACCTTTGCCTTTGTTTCAATAAAGTCAACATACAGCAGAAACAAGTTTTTTTTTTATGTATGCTTACTAAACTGTTTACATATTGAACACGCACAAACTCCCACAACCTTGTCTACACTATCACGAGAATTCCAACTAAAAAAACAACAACAACTGATCTACTAATGAGAGTGAAATAAATCCAACAGCAGCCCTTCAGTGCGTTTTTGACACTGAAACGAGACTTTTCCTCACCGACTAGACAATTGTAACAATCAATTTTCTCTTGCATCCACTTACAAACAGTAATATATTTTCCCTTGGTTTTGTGCGGATCTATTACGCACTAACATATATACATACAAAAATATAAATCACATACAACGCCAAGCATTCATTGGTTAATTAATCACCACTACGTTATTATAGGCAATTTAAAAATCGCAGTAATGCGACAATTTTGTAATTGCTCTATTTTTTAGTAGTCAATTTTGTGCACTTTTGGGAGAAACGGATCACAGAAGCTTTCTTAAGTCTCCCCAAAGCTCGCTCGCTGATTGGTCGATGCCAAGCAATCAGGTCGTTTGCACGTGAAGGATAATTCTTCCCGCGCAGCGATTTGGAGCCTACAGTCACTTATTTAACCAAGAGTTTTCTAATCCTAATTAGTGAGAAATTCAACTGCCAAACGAATCCACGACAATTGAAACCATGCGCCAACTTTCTCACTCACACACACCACTCACATGCTGAACATATCTTGTACACACTCACATAAACTCTTCTTACATAGCAGAATCTTTCAAGAACAATCATTACAAGAGACTCTCATGAACATTCTCCCAGTGAACTTTGGAACCCTAAAATAACAGTTGGTTAATTCAGCTTTTTCTTACTTAAATGCATCCTTTCCTTCACATCGTTGTTTGATATTGTACATCTTGTTAAATACATATTTTATGTGTAACCATGTCTTTTGCTTATCCTTTTCTGCGTCAGCCCTGTTTCCTAATCTAAAGTTAAATTAATGTGGTGAAGTCCGCCACATTTTCTCTTATATACATGCATAGGTATGTATCAGAGAACATTAATGTACACACACTCATATCCTCAAAAGTCCTTTATATTCGGGTAAGAAACCTTTTTGTTCTGTTTTAGTCGAACTATTCTCCAGCTCTCGGGAAAACTGAAGAAAAAGATGGCAACCAAATTCTTCTGGATTGGTCTATCTTCTCAGCGCCAAGTACAATAACATTCCAAGTGTTGCCAGTGAAGAAGTTCTTGACTTGCTAAGAAAACCATGTAATTCAGTTTACTCAGCTGGTTGACAAGTCGATATATGGCGTCCTCATTCAGCTCTCGATGCCTCATACTTTTGACTTTTCTTACGTTCCTCGTGTCTAACTTCAAGAGACGGCTGAGTTTCCCTCTCTTACAATGGAAGCTTGTATAATTGTTTTAAATTTATTCCGATTTCAATTTCTGTTACAACTATTTGCACTAAAATATTATTTCTACTTTTAAAGTAGAGCAACACAGTTGTGAGGCTGGATAAAATAGAAATGATATAAGTGTATACTTTTTCATTCTACTCGGGCAGGGACAGGAACTGGAGATGTTAAATTTTAATGACAAATTAAATAAAGTCTATGAAGTTTAAGGACATAAAAATAACTCGATTTATATGCATTGATTAAAAAAAATATTTGATTTAATGAATTATGTGATGCGGAAACAATTCTGTTGCGTAGCAGACAAACCTTTTTGCCAAACACGCATGCAGGAAAAAACCCTATTAGCAGAAGTAATCCCTTTTCAGATAATGGGTGGAGAAGAAGCCATGCTTCAAGAACTTTTTAACAAAGAAATTGGAGACAGGACACTATCAATTCCTACAACAAATGAAGAACCACCTAGGACAAAATTCAATGTTAGGGAAAATGCAGCCATGACTGGTTGGCTAAATTTCCTACTAATTTTCCTACTACTACAGCACAAATTCTAGCGCCGATGGCAGATGTCACACCGCTAGTTAAGCTAGCATATACAGCAGACAATGCACAAGGGACATAGTCAAAGAATAAACACATTTTGCCACAACAGACGCACACAAGTAATTCATCAAACGAAGGCCAAAATGTGAACTTACACGGTTAGTATCATACATCAAAACCGCAGATCCAGGAGTCGTTCCCGATTTAGAAACAACCACCACAGGAGTTTGAGCAGAGGGAGATCCCAAAACAAACAATTCCAGAACGGAGTATCCTATCCTGGTACATCCCTAGAAATCTTTGACAGTGGATGTGTTTGTATGTAATGAAGCTGTCAGGAAGGACCCGTTTGAGTGTGCGAGTTGTTGAATTAGGGACACTTGCGTTTATTTCCTGCTAGAAGGTCCAACTACAAGAATATGCCGGACTCAAGTTGAGTCTAACCGAAGATGTAAAGAAGACAAACAAGATCGACATATATATGTTAACAGATATATGTATTAAACAACAAATTTACAAGTGACAAAGACATCAACATTTGTGTTTGTGTGTGAACGTAAAGAGTTTGTATTTTGGTGAATGTTCGTACGTACACGTATGTGTGTTTCATGGCGTTTTCCCATAAGTGGGTGAAAACAATGATTTCTACGAGAGATTAAATTTAAATGTGTCCACTGAAATGCAAAGTAGAAAAGAGAACGAGGCAAGAAGTCGCCCAGTATTTATAGTGTAGGGAGAGCGACCCCTAGTGAACAATTAGGGAATTAAGGAGGAGCTAACTCCGACAAAGTCATTGTAGCCTACATACAAGGTGCTAAAGAGAACCGACAAACATTTTAATGTGTAGAAAAATGAAAAAGCACCGCATCACTTTAAGAGACGTTCCCTTCTGCGGGACTAAAGAAACATTATTTTTGTAAAATACAAAGAGTATGGCACTAGACAGAAAATTTTGGAGGGGTGTGTGTGTGGAGAGGTTAAATGTTTTTCACTATCTTAAGCTAGTCGCACTTACTGACCTAACTATTATTCATTGTTCTCTTTACAATATCATATTAATGCAACAAACACTGAAAAGTCGCAATATGAAGAGGGTATGAAAATAAAAAGGACACATATACAACTTCAAAAATTTCATTTACATGAATCGAAAGTTACAAATTTGTTGTGCGCCTATAAGTCAGAATAACAATTTAAAAAAAGACAAGGATTTCAATTTTGAAAATGACAAGAGAAACTACATGCAGGTAGGCAGAAAAAACAAAAACATACTGATCCCATGAGTGGGACATAGCGATTTTGGAAATGTCTTAATGTTCACTGTTCGTCCTTCACCGAGTTTTTTTGGAAAAATTATTTGAATTCTTTTTTCGTTGTTCAACCGAGAATTTTTCACCTGGGATCTTAAAAATTCCTTCATCTATCTGCAGCTAGCATGTAACCTGTCTTATCTTTTGAAGGCTTTAAACGTAACGTTTTTGTCGTGATATCAAAGTGTCTTCTGAAGTTATCTGCTCACGGGAGTTCTATTTTAAAAAATCTTTAACGACTTTGGTGGTTTTTTAACGGAGCCTAACGAGATTTACATATGTAACTTTTTTATTAAACTGTCTGACTTTCTTAAAATTCCTTCTCAAAAGAGCGTGTAAAAAAACCTTAGATTATTAAAAAAATTATTTACGACTAACTTATTTTTAAAGTAATAAAAATAATTTTTATGGAAAAAGTAAAACTTATCGCTGGCTGGGCTGATATGTCTCTAATCCGGAATCTTACAGGACCTGTGTGAGCCGATTCGGAATTTTAGCTAACTTACAAGGTTTTTATGATTCTTAGACGTGTCCGTGAGCACTTCCGGCTCTATCCATAAGCATCGCATGTTACAAATGCAGTTTAGACTTCTCTCGTAAGGCCAATTCTGTTAAGAAGAATTTAAAGTAATTTTACTGTTAAACGCCACCCTGATGGTGTACAGTGGATAAACCCTGTAAATGTTCTTCCATAGCACTTACAAGAGAAATCCTATTAGAAACAACCCAGGACATATAGTTATTACATTGGAGAGCATTTTAATTTTTCTTCCAACTGCGTTGGTTCACTTGCTGATTTTGAAAGCAACTAATAAGTGTTTTCTTCACACAGAAGAGATCTTTATATTCAAAGTTGAGGACCCGCGTGCGTGTGTAACACTAGTACTATATATTTAAATTCATAAAAAAAATTAAACTCTAAAAAATTTAATTAATTGAAGCCTCATAAAATTAAATAAGTGGAAGATAACATGTAAAAGAAAAAATAAAAAAATAAATAAAAAATTCATTTATGAATAAGTCCTGAAAGATTCATTAAAAATCAAACAATTATTTGATTTTGCAAGAATTTCCAAATCAATTTTTTTACAAAAAAAAAAAAAATGATATATGTAAAACTTGCTGACGAAAAAAATCTTATTGGTTAGGTATCTCCCAACGAAGAGGGCCGGAAAACTCATCAGCACCGGAATTAAACACGGATCACGATGAGCATGACACAGACAAGACTTACACACGTACGGGACGAACGCAAGCGAGTCACCAGGAACAAAGACAAAAGATTTACACTATTTACATTGTTCGGACTGTTGTCCTCATTTTCGTTGCCATATTCACGACTTTTCGGCCGTTGTACGCTTTAGCCTTCTTCAAGTGAATGGAATTTCGAACTGAACCCTTTATTTCGTCCACCGGAGTAGATTGTTGCCATGCCTCTTCCGGATGTCTCAGTATCAGTTATCTCCCTTTAACTCAACTCTCCAAGATTTTGTTCACCTCTGCAATAGCCAGATATTGAACTCAAAACTCTTTGGGTAAAGTCACTGGATTCAACCAACGCTTTTTATTCACTGGGCCATGTGTCCAGTGGATAAAATCATTGATTGAAGTATGGACCGACGCTTCTACCTTTGCCAGTACCTCAGACCAATTGTTTTCTAGTTGGCGATCCTACCCGAACCTCAATCTAAGAATACGGACGGGACAGTGAGTCCACTTGAAGGGCCCCGGAAGAACAATGCCCTTCCAAGCACCTAAACCTAGACTTGTCGCAGTTAATCCTGGCTCTCGTGACCTCGTACCGTTCAAGTGTCTTCAGTATCATCTCAATGTCTCTGCGTGCAATGGCATAGGCGGAAGGCCTGGCACAAACTCCATCAAGCACAGATTCTGCGCAGGGCCAGATTGCACACTTTGTCCCTAATCCAGCGAGGGAGAGGCTCCAATCCCTAAGCGTAAAGTAGGGTCAACAGCGGACAATCCTAACGAACTGATCGTGACAGCGCTAAAGCGCCCGGTCTCTTCCCGTTTACCTGTACTACAGCAAGGGGAGTGGGGATACAGCAGGCTGCTACACTTGCAGAAGTTGGGTTTGAATCCGGCGGATCAGATGCAGGTTGTTCTGAACTGTCTGCTCTGGCCCCAACAGAATCTCGGCAACTGACTGCAAACACTCCGCCAAGATATTAGCCAAAATCTTTAACTGTGTTTAGCAGAGTTATGGACCTGTAATCGTCTAAATCCCGTCCAGCATGAGTGTCCTTTTTCAAACATCCAGATCAGATCGGAGACGGTCGCACCTGTTGAACAACTGTCAAAATAGGAACAAACATAGCGGTCGGTGCCACCACAATTAAAACAAAGTTTTAAAAAAAGAAAAAAAAGACAAAGCGACCACACTTACAGGTTTTCGAATGGTGGGCCAAAAACGCGTACTGCTAGAAAAATGAGCTTACTTTGATGGAGCCTAAAACTTTAAGAAATCATTTGCATAGCTAACACCGCTCAGCTTACTGTTCCAAAAATATCTTATGGGGAGGCTGGCAGACACTTTCTTCACAATCAGACATTCCGGAGTTCGCTCCATGTGCACAATAAACATCGTCACTTTCACCGACGGGGCGAACCCCGTTATCAATATCACACTAAAACTTTCTGTATATGAGGATGAAATGTTAGTTATAAATTCTGTGCAATCTGTTTAAAAAAAATTAACACGAAGATTTTTATTATTCATTAATTTTTGTGTCATTTAATCGGATATAGGCAATAAGTTAAGCCAAGGACATTCGCATATAAACTATAATAATGTGTTGATTGATTCGTCAATGTTTTACTTTCATTACTTGTCTTTTCATTACCATTGCTAAAATGATCTGTATTAAAAGATGACTCTGCTTATCAACAAATCAAGTAAAAATGTTTTTGATGCTTGGTATATCTCTGTGTAGTAACAGTCTTAGCATAATTCTCCGTGTTACGCTGAGTAATTCTGTCTTGTTCACCAGTTCTCATTTGCATATGATAATACATCTCCCTGAATCGAAGAGATCGTATACCCTTGTTTTTTCTTTTACTATTCTTGATTATTCTCGAACTGTGCCCACATTCCTCTTGTCTTTCTTGTCTTCTCTTTAATGGTGATATTGTTCTTTCTTCATTTTCTTCTTCACTCTCGTCTTTTCATTATCACTTTCTTCCATTTCCTGCTACTTGTGTGACTTTCTGTCTCTTCTTATTCTTGATCTTTCATTTCCACATCATCCAGTTCGTTTCTGCTTCTGAATTGATCCGCATGTTATAGTATATGTTGTCCCTTTTTGTCTAGTATAGCCGTGTTGTGTCCTTTTTGTATCAGGAAATTTGCTTCTTCTGGATCATTCTTTCTATACCACACCTTTTCTTTTGTTGAAAAGGACATAGTTATGGGGGCTTTGATTTGTCTACTCATTAACGCCAAAGGGCTCAGTTTCCTTCCTGCATGTGGAATGGATCTGTAACTGAGGAGCATTTTCGGTAAATACGCTTCTATGCTTTCATTAAGTGGTGAGAATGCTCTTAACCCCATTTTCACCGTCTGTATCATTCTTTCCGCAATGCTATTAGATTGTGGGTGATACGGTGGTGTCTTGTATGGGATGCATCCAATCTGTTTTAACCACGCACATAAGTTCTCATGGCAAAATTCGGTTGCATTGTCGGTTACTAATGTCTGGGGTACTTCATTCCTTGAGAATATAGTTCTTAGTACTAGCTTTATTGTGGTGGCTTTTTCTGTTTTTTACTCTGACAACCTTTGGTCATCCTGAATACGAGTCCACTGCTACTAAGAACAACCCCCAATTTTTTAAATGTGCGTGATCCATGTGGACCCTAACCCATGGCTCTGCTTCTTTGGGCCATGAGTGAATTTTTCTTTGCTTGAATTTTTTTTTATTTACGCACATTTTGGGCAACTCTTAATGTATTTTTCTACATCTTTTGAATACCCTGGCCACCAAGCTTGTAACTTTAGTCTTTTTTGCGTCGCTATTATGCTACAATGAACGCCATCATGCACTCCTTTTAATATGTCTCCCCACCCCTCAGTATTTGTGGAGCCACAATTATATCTCCATTGGATATTATGCCATTTTCCACGGTCAATTTGTACTTCGTTTCTTTAAAGGGTCGCTCTGCCATCGAACAATTGCTCCATACATTATTTTTATTCTCTCTACTATTCTGCTTAATGTTGGGTCTTGCTTTGTTTCTATTTTGAGTTTATTTAGAGGAAGAACGTCCATTTCTACCCAGAGTATTATTTTGTCTTCAGCATTTTCCTGTTTTTCTTTTGTAATCTTGATAAAGTATCTACATGAAGGATAGTGTTCCCTTTTACATATACTATGTCAAATTCGAATGCCATGATCTTTATCGCCCATCTTAAAATTCTTGACAATGTTATTTTCGGCAATTCTATTCTCGGGTTAAATATGAATTCCAATGGTTTGTGGTTCGATTTTAATAAGAATTTTTTTCCTATCAAAAAGTTTCGTGCCCTTTCCATGCTCCATACAATCGCTAGTGCTTCTTTTTCAATATTCGAGTAGTTAGTTAATCTCGTCTGACGTCAACCTTCTTAATATATACATGATTGGGTGTTCTTGCGATATAATCGCAGCAATCGCCTTTTCATTCGCGTCTGTAGTTAACGTTACTTCATTTTGTAGATAAAAGACATGTATTATTGGTTTGTTCCTCAGTGTCTTCTTTAGTGTTTCAAAAGCGATAGTTTGCTTTTGTGTCCACTTAAATTCATTATTTTTCTTGCGTAATTTTGCAAATGGCTCTATTACGTCGTTGTATCTTGGTATATACTTACTATAAAAATTTATTAGCTCCAAAAAGGATTCTAATTCCTTTTTATTTGTTGGAGGAGCTAATCTGTTATTTTCTTTGTTAATCTATCGTCGGGTGATATGCCTTCTTTCGATATTTGATATCCTAAATATGATATCTTCTTGCAGTTAAAATTACATTTGTCTTTATTTACAGTCATGCCTGCCTTTTTCAATCTCATTAAAATTTGCTGTTTTATATTTCAGTTCTTCTTTAGTTCTTGCCCCTACATATATATCATCCTGGTATATTATCATATTTCCTATTTTTCCTAATAAGACTCTTTCAATTGCTTTCTGAAAAATATGACTCGAAGTCTTTACCCCAAACGGTAGACGAGTCCATCTTAGTAAGCTTATAGGGGTGTTTATCATGGTGACTGCCTTGAATTTCTCGTTAATTTCTATTTTGTTGTACGCTGCCTTGAGATTAATTTTTGCAAAGGGTTCCATTTTTTGCTGGTGACTCGCAGTTTCAATATTTGGCAAAGGAAAAGCGTCCGAACATATTTGGTGGTTTACCCCTATCTTGTAATCACCACAAATCCTTAAATTTCCATCAGGTTTCTTTATCGCTACTATTGGTGATGCCCAATTGCTACCACCTTGAATTACTCTTTCTAGTGTGCCTTGTTGTATCATTTTGTTTAACTTGGCCACTACCAAAGGTAGAATATGAATTGGAACTCTTCTTGATTCGATATATTTTGGGTGATAATTTTCTTTTAGTCGAATACTTGCGTTATGGCCTTTCAATAATCCAATTTTATTGTCTTGATTAATCTTGCTGTATCTACTTTTAATACATCAATTCCTAGTAATCCGTGGTCTCTTTCGCATTCTACAACTGTAATGGGAATTACTTCAAAATGCTTATCAGTTTCAAAATTGCCTTCAAATGCACCCATTATTTCTATAGTCGTTCCATCAAATTGCTTTAATTGGATGTTGCTTTTTTTTTTAAATTTAGGTCATCCCAATTTGATCCAGAATTTTTTTTTTTGTATCAACATGACTTCCCTGCCTGTATGAACTTGCATGTTAAATATTTAACCATTTATTTTTTCTCTCCTTTTTTGCGAATTCACTGTAAATATTTCAGCCTCTTCTTTGGAGAGGATTAGTACATTTTGTACTCTTTCTATTTTCTTTTTGTATTTGCATACTGTGACGTCATACCATCTTTCGAATCTTTATTTAAATATATTTTACAAACATGCTGGATACGTAAAGTACCGACGAACAATATATATTTTTGCACTTTCATTTTTCTTATTTCAGTTCGTGAGTGAAAGCATATAATTAACAGCCAAGAATTAGCCACGAGCAAAGACCCTATTTCTCAATATTCCCTGATTTTCCTTCCCGCTAAAATCCACTATGTATCCATTTTAACCTGCGATATATCCGGTTTGACCTTTGAGGTCAGCCTAGCAGCTTACATGAGATGATCGCCCACGTCAAATTAATCACGTGACCGGCGTCCATATATTCCCCAGCCTTAAGTTTTTCGACACAGAAATATACAGATTGACAGATACAAAGAGTCACAGGTTTTCGCCGAATCGGCTGGTTGGCGATTCTCAACTTCTGTAAAGAAGAAAAGAAGACGAAGACGATAACCTTTCGAAGGGAAGAAGAAACCCTTGTTTACTATGCATAAAGAACCGGGTAAAAACACCCTGAATCTGACAGGTCTTCAAAGAACTGATATACGCCGCTACACATCCTCTGAACCGTCTACTGAAACTGTAAGTCAAAACCCCTCTTTCTCTCATGAACTGATTCTTTTGTCACAAATATACATTCTTTGCTCGTTGGTTAAATATATTTTTCTTGGATTCTTTTCCTCTATCATTTCTTAGTCTTTTGTCTTTATATTTTATTTTCCCATTGTATTTATGTAAATAAATATTTGTCATTTAACTTATAATTTGCATTGTCTTCTTGTCTTCTTCATTTCCTGTTTACTATTTGTATTCCCTTATTTTACCGGTGTCTTGATTCGGAGTACCCATCCCCGTGTTCTGTCGTTATCGTATAAGAACCCTGGAACCTCATCCTTTTATTATTATTATTGTTATGCTAAGGCCTTCGTGGTCCCAGCGAGCGCTTGGGTGTAACAATACGTTCTGAAAATGATCTCTTATTTTGCAATTTGAGCATACTTTTCCTAAAGCAGGACATTTGTATTTGTCTCTCTCGTGATTTTTTCCACAGTATCTGCATTTAATTATGGACTTGGTTGTGCTCGTCCTGTACGCCTCGAATGTCTCTTTTGGTTGATTAAATTCTCTAATCAACTATAACTGTTGTAAAAACTCGACGCTAGCTTCCAAACTCATGCTACTACTTTCCAGTATTTTTCGTTTGTCTTGCAAACCTTCATTTCTTCTTAGTAGAATTAATTCATCTTCTATAGTCATTTCCCGAGTTCCCAACTTTTCAAATTCGCAATATTTAGCATGTTCTTTTAATCTATGTAAATACTGCATAATGGACACATTAGGTGCTTGTCTTGTTTCTAAAAACTTGGTTATTTCAGAAATGACCAGTCTTTTCTTTGGTCTTATGATCTTTTTTATAACAATTTCTTCAAATGTCATTTCTTCTAATTTACTCGGATAACACAGTGTCAAAAATTTCTTTCCCGCTTCGCACCCAGCAGTAGCAAGAAATCCGTTATCTCGTTCTCTCATCCTTCGGTGTTGGTGTCTCTTAATTATTTGGCTCTTGCAAAAGTTCTTGTCCATTTTTTTATGTGTTCTAGGTCTTCCAGCACATTTAAGGATCCTGTGTGCGACGCCATTGTTATGTTTGGTATATCTCTCTGCATAGTAGCAGTCTTAGCACACTTTTCCGTGTACAGTTTTATTTATCTCTTCGCTGAAAATAGCCATCGCGTATATAACATCACGATAATGGCGTAAAATCTGTAGTAATATTCAACATTTAATTATTCCGGCAATTCTGTTATAAATGATCACAAAATTTTAAATATTCCAAAGAAATTATCTTTAGGTAGGTACCTCCATGAAATCGTTAAAAAAAGAGCATAGCATAATGAAAAAGACGCCAAACTTGACGAAAACAAAATTTTATCGTCTAAATATTTATTTTAAAGTTTATTTTAATTATTTTTTTTAAATTATACCTTCTTTTTAGAACAATCAGAATTTTGATTTAAAAATCCTTGTTTCTCTTTGTATCACCGAAACTAGTAAAATAACATATACAATTTTTAGCACGTTTTTTTTTTTTTGACACACATTAATTTGGAAAATCTTGCAAAAATAAAAATAATTGTCGGATGTTAATGAAACTTTCAGATGATCGAAATTATTATAAATATGTTTCTTTTTTTTTTTTATTAAAATCATGGCAGAAATATTTTTTATGTTATTACCCCCCCCCTTAATTAATTTTATGAAAACGCTAGAAATTCGATCGAATCCAGTTTAGTACATACAGTAGTTAAAAGCACAAGGCTTTTAAGAATGCAAATCATTTTTGTTTTTAACTGGGATCCCCCCAACCTTAAAATCAGCTCTGAATTGTAACATACAAAACTCAATAAAACAAAGATATTATTTAATTTCAAATGCTTTTATTTGCTTTTAGTTGTTTTTATGAATATGGACACTATTTTCTGAAAACAAAAATTGTATCCTGATGAGATAGATCTTTTTTAGCGAGTTGTAAATTGTATCGTTTTGACTAATCAGAAGACACGCAGTAATTAAGAAGTGTAATTTTGTGTTGTAATTATAAAGTACGGAAAACCAACCAGAATACAATTAAGTTGCGTTATTTGAGTTAAGCATTGTTCTCCGCTGTTAAGGCCTTTACTTTTGCGAAACACGTGTGGAGAAGTTAATTTGATTTTTCAATTTCAACTGAGAAGGGTACCTACAAGTATCAGTATCATATTTTAGCATCCCGCTACTACCTTTTTTATCAATATCAATTTTCGTACAAAAAGTGGATCACAGAGCTTATTCAGCTTAATGTATATTTTCAGAAAATTTCAACTTTTAATTGGTCACTTAATATTTAATAACATCGACCTAGTTCTTGACCTGACCAAAAAAATAATTCCACCAAAATCTATCAAGCTTCTGCATGCCTATCACGTGACCAAAGTTAGCAATAAAATATGAAACGTCTTTCATCTTCGACAGTGCGCCGATCGGAATCCTTTGAATTCGTCACACAGTTCCAGGGTTTTACGTTAAAGTTCCTTAACATGATTCCAGCCTGAGATAACACTCATTCACACAGCAATATTTTATGACGAACAATCATATCAAGTTTTCTACATTCAACTTGATACACAAATCTTTTCATACGCTTTCATGCTCAACGTTAATTATTGCACTTAAATAAACACAGCTTGTTACGAACCACTTACCCTAACTAGAATATTCTCTTCGAACAAGTGAAAACAAATCAAAGTGCGACAATTCCGTCAACCTTAAAGTCGTAAACAATATTTCTCTATTTCAAATACAAATTTGAACTGTTTATTTTTTTTTCTTAAATTATATATAATACCAAAACACACTTTCTCATTATTGTACAGACAATTCAACAAATTATAATCTATCAAACCAGAATTTTGATAACTTTTCATCTAAACATAAAAGGATGTTTGAACTTTTTAAAACTACCTTTTTACTCCAGTTGTTTTTGTACCTCTTTGTTATATAAATATTTTATTCATTGTTGTGCAAAAACTGTTGCTTCTCATGTTGTCCTTATTCTATGTTTGTTGAATACTGAAATTTAATGTGAGAGGAAATTGTCAATTTCATCACGCAGCCTAATTTACTCAACAATTTTTTATTCATATAATTTAATTAATTAACACAATCTCCACATCTTATGAAATTTATATGATCTTATTTTTATATTAATCTCAGTTATGACATTTTTCCATAAATGAAATATCAAAATTAATAATAAAATGAATGGAAATACAAATAACACAGTAAAATGTAGTAAATGTACATAAAAATATAGCATTTTATGTACACTTCTGTTAAAATTTCGTAAGAAAGGTACCTATAAATTAATTAGATACCTTTCATATGAAATTTAATCTCACTCTTAACAGTCTTATTTTAATTTCTTTATAATATATTTTCCATAAAGCATCGTAAACGTAAAAGTGAAAGCTAAGTACAAAAAAAATTAAAGCGCTCAAAGTTTTCCTTAACGTTTCCAATAACGAGGTAAATAATTTGTTCACTCCAATCTAAATAATTTCACTTTTCTCCTTCCGTAGAACAAATTATCCTCACGTAATCCGTCAATACGTCATTCATCACCAATTTCGGCGCAGAAGCTAAGTTAAGCTTAGTTCAAAATATTATAAATAAACATAATTTCTGATCTTCTTAAAATAAGTTTTGAAAAAAATGATAATTGATTTTTAAAAGAATTTCAAACTGAGATTTTCATTTTTTTTTATAAAATGGAAAAAAAATGGTTGCCATGATTGATTATCTATCAATTTTGCTGACTCAAAAAAACAATTTAACGAAAATTTCGGACGTGCTAGGCACGATTAAAAAATGTAAAAAAAGATACCCCCAAAATACTTTGAACTTTCCTCTAAATGATAACAAACACTTAGACGATAAAATTTTGTTTTTTCGTCAATTTTAGCGTCTTTTTCAGCAGGCTATACTCTTTTTTAGCGATCTCATGGAAGTACCTATTTTTAGGAAGACGAATAAATTAGAGTTTTTTTTATTTAATTTATTAATTTATTTTTTATGTTTGCAAATTATACAAAAGTCACACCACAATTTGGGTGGAAACTGTTATACTACGGTAATATTCAAATTGAAAAATAAACTAGCTAGCGTGTAAAGATTTCAGAGGCATTTTAAAAAGCTATGGAACAATAGCATAAAACTATAAAAATTTATATAACAAAAAAGAAATGCAAAATTCTATAAAAATTAAAGAGTAAATAAAAAATAATGCAATAGAACACTTTCTTTGGAGGGGAATGTTTAAAAATCAGTTATTAAAAGAATTTACTAACATGTATTTTTTAAATAAAACTGCTATAATGAAACGGTTAATAAAAAATGATTTGATGTGTAAAACTTTGTATATATGAGGCTCAACTTCATGTCGTAAAAATAGCACCCAAATGAAATCTGGAGGTTAATAAAAAAAAAAGATACGTGTATAAAATTTTGTTTCGAAAAATTTGTAAAAAAACAAAAAGCTCAAATTCTATAGCTTGAAATCTCGCCAAAATAAACTTTGTGAACAGGCTTTAAAGAGATACGTTTCGTAATTTTTTTTTAAACAATGAAGAACCTAGAATTACGAACCCAGAGTATTAAATTACTGATTCATTTAGGGGTCAATTTGTGGATATTTAAGAAATCTGGCTTGGGTTTCGGCATTAGCAATGAAGATGTCAACTGGTTCTGGGAGCTGAATTTAAATGAAGACAGAGAAGGCACAAGGGTTTTGGTATTCACAAGAAAGATGTCGCTGGTTTTGGGATCCGAACAAAAAACTAAAAGCTTATGACGAAAAGAAAGAACCTGAAAGAAAATTAATTGATTGATTGATTTTACGGGTTAACCTTAAAGGTTATTTAAGGTTAGAAAATATTTTTAAATTGTAAGGATTTTTGTAAGATAATAATGATTTACTTATACAAGTCCTACTAATTAACTCGTAGCTTGGAAGATGAGAGGTGGATTTTTAGTAACCCTCATTTCAATTTTAAACATTTTCTTTAATTTCATTGGTTGTTAAATAAAAATAAGCTTCGAAAAGTTTCCGTAACAAAATAATTAAAAATTTGTGCAAAGGCTCAACTGACTTAAAAAAAATCTTTCTCAAATTTATCCCTAATTTAAATGTTTCAAGAAATCCTATTGGCTAAAAAATAAAAAATACAACATTCGCCCACACATTTCTCAGAAATTATTATTTTTTATGTCTTTTAATAAAAGTAAATTTCACACCGCAGTAAGAGTTTTGTATTTTTTCGTTTGCACCTATATTGAATAACACAATAATTCCATCTACATTTTACGCGCGTGCGAGTTTTCCTCCCTTCATTCCACACTCGTGCGTGTGTGCGCGCGGTTTGCACCCCTTCCTCTCTCTTACAGCTAGACGTAGCAGTAATCTGGGGGAAGGAAGGTCGCTTACTATAGCTCCTGCTGATAAAGTCAGCCTAACAGAATTTGAATTTTTCCCGCGCGTTTTCTTGACGTCACAGACGCCAGCGTTCCAACTCAGTTGCATCCCGATTTTCAAGCTAACTAGACGGGCAACTCATTTATTCCGTGCCCTTAACCCATATGCGGGCCGGAATATCTTATTTCAACATGTCGACCTTACACTTTCCCAAGACTCCTTCTCGTCTTGATGTTACCCGCAGGTCAGACCTTCTCCGTTTTCGGCTAGAAAACGTCGAGACACACGACACAGTCGTGGTCAGAACTTCGTATCCACAAGTTGACTTATTTTATCCCTCGTCAGTCAACCATAATACAGACAGGGATATCCTAACGGCAAATATCACATCAAATCAATGTAAAATTTTTAGCAATTAATTCAATGTCCTTAAGTCAACAACTTGTCAACAACTTCCCTTTGTTTTCGACCAAAAACTCCGAGACGACTGAACTTTCGCCACTGCACCTTTTTCGACGACTATACTCTAGTCGTAATGCGAACGTCTTTTTGAGTATGCCTTCGTCCATGACCAGGGAACTGAACATTCTAACTACTTTGAACCTGAACCTAAAAAATATTACACACACTCACAATACGAAATTCCACAGTGAGTACTCTTTCTATTTGTGCACACCTACACCTCGTGTTAACGAGTCATATTTTCCAGAACCTTCTTTCATTCTGATAAAACTTTTTCCCGCCTTGTCCATCTTGCTTTCCTGTTTTGGCGCGGAACATTTTCTCTGATGATCTCGAATGACGAGACAACCTACTTGTTTCAATTTAATAAAAATTTCATATATGTTTTTCAACCAGACGCCTTGTGTCGTTTAATTCCGGCTCTCTACCTGTATTATTATTTATGCACTTGTTGATTGACTCCTTTTCCTTCTCTGTTCGTTCACGCAATTTTTATACTTTGTTTGTGGACTCGGTAGTTTTGTGTAGTGTCTGGCACAAGGCCACATTTTAATAAACCAGCACTGCACGCTACCGGGTCTGCAACACCTATATTACTCTGACGTTCTTCCCCGACCTTTCCTCCAAAAATCCTTTTACAGCATATATATATATATATATATATATATATATATATATATATATATATATAAACGGCAAGCGAATGTAAAAACTACCACATCTATATCTCCTGGAAACAAACAAACGAACAAGCAAAAAGAAAAAAACAAAAACAACGCGAATTTGTCAGTAAAATAAAATAAAAAAATACTAGCTCATTTACAAGAATCTGAGCCGACCTAATTCCTTTAAAGAAGAAAGTGGATAGAAATCAAAAGAATCACAGCCCACTGAGTTTGTACTTTTCTGAATATTATAAGTAATATTTAAAATGTATTAACTTTTTTTTTAATCAAAAACACGTCTATTTCTACGAATAAGACTGGTCATCATAAAAAGATAAAACAATAGAAATAAACTTTAGAAATAAAAACTTTGTTATAAAAATGATATTGAAATTTGTTTTCAAGTAAAAGCATGCGAAATACATATTTTCAAGCGTTTGAATGTGTTTTGAATGCTTTGTCTGAACAAGAAAATTCTACAACAGCTAACAGCTGCATGTTAAACGATTCCTTTGCTAATTCTTCTAAAAATAATTCCTGTTACAGATCGATTTACCCGAAAATTATCATGTTGACATTATCATGTTTTGATGTACGTGACCTAAAAAAAGTAATTTATTTATTCACGATCAATGATTTTTTCTAATATTTTACTGATAAATAAAAAATAATAATCGATTTCAGTATACACTATCTTAATATTTTTGTCTAGGTGAAGCGGATATAGTTGAATTGGTAATTAGCCGTAGTTTAAATAATTATAGTAAATAAACTAATTCTCTTTTTGTCTCTCGTGATTTATTTTAAATTTTATTCTAGGCGGGCCTAGCCTCCTTCCCACTCTCTCTCTCCCTCTCTCTCTCTCTGTTGTGTGCTTTTACTGTGGGTTTTTACACACATCTAAAATCATGATACGCGAGCTATTTGAATTATTAAATAAATATTATTAGATAACTTATTAAATAATAGCATAAAGTTCTGCCTCAATATTAGATTGATTTCTATATAATTTCTAATATTAAAAAATATATATATTTTCCAATTCATTCGTCTTATAAAAGATGATTTCTTTTGATTATTTAAAATTTTGTGATCATTTATATCAAAATTACTGGAACTAGTAATATTCATCTCATCATCTAAGTTAAAAATGCATGAATTATTGTGATGTTAAATTAATAAATAAAAATAAATAAAAAGTTGACCAAAATTTCACCATCTCTAAAAATAGACCGATAATAAAAATGTCTAGGCAAACAAAGCCATAGTTTGACCAACCAATTGGAAAGCTTTCACATCCATGATGTAAGAAAAGAAATGAACAAAGAATATCAAGGAGTTCAAAATTTTAGTATTTCTAAAAATTGATAGTTTGACCATCCAGTCAGAAAGTTTTCTCAACCAGGATATTGGTCGCATGCCAATGAGGAGCAGAGTGCCCTTTTCAAAGCGCACTTACAGATGTGTATATAAACAGATGGAGAATCAACCAAAACCATAGTCGATAAATTAATTTTGTCCATTATCCGATTACGTGGTCATCGTAACATACGAAATAAGACATTTGCATGACTATCTGACGATCTTAGGCGGCAAAAGCGTCTCTGCTATATTGGAAATAAACATATATTCCTTCACTGCATTGTCAAGCAACTGTTACTACATTTGGACACATAGTGATTGCTACATCTTTCTCTGATGATAGCTGCCGCCTCACCCTTCGCATCCCTTCTAATGGCTTCCGACACCTTTTAACGTCCATAACCCCTAAGATGACCCTTGAGATCAGCATTCGATTATCGGTATCATGTATCCTGGATTGGATTGACTGGATTTGCATGCCCTACAATTATTGTATACCACCGTGTGCTTTTTCAGTATCTGCAAACTTTATTGCAAACACAGGTATTGTTGGCAGGAAGATGAGGCATGTTGGCATAGTTGGCTTGCTTCTGGTTGTTATGGCAACCTTTCAGATAGCATGCGCTCACACACACTACATTTCCAAGACTGCATATTAGTTGGCAAATCAGAATGAGCGCCTCTTCTAAGATCACGCTTGATAAGTGCACAGCAAATTAGATTGAGAATGTCACCTTTTTTTAATCCATTGTCTACTGCAATCTCATCTGAAAGTGAGCAATTGAACGTCAGAGAATCCTTCATGTAGCTGTTTTATTAAGTTGACAAAAGTAGGAAAACAACTAATCTTGCCAAGAAGTGTCAAAAGCTTTGGTCAAATATACGAAAACTTGGTACCATGGTACTCGCTGTTCAATGTATTTCTCCTGTAGCTGTCTTACCCGATAAAATCGCATCCGTCGTACACCTGCTTGCTCTAAAAACAACTCTGTACTTCTGGAATAACTAGAGGGCATAAGTTGTTATTCAGCAAGACCCTCGCAATGAACTTACCATCTGATTAAAGAAGCGTGATACCTCAGTAACTATCACGCCTTGTCATTAAAGATTAAAACCAGGATTCCATTAATTTAATCGTGAGACACAGGAGTGCCTTCCCAGATTGCTGAAGCAACACCCCCACCAAAACCAAAACGCAGTAATTCCACTAAGATGGCATCAAGTCCAGCTGCTTTGCCGATGTTGATTAGTTTAATGGTGAGCATTACCTTTTGAAGATGCTCATTTGATGAAATTACTCATTTTGTAGCAAATTATACTATCAACAAAATGAAGCTTTTTTAATCATCAGAGTTGAAAGATTACTTTTCTTAATCGATTTTCCATGCTGATTACGAATCGGTTTTTCTCTGTATCTCTTGTTATGTTACTGACACCTGCAATTGTAAGTGTGCAATATCAAGTACTTACAAGGTATAATGAATACAAATGTGGCATTTTCGTGGCCATTTACTGTACAAAATCAAAACTATTGTGTGCAAAAATAAACCTATAATACTCTCTATTGAATTACAACTTAAAATCTTTGGTATTTAGACTTTCTCTGATGCTTATTCACAGGTGCATCCGTGTTGGATATTATATCCAACAGTAGTCAGCTAACATTCTTTCATTCCAAAATTCTTGAAATCGTTGCTCCATTGATGCACTATCTTGATGAAAGCGTTTCTTCTACATATTAGACGCTGCTCCAAGGTTCTCTGCAAACAAGTCCAGATGTCAACCCATTGCTGCAAAAGACTCTAGAAGACATTTGAGTACAGCGGAATGGGAAGAATTAAAATCAATCACGATTCAAATGTTGCAGCAACAAAAAACCACAACAAGAACAACAGTTGCAGTAACAAAAACAACAACATAAACAGCAATTACAATTACTACTGCAACAACAGAAGATTTTTGAGTTGTTTACCCAAACGATGGAAGGAACAACTTCAGATTCATTCACTCCAGATGCTGTTGCTAGTTCCATCAACGAATTTGTGTACAATCCAGATGAAGGGATAACTTTTCCAGCTTATTATACAAGATACAAAAGGATCTTCAAAAGGGATTGTTCGCATTGGAATGATAAAAAGAAAGTTCGGTTATTATTAAGGAAACTGTCCCCTGTTGAACATGAAAATATATAAATTATATTTTACCGAAAAAACCAGCAGAGATAAATTTTGATGAGATTGTTCTAATATTATCAAAAATTTTTGATTCATTATTTAATACACGATGATAATGTCTTAACTCCGACAATGAAGATTTTGTCACTTATGCAGGAGTCGTGAATCGAGAATGTGAAAAGTTCAAATTAAATGACTTAACTCCTGATTTATTTAAAAGCTTGATATTCTTACACGGTTTAACGTGTAATATATAATATATGTATAAGGACGTGGAGATTAGATCCGGGATACTTGCTAAATTAGAAATGGATCTCAAATTAACTCTCCAGAAAATAGCGGAAGAATGTCAATGTATTGTGAATTTTAAACTCAATACTGCAAGGATTGAAGAAAAAGACAATTCACAAGTACATAGTGTCTGACCATCTAAGAGAAAAAACTACAAACGTTTTTCAACTCCTAACAGAACAGGAAAAAAGACGATAAACTTCCTTCAATAACTAATACTTGTCATGGTTGTGGAGGTAAGCATTTTAATAGGAATTGTTAAATGGAGAAAAAATAAAACGTATTTGAACATGATAAATACATGGAGTAAAGATAAGCCTAAAAGGGAAATTAACAAGACATCTCAAAAGAGGAAATTTGTTTTCGTGCAAAAAAATGTAAAAATAAAATTGCAACTAGATACAAGATCTGATATCACTATCATAAAGGAACAGACATAGAGACAAATAGGTAAGCCAAGTTTGTTGACTTCTAATAAAGTTGCGCATGGAGTCTCAGGAAAGAGATTGAACTTTTGGGGTGAATTCAACGTTTCTTTTGTAGGAAAAGCCAAAAAAGGTAGTGTTTGTGTTAAAGAATACTGCTAATTTGTGTAGCACAGACTGGATTGCATTGTTTGATCTTTGGGACTTTCCAATTAAATCTTTTTGCAATGATATAAATATTGTTACCCCCGGTACTAATACGGCAACTGAAAAATTGAAAAATGAACTGAAAAAGAGTTTTTCAGAAGTTTTTTACAGGTCTAGGGACATGCACGAAAGCAAAAGCTAATTTTGAATTAAAAGACAATGTAACACCAACATTTAAGCCAAAAAGGAGTGTACCTTTTGCGACCTTAGATCAAATTAATAATGAATTGGACCGACTAGAAAAATTAGGTGTGATATCAAAAATAGACTATTCCGAATGGGCATCACCAACAGTCTACGTTAAAAAAGGAATAATAAAATCCACGTATGTACTGTTTTTCAACGGGGTTAAATGAAAGTTTAAAACAACATAACTACCCGTTACCAAGTCCAGAGGAAATTTTTGCCAAACTGAATGGAGGTAAATTCTTTTCTAAATTGGACCTGTCAGACGCATACCTACAAGTACTAGTGAAGGAAGACTGCTCAAAATTATCAACAATTAACACTCATAGAGGGCTATACAAATTTAACTAACTTCCTTTCAGTATAAAGATAGCACCAGGCATATTTCAACAGATAATGGATACCATGCTTGCCGGTATGGATTGTGCTCAAGTATATTTGGATGACGTACTTATTAAAAGTAAGACCCAGAAGCAACATGCAGAATATGTAAAGAAAGTATTTGAGAGAATTAAAGAATATGGTTTTAAGATTAGTGAAGGAAAATGTGCATTATGTTCAGACATAAATATTTAGAACAAATTATTGATGAAAATGGTAGACGTTTGGATCCTTCAAGGTCGAGCGCGATAAAGGACATGCCCGCTCCAACAAATGTAACAAAGTTACAAGCATTTTAGGGTTTGCTAACTACTACCATACGTATATACCTAATATGTACGAATTAAGAGCACCCTTGAATAACCTGCTTAAAAAAGATGTGAAATGAAATTGGACAAATAAATGTCAAAGTGCTTTCGAAGAGATCAAGAAAGTCTTAACATCTGATTTGTCACTAGCTCATTTTGACCCCAAATTAAAGATTGTGGTTGCATCAGACGCAAGTGATTCGAGTATCAGTGATACTACACAAATACGAGCACGGGACAATTAAACCAATAGCTCATACTTCAAGATCATTAATTGCAGCTGAAAGCAGCTACAGACAGATGGAAAAGGAAGCATTGGCCATCATATTTGCCATGAAAAAGTTTCACAAATTCAATTCGGCAAAGCAGCTGGACTTTATACTACAAACGGACCATTGTCCATTATTTTCCATATATGCATAAAAAAGGGTGTTCCCACACATACAGCGAATAGACTGCAGCGCTGAGATACTACCCTATTGAATTATAATTACAAAATGGAATTTCTACCATCCCCAAAATTAAATCATGCAGGCAGATTGTCTAAAATAACACCAAGATACTGCGAACCAATTGAAGAGACAGTAATTGCGGCGATAAGGGCTGAAAATGAAATTAATAACGTATTATACAATACTGTAAGAGAAATGCCCATAACAGAGGAGTGAATAAAAATTAATGCGGAAAAAGACGACTTTTTAATGAAAATGAAGGAAAAATTAAGATCTAAAGGAAAAAATATTATTGGAAATAATGCATTTTCATTATGTAATGATGTACTTAGGTACGCAGAGAGAGAGAGAGAGAGAGAGCGAGAGAGAGAGAGAGAGAGGGAGAGAGACAAATGTTATACCAGCATCGTTGCAAAGACGTATGTTAAAAGAATTTCACAGAGGACATCCAAGAATTTCTAGAATGAAATTCTTAATGAGGTGTTATACTTACTAGACAAAAATTGATAAGGATATCGAAAATTTAATGAAATCATGCAAAGGTTGTGCTCTGGCAGCGAAGTCACCGCCTATCAAAATTCAACCTTGGACGGAAACCGATATGCCATGTTCCAGAATACATATAAACTTCTCAGAATCGTTAAACGGAGCATGCTATCTAGTGGTAGCCGATAGTTACACTAAATGGCCAGGAATAGTAAAATTTATAGGCGTTTTGGGCGAATCGTATTAATATAAACAAACCAAGTTCTCACACATCTTTTCATAAACCACAGGGCTTTCTTTGTTTAAGAATTTAGGTCACTTTTTTCTGTAAGAATATAGGCTTTGGGGGCAAATACTATTAATGTAAACAAACCTCGAATGTGGGGTCTTTTTCTTTTCGGAGGAAAGTGAATAGGTTGGAGAAAAAATTTGGTTGTGTTCGATTTTGCTGAATTTTGACTTGTTACTTCTGGGTTTTATTCTCTTTGGAAGCCTTCTGAAATTCATTTTATAAAACATGATTTTTAAATCGTTTCTTTTCCCATCTTTCTGTAAACAATTCAGTCTATTCTTCTGAGAATTTTAAATAATTATTATCCAATTAGTAGTATTTCCAGCGATTTCATGCAATTAAACGTTGAATAAGCCCAATGTCTTATCATAGTAATATGCTTCTGTACTACGTCTGCAAAGAAAAACGATTCAATGAAAGTGATTTTGTTATTTTTTAAAATCGAGAATTGTTTGTATGTTTGTGTAGCTCACAATATACTTTTTAAATTGGCAATAATAGGTTTAATATTAAAGCAGGTTTCACATTAGTTATCTAATTCCTATGAGCTAACAACTCCTGTGATCATGCCTAGTAGGTATGCACACAAGATCAATACAAAAAAACAAATACAGTGTCGAAAATTTTTGTTTACCAAAACTTGGGCTAAAAACCCTTTAAAATGTAATTAAAATAAGTCAAATATCAACCTTTTTTTTAAAAAAAATTTGGTTTTATTTGAAAAATAATAGACTAAAGTTTATCTCTGTAAAAAGAAAAATAATTTTACGCATTTCAATAAGGTTTTAAAGTCATTTTCAAAAAACGCTGTCACGGTCTATTTATCGTTGAGCTGCTATTTTAATTGAAAAATGATTACAGAAAATTTAGAAAATTTTAAAAATCTGTTAAAAATCAAATATCTGTCAGAGATTTGCTTCAAAGAAAATAACTAAAGTGAAGTATTTTAGAAAAATATTACTTTACACTTAAAATATAGTGAAAAGCATATTTGAACACAGCGTACATTTCACCTAGGTCAAACAGACTCAGCATCCGAACACTACTTAATTTGTAAAATTACATTGTAGAGTTTTCCCTGTCAAATCTGAAAGAAAATAATGTTTTATAAATTATGCAAACTAAAACTTTTATGCAAAGTTGGTACTTTTTTACGAACATAAAAAAAGAAATTCATCTTACTTAAATACACATACCTGTTTCCGATAAAATGTTGGATGACAAATATGACAGTAAAGTTTTAATTACAAGGAAGTAGGTATGTTCAATAACTCGCCGAAAAAACAGTACAGCATGATGAAAAAAAAGGCCCATCACTTGATAAAAACGAAGTTTTATCGTGAAAAAGTTTGTTATTCATAAGAGGAAAGGACAAAATATTCTTTAATTATTTTTTTAAATTTTTTATTCCTTTCTAGCACGTTTGAAATTTTGGTTGAAAATCTTGTTTTTTTTTTTACTTCAGCGGTCGCGTAATATTTTTTTAGCATTAGTTTTTTTTTTTGGCGCTTTTTTTAGTTGAAAAACACATTAATTTAGAAATTCTTGCAGAAATCAAATAATTGTCGGATTTTAATGAAAATGGAACATATTTTCTCCGGTTTTTCTTTGAATAATTTTGTTAGTTTCTAAACAGGGTCCGTTACATCCTTGTAATTTGATTGGCCATTATATCTTAAGAAAAATAAAAAAAAATTACCTCGGAGTGGGTAGTGGTTGGTTTTTGAACTCTTGAAAAACTTTTTATTTTACTTGCAACACCATCACTTGACAAAACACCAGAAGTGTTGTAACAAAATTTCTATTTTTGTAGCGATGTTATAAAATAGGTACGCCAAACTTGTGAATAGTTTCTGAAAGTTTCATTAAAATCTGACTATTATTTTTATTTTTGCAAGATTTTCAAAATTAATGTCTGTCATACACAAAAAAACGCGCTAAAATTTTATATATTATTTTACTAGTTCCGGTGATAAAAAGAGAAACAAGTTTTTTTTAATCAAAATTTAGAATGTTCTAAAAAGAAGGAAATTTTTTTTAAAATAATTAAAAAATACTTTGATCTTTCCTCTCAATAATAACATAAACATTTAGACGCTAAAATTTTGTTTTCATCAAGTTTGGCGTTTTTTTTCACCAAGCTGTTTTTAGCGACCTCATGAAGGTACCTATTATAACATACTTATGTTATAAATTTTAAAGAAATACTTTATAGTTAAATTATAGTAAACAAAACATGATCTAGATATAAAATTCAAATGCTAAGCACTGACTCATTGATTTTGTTAGAAATTAAAAAAGACTCGAATTTATAAACTTTGCTTAACACACGCAAGAGCGAATCCAAAACAAAACTCGTAAAATTTCACACCTTGATGCGAAATGTTTTTCGGCCAATAGAAAACTAGGAAATATTTAAAAACAAAATTCAAATAATCTTCAATTCTCAGAAACAAATTCTTTCACGGACCTTTTCGCGAGCCGACGCAAAAATTTGTTCATCGTCCAATGAAAAGGCTTGAATCATATCCGGGAGTGAATTCCCAAATGACTTTTTCAAGCCCCAAAACAAAATAAAAGACGGGTAAGTTCGCTTGTCACCAGAGAGGAGGAGACGAGTGTATTAACAAGTTCCTTGACAACGTCAAGCGACCGTTATTATTATCTCTACTCTTCTCCCTCACCTCTTTTATACTTGATAAACTAAAGGACAAAGACATTCCTACCCTTCGATAACGCTCATACATACATACATCCACACATACGTTCCTGTCTACGTACACATAAACTCATTCTTGCAAGGATTACTACGAACATTTTGACCACCTTGTAGCAACCAAAATACGTTAATTTTATTTGTAAAGACCTTAATTGATTTATATGTATATAAATTTGTTGTTCACTTTACAATTTGATTTTCTTGTTTTATACCCCTCTTATGGTAGGCTATCTAACTAACTTGTTTCCACACTCATACACTTCCCTTTAACTGATAACCCACTATACAATAAGCTAGTTCACATTGTTCTAATTTTCCTAAAATAACTTTTGAAAAAAGTATAATTGAATTTTACAAGATTTTTAAACAGAGAATTTCATTTTGTTTACAAAGTTGTCAAAATGTCTTATATGATCAATTTTACGTAAATTTTGCTGACTCAGAAAAAACAAAACTTTTAACTAAAATTTCGGACCTGCTAGAAAGGATTAAAAAATTTTTTAAATATTCAAAAAATACTTTGGTCTTTCCTCTTAATAATAACAAACTTTTAAACCAAGGTTTCTCCTTGGTGGTGGTGGTGGGGAGGGGCATGAGATATTTCATATCTCTTAATAATAACATGCACATTTAGACGATAAAAAATTGTTTAATCAAGTTTGGGTCCTTTTTTTCATCTGGATATGCTCTTTTTTAGCGAAGTAAAGAAACATACCTACAATAGGCGAATGTTTTATACATTTCTCTCTCAAAGATCTCTCTCTCTCTCTCTCTCTCTCTCTAGACACACACACACACACACACACACACACACACACATATATATATATATATATATATATATATATATATATATATATATATATAATTTAAAGTATCACACATTGAATGTTGGTGCTAATAAAACAGAGCTAAAATTTATATTAATAATAAATATGCATTTTTCCTCACCAGTAGCACAACTCTCTTTCATGCATGATGCATTCATTGAGTGCTAGTGCATCGTGTATGCCTCCGGTGAGGAAAAAAATGTATATTTCTTGTATACATCTAGAAAAGTGATACCTAAATTTTATGCATTTTAAAAATGAAAAATCTTTCTGAAAGTTTTTATTTTGGTTTTAATTTCAAGCTAATAGATTAAATTGAATATTCCCAATAAGCAAAGTATTTTGCTGTTTTAAACTGAATTAAAATTGATTGTAATTATTTTTTATTATCTGTAAAAACGCTGAAATCGTCCATATTGATAAATCAGTCAACACAACGTAATTCTCTTTATTAAAAAAATCTCTCAAAAAATAAAATATTCATTTCTGAAACTTTATTTGAGGAAGATTTGATGGAATAGTTCATACATACCTTTTCACCCCTCCGGAATAATACACTCTAATGGATTAATATAGTGAACATGCCCGTAAACTAATCATCTTAATATAAAAACCTTCTGAGAACAAATTCAAACTCATAGCAATCCCAACAAAATTGATGACCCCGACGTTTATAACAACAAAAAGATTGGTGACCACAACGTTTCCAACAAATAATTGGTGATACCAACGTTTATAACAACAACAACAAAATTGAAGACCCCGTCGTTCAAGTTAACAGCACCTACAAATTGATATTTCCGACGTTTATCGCAACAAGATTAATAATCCAGACGTTAACAGAAAACAAAATTTGCTGACTACCAATGTTTATATCTACATCAACGTAATCGGTGATTACCAACTTTCAAATCTACTCCGAACGTGAAAGAGGAAACAGAAAAGGCGTGAAAAATTTTCGTTTTCCCTCCAAAAATTACAGTAATTCAACATGGCTGATCCAGTTCCCCAGACTGAAGCTGCAGTAAGACTAAAATGCCTGCATACAATTCAAACGCTCAAACGTGGTTCATACAGCTCGATGCGATATTTCAAGCCCGCCATATCACATCACAAAAGTTTGCCTTCGTTGTGGAAAAGTTACCTGCAAAGGTGGCTGCAGAAGTAGCAGATATTCTCACAAGCTTCCCGACTGGCAAGCCTTACGAAGTACTCAGACAAGCCATATTACACCGCACAGGTTCCTCTGAGAAGCATAGAATTAAGGACCTTCTAACTTTACTTTAGGGACTAGCAAACCGTCCACAACATTACGGTTTGAAATTGAACATTGAGAAATGCGTGTTTGCTGTCCCTAGCTTAACTTTTCTTGGTCACGTAATTGACAAATATGGGTTAACTCCCTTGGACCAGAAAGTTAAAGCAATTACGGATTTTCCAACACCTTCCACCCTACGTCAGCTCAGAAGATTCTTGGGTATGGTTAATTACTACCGTCAATTTATCAATAATTGTGCTACCATATTACTACCTCTGACGAATCTCTTGTCGAAGCATAAAAAAAAGAACCCAAAAATTACTTTGTCTTCAGACTCTCACCACTGACGCATCGTCTAACACAGTAGGCGAAGTCCTCTACCAAATAGTCGATGGGATTGAGAAACTGCTGTCATTCTTTTCTGACCATATCGGACAGATTCGTCTGGCCCGGTATGGCAACTGATATTAAACAGTGGTCCCGCACGTGCTTACATTGCCAAGCAACCAAGGTAGGCAAACACACCAAGGCACCTGCATCAACTTTTCCCAACCCTGATGAACGATTCACCCACCTGCACGCGGATTTGGTCGGTCCACTGGAGCGTGTAGACGGATACGAATACATACTAACCATTGTAGATCGCTTCACGCTCTGGCCAGTCACAATACCTCTTACATCGATTACAGCCGAAGCGGTAGCTAGCGCAATCTTTAATAATTGGATTACCATATTCGGATGCCCTTCAGTAATTACCACTGATAGGGGTCCACAATTCCAGTCTACATTGTTCAGCGAATTCACAAATTTATTGGGAATTAAGCATATATCCACCACGGCTTATCACCCTTGTGCCAACGGACTAGTGGAAAGATTCTACAGACAGCTCAAATGTGCGCTCACGGCATCTAAAAACGGCCGCACATAGGTTGACAAACTACCTTTCGTTATGCTCGCCTTGCGTAACACTATAAAACAGGATCTAAAATGCATCAGTGCAGAACTAGTTTTCGGCACACCTTTAACTTTGGCCGGACAGATTTTCAGCAATACCACCGACGTTCTCCCTTCCAGTAATTTCATCAGTGACCTTAAGCAAAAAATGACTGACGTCATTTATACCCCAACACGGGCATACCAGAAACCTTATTATGTTCCTGCAGACCTGCACCACGCAGAATATGTTTTCCTCCGCAAAGATACGGTCCGTAAGCCTTTCACACCCAGTTATACTGGACCATACCCTGTCATTTCTCGCACGTCAAAGTACTTCGTCATCGACCTTGCGGGGAAACATAATACGGTCAGTATCGACCGGCTGAAACCTGCATATATCCAATATGATAGCAAGCCGTTGAACACTCCTAATTCGTCACATTCAGAGCCTTCCAGCACACAATCATTTCCAGCATCTGACTTTGAAGCAACTCCATCTACCCGTACCAGGTCGGGTAGGCACGTTCATTGGCCTGCTAAGTTCAAGACGTATTTCACATATCAATAACCATAATGCTATGACTATTAATCTGGTGTGGGGGGTATTAATGGAATAGTCCATACATACCTTTTCACCCCTCCGGAATAATACACTCTACCACAAAATTGCCTATTAACCAATCAACATCCTAGTTCCAGTGAACTAGACTTTTCATTGGCTCAAACTGTAGCAAGTTCACGCAAAATATCTTTTCGTACCTAGCTGTTTGGAACAGATTCCAACTTCCAGAATTAAAAAAGGAAGCTTTCAGATTGATTCAGTCAGTCAGAGTTTCATCCTGGAGAAGTGCCAAATGAATCCACTCCAGTCAAAATCATAACCAGCTACATTTTTGCCGCGCAAATTTCTCTGACTCAACACACGCAGCATTTCGCTCTACCAGGAACAAAAACTTACAATACTAAAAAGGGATAATAACTCACTACTAACAAGTATTCGTAAATATTCAATCAAATATCTAAACAACTCTGGAGAATTTAGAGAATTAAACTCCTACTTTATTCTCGCATACAAACTACACAAATTTCTGTATAAATAATATTTTCCACTTAACTCTGTTTGACCAGTTCTTAAACACTTGAACAACTTCAAACTGTAAATCAATAAGAAACTCAATTTACCAATGGTCAATTTCTTGCATTATCAAACTACAAGTTTTCAAATTGTATATTAATTGTGCATAAATGCATGTTGTTTTATCGAAATCTCATAATCGGTGTTTCTTACTCAATTGCCTTGTGATTGATTCGTTTTTGAATATCTATATTCTATATTGTTGTGGATTAATATAGTGAACATGCCCGTAAACTAACCATCTTAATATAAAAACGTTCTGATAAAAAATTCAAACTCATAGCAATCCCAACAGATTAGCTAAGTTAAAGTTTAATTAATCTGATTTGAAACTAATATTACTTTTACTTTAAAATATCTCAGAAAAGTAATTTTTAACACGGATTTTAATGAGACTCGCTCGTGGAAGCGTATGAAAAGAAGTAGAAATCCCTTTTCCCTCTCTTCACTCACTTTTTTCAAACGGGTCTTCCTTTTTTAGTGACAAATCAGCAGTAACTACTTACTAGTGTATTATTGACCATTTTTTAAATGGTTGCGCAACACTTTTCTGTTTATGAAAGAGAACAAAGAAAAAATATGGAAGAGAAATAAAATTGGAAAATTATTTGGAATGAATAGTTTTTTTTACAGAAACAAATCTTGACACAAATTTTACTAACATTGTTTTCGAACGGAAACCGTTCTTTTCGAAAACGGCAACCATTTTGTCTCACGAATTCTACTATAAAATTCTCCAACTTGAAATTTTTGGTGTGCTCAGCTAACTTATCCAACGAGAAAGCCAATTTAGTGTTGACAACTTTCATAGCCAGTAACAATAAGCGGGAGGGAGTGATTACTCTAGTTAGCGTAGAAAATTACGTTTCGCACACATCTGAACTAGCAACGAACAGTCATGCAGCGCCGAACTTGTCTAAAGGCGCTCCGAATATATAGGTAGCAACATTTTTCAAATCACAGATAAGGTTTTCCGTTAATTCTTTGGTAAAGTAGCGCTTAGCAACTTCACACACATCTACAAACTCAGCCAACTGGGTATTTACTGGGTCAGTAGAATGATAACTTCCATGTTGAAGAATTTTTCGTTCTGAGACAAATAGCTACCGCAAGGCTGTTGTTTCATACTGCAAGCAGCAAATTGTTTATGCGTTTCGCCTATGCATTTACTATCACATAATTCGCTGAATTCATTAAAAATGACCAAATGTAGATTGTAAATTAGTGGGCACAACATTTGACAATAGGTGCTGTTCAGAAATATAAGTTTGTGATCACTTTCAGCAATACAGTCACCCCGTCCCGAGATATGTCGCCATAGTTCTTTTAATAATTTGACGATCACTTATTGTATAAGATAGAGGCTGTAGTGTAGCTATATGTCCAGACTAACGTTGCTCTAGGGTTCGGTTCAGCTTTTCACCCGCATAATCACTGCTGTGTTTTGATTGTCCTAAAAAAGCAGTAAAAACTCACACAGGATAATAAAATTTTCTTGTCATACATATCTCATCCACCGTCGTAGCACTGGCTAATGATTTTCTTCTCGGGTCTATGTGTGTATCGTGTATCAAGAAAAGGATTTGTAAGGTAGAGGAAAAGAGAGAACCTCAAATCTCTTATACTTTCTTTTATCAGTATTTAATATCGCAGACGAAAAACACAAGACTGACTCTGGTGTGAAATTTGAAAGAAATTTTCATTTATTAAATGACAAAAAATAGTAATATAGAATACAAAATTTATAACACAAAATTATAAATCAAGCTTGTCTAAAGATATTCTTTGTGCGCCAAAAACTTTGGCATGATAACAATTGTAAATAGAATTATGTCGGGATCATAAAAATAATTATTCTTATCAACAAAATATTCATTTACTTCAATACTATCTAAAAGAGTCGAGAAGAATTTTTTTTTTCTCGGGAGTCGCTAGGTTTATGGTTTGTTTTCTTTTTAGACACTTCAGTTTTACAAGCTGAGATTCAAAAATGGGATAAAATTCGTTCACAATTCAAGTTTTTGTGTGAAACTTTCACACATTTGCACATTTTTACAAAGATATTCGTATCTCTCCCTCTAAATTTGTAGAATCTTCTTTTCCCCCTTCGACCAACTTCTAGAAACAGCCAGCGTTTATCACATGTGAATGCCAAAATCGTTTCCGTTTTTGTTTTATTTCAGCTTTATTCGACTCCTAGAAAGTACCAATGATTTTCTGCTGTGAAAATCCAAACCCTTCTAGTACTTAGACCAATCAGATTCTAATTTATAGCTTTAAAATTGGTTCCAATTTGAATTAAAAATCGATTCCTTATGAGGCGTATCTTCCTACCCCCATTAGTTATTTTTTAAACGACGACTATTTGTAAACTTTATTTTGGCGGGTTTGAGACCACCAAACTTGAGCGTCATTTTTATAAATCTTTTGAAAAACAATTTTTTATTCATGTATCTTTTTTTATAAACTGTCAGGGTTCATTTTGGCGTTTTTTTTACATCAAATTAGAGTCTCGCAGTTTTACAAACTGTCTGATTTCATTTTAACTGTTATCTTTTTCTATTGCTTATTTTTAGAAACTCCCCTCAAACGTAAGTGTAATAAACAAATCTAGTCTATTATATTATTTTGTATATAATTTTTATGCTATCTATCTACCTATCTTTATGAAAAAATGTTACAACTAATTTTGCAGTGAAAGGCCAATTATGTTTAGAGTTCTCATGGTTTAACGCGAAAAAAATTAATGAACTATATTTCCATCTTCGATTCTCTGATCAAACACAACAAAAATGATCCATTTTTAAAAGAACGATGACAGGCGATAAAAAATGGATGTTTTGCATAATTTTTGGCACGAAATAAGTCCTAAGAAAACAAAATGAGCTATCGTTAACTGCTCCCAAAGACTGTCTACATCCGAAGGTGATTCTGAGTATAGTGGGATTGGATGGACATTGTGTATCACGAGCTCCTTCCGCAAAATCAGAACTTGAATTGCGGCAAGTACCGTTCTCAGTTCGATAAATCAAAAGCAGCAATCGTTGAAAGGCGTCCGGAATTGGTCTTTTTGCAACCCCAGCAGAAATTGGCACAGCTTGGCTGTTATGTCCTACTACATCCGACGTACTCTCCTAGTACTTTCGGATTACCACTTACATTGAACCCTACAAAATTTTCTTAATAGTAAGAACTTCAATTCTCTGAAAATCTGTAAAAAATAATACTTAAACAAGTTCATCACCAGGATGATGCCAAATTCTGGGAAGATAGCATCATATTGTTACCTCAAATATAGCTAAAATTAGAGAAACAAAATGGCGTATATTTAGTTGAATAAATCTACGCACAAATATCTAATTGTCTTTGAATTCATGTGTGCGTGTGCGTGTGTGTATTCATATTTATACATGTCAACGAAGATGAAAGAAAACTCGATTTGAGCTGATTAAAAGTCATTTTCAAGTTTTTAACCCATGCATATCAAATAGAAAATGATAAAAGTGACCAAAAACTAAAGACTGTTTATCACGAAACTATTTATTGACGATATGAAACCTCAGCTGATTGTGTTCGACAAAAGCCATGTGAAGTTTCTTTTGAATAGCATATTTCAATTTTTATTCTATGTGTCGTTTTACGACAACTTTCTATCCTTTGTGACTCGTAACAATGAAATTGTCTATTTCTATTCGCGAGTAACACTGCGGGTATCCAGCTATATATATATATATATATATATATATATATATATATATATATATATATAGATGGTGCATATATGGGTGAAACTACCAAGAGCAGTCTCATTAGTAATCATAGTTGTGTCTTGTGCAGTTGTCCCATCTTGTGCTCTTTTGGTCAAATTAGGAAGGTTCACATGTATTGAATTCTATGCTTTCGTTTAACTTCATCTGTTCAATCCCTTTTAAAGATTAATGGATAGTGAAAGGGTATGAAAGAAAGTGAAATCATACCGACTGATGTTACTTGATATTTATTCGGGTTTGTAAACAAGTGATTTTTCTTCACGTAGGTCTACTTTATCAAGACAATGACTAGAGTGGTTGAAGAAAGTAGCAAAGTGGATCGTTTTGATATCTGAAAAAGAGATAAAAATGAAAAAAAAAATCGAAAGAGGTTCCTCTTGATACGCGGATAACAAATGCTTGTGCCATGCCATATTACCTATTCTATTGTAATGGACTCTCCCACAGATAATAAGTAATAAGTGGTGGTGGCGGTCGCGTGTTCGGCTCAATGGTGTTTAGCGCGTCAGACGATATCGGACATTGAAGTACCAACCATCGCAACTAGATTGCTGCGTCATTAACTCTTATTTTCAAGTTCCTAACGTTTTGTACGTTGAACCTAATTTAGGACGACTTCTTGAAATACAAGCCTCCACTGTGAAAACTACTCCACAACATTCTGGCGAACGAGGATTCGAAACTCACACGGGAAAAGAAAAAAATTTCGTACGCCTAACTACAACATTTTGGCGACGAAGGACTCGTAATTCACGCTGGAAAAGAAAAATTTTTCATTTACTTTACTACAACATTGACGACGAGGGATTCGTTTCTTAGACGGAGAAAGAAAAAAAACTTTTCGTACGCCTAACAACAACATTGGCGACGAAGGAATTCGTAATTAGTACGTAAGAAAAAATTTTTATTCACTCTATAACAACTTTGGCGTCCAGAATTCGAAATTTATACGAAAAAAAAATTTAAAGAAAAAAAAAAATTCGTTTCGCCATATATAACACTTGGCAACGAACGTATTTTGGTTTCATACGGGAAAAAAAAAATTGCGTTCACTCTACAACACTTGTCAACGTGGATTCGTAACTCATACAGAAGTGAAAAAAAGAAAATTCACCCGCCATAATAAACGTGGTGTACGTGGGATTGCGTTTCATACAGTGAAGGAAAAAAAAAATTCGCTCACGTTATTTAGTGACGAAATTTGTGTTTCATACGGAGGAAAAAGAAGAAAGATTTGCTCGTCAAATTTTCGGTGACAACAACTCGGATTCACATTAAAAAAAAAAAAAACTTGGCAAAGTTTTTTCGAAAGACAAAACCTCAACTTAGTGACGAAAAAATCAGTCGTATTCTTAACTGAGAAAAAAAATTTGATTATTTTTTCTCGATAAGACAGTTTGCTCAAATAGGTCACGAATTACAAATTCGTTTTGGACCCCCCTCTACAATATTTAAGCATTGTGTAAACTTTTTGCAAAGATGAAGGAATGCAAAAGTATATTCCAGGAATTTTTTAAGTTCCAGACGGAACAACAAAAGACTATATTAGAGCAGCAGCAAACATTCCAGTTACAACTTCAGGAGGATACCTTAAATGGACAGATTCAATTTCAACGAGAAATGGAACTGATGCATAAGGAGCTTCAAAATAAAATTCTGGAAATAACTGAGAAGAGGAAAAAGAATGATTCTTTCCCAGAGAATACAATATGGAATTCGAAATAACTTTTGAAGAGTATTTTAAAAAATATACGGACGTGTATAACGGACTGCCACACGTGGTCTGAAGGAAAGAAGGTTAAACTTCTTTTAAGCAAGTTAGGAACTGCTGAACATAACAAATTGGTAAACTACATTTTACCGAAAAAAACTAGCGAGTTAACTTTTACCGAGGCGGTAAATATATTAAATGAATTACTTAGTAAAAAGACATCTTTGTTTCACAAAAGGTGGAAATGTTTGAATCTGATGAAAGAAGATGAACAAGACTTTATAACATATGCAGCTAATGTGAACAAGCATTGTGAATTCAAACTAGCTGACAATTTTAAGTGCTTGATATTTGTCCAGGGTTTAGTTTCAGAAAGAGACGAGAATTGAGGAAATTGGTACTTTCAAAATTGGAAAACGAACCGAGGATTTCGGTACAGTTTGGCAGAAGACTGCACAAGATATGTTAGCGTAAAGAAAGACTCGAAAAAGATAGAACAGTCTGGCGTTTCGCATGTAAGAAAAATACGCTACAAAAAAGAGTCAGTCTACCAAAAAGAATTCTAAAATTGCGGAATATCAAACAAAAAGTGAAATACCTGGAAAAAAATAAACAAACTCCCGAAGCCATGTTTTGCTTGCGGTGAACTTCACTGGTACAGATATTGCAATTTTAGGAATAAAAATGTTTCAACTGTGAAAGAGTGGGGCATAAAAGCTCGCACTGCAGGTCAAAAAATAAAAACAATAAAATAAGAAAATTAAAGTCCGACGAAGTGAACGACGGAATAACCAGAAAATTTGTTACCGTCGAAATAAGTAATAAAAAAAAATAAAAATGCAACTCGACACTGGTTCCGACCTATCTATCATAAATTTGAATACGTGGAAGAAGTTGGGGAAACCATTTTTAATGAAGACAAATAAAATCGCGAAGTCCGTGACAGGAGAAAAAATACAATTTATTGGAGAATTGGTTACAAACGTCACGTTAAATAAAAAAACGCGAAAAGTTAAACTATTTGTCATGAAAAATACCACGAACTTACTTGGTACGGATTGGATAACAGAATTTCAATTATGGGATTTACCGTTAAATTCTTTCTGTTACAAGGTTGAAAATTTAAACTACGAAGCTCAAAAATTAGTTAGAAAACTAAAGCGAACTTGTCCTACTGTTTTTTCTCCAGGTTTGGGAACGTGTATCAAGATTGAGGCAAAATTACAGCCAAAAATTCGCTCAGGCGGTATTCAAAAGAAAAGGAATGTGCTGTTTGCTTCAATTGAACAGATAGATAAAGAATTGGACAGATTAGAAAAACGGGTTTATTTAAAAAATATTGAATGGGTAACACCGACAATATACGTGAAAAACAAGCTTCAGAAAGTAAAAATGAAGCCGACACCGAGAATTGAGGAGCGAGTTACGCGCAACCAAGGACATGCAGTATTATTAAATGATTTAAGTCAACAAGAACCTACAGAAACTGAGTCAGAGAAGTTCAAAGCGGATGGTTGTTTCTGGTAACGCTTTGGAGATATATAAAAAAAAAAAAAATAAATAGAAAAGCGGATTGGCTATATGACGTAGTTGGTGAAAGGGGAAAACTCACGTTGCAGTAAACAGATCAGACGACGTTTTTCTTCAGACGTGGTTGACAGCGGTCCCAAAAAAAAAAAAAAAAATGCCGATGGTGGTGATTTTTCAATAAGTTTGATCTAACAAACCCTGCAAATAATTTTACCTAAGGTACGCCGATCCAGAAGAAAAAAAAGGCAACTGATCATTTAAAAATGGATAAAAAAAAACGTAGGATATACGCTACGATGTTGCTAAAAAAAAAAAAAAAAAAATTTTTTTTTTTCTTCATATTTTCTGTAAAAACTTTGAAAAATAAATAAAGAAAACTTTTTACTCCTGCGGAGTAAAGTTTTAGGTGGGGATGTCATGCCATATTACCTATTCTATTGTAATGGACTCTCCCACAGATAATAAGTAATAAGTGGTGGTGGCGGTCGCGAGTTCGGCTCAATGGTGTTTAGCGCGTCAGACGATATCGGACATTGAAGTACCAACCATCGCAACTAGATTGCTGCGTCATTAACTCTTATTTTCAAGTTCCTAACGTTTTGTACGTTGAACCTAATTTAGGACGACTTCTTGAAATACAAGCCTCCACTGTGAAAACTACTCCACAACAGCTTGAAACCTCAAACGAGCTTCATTTTATTAGGTTTTTAAAGAAATATCTATCACGAATCCTTCCGCTTATAATTTTAATTCCCAAATTCCTCCGTTAAGGACAATCGTTTGGCTAATCTGAATCATTTACGGCCAGTCATATAACATCATTTACAGATAAAAAAAGGTGAGGTCATTCACAAACCTTACCTTCTACATTTACTTATTTAGTTAGCTCAATTCCTGCTTAGTGAAGGAAAAAAATTTTGCCTTTTATTTTTTCAAATTTGTTCAAATAATACTTGTAAAATCCTGCTATGGGGAGTTTTATCTTGCCACAGTGTGTGACACTTTTCATAGTGTGTGGAATAACACAGTATTTCCACCTACATTTTACGCGCGCAAGAGTTTTCCTTCCTTCCTTGCACACTTGTGCGTGTGTGTGCGCGCGCGCGCGGATTGCACCCCTTCCTCTCATGTTAAGCTAGACATAGCAGTAATCGCTGTCGTGAGGAAGGTTGCTTACTAGCTACTCCTGATAACGTCTAAAATCAGAATTTGAATTTTTTCCCGCGCGTTGCCTGACGTCACAGACGATCAGCGTTTCCAACTCAGTTGCGTCCCGATTTTCAAGCTAGAAGAAACTCATTTATTCCGTGCCCCTAACCCATACGCGGACCGGAATATCTTATTCTTAACTAACTAAAACTTCAACATGTCGATATTACACTTTTCCAAGACTCATCCTTGTCTTGATGCAACAGCATGTTGAACCTTCTCCGTTTTCAACTAGAAAATGTCGAGTTTCTACGACACCGTCGTCAATATATTTTTCCAAGACTTATCCCCGTCTTGATGCAACAGCTTGTTGAACCTTTTCTCCGTTTTCAACTAGAAAATGTCGAGTTCCTACGACACCGTCGTCAATATATTTTTCCAAGACCAACTTCTTGTCTTGATGCGAACAACTTTCGAACTTTCCTCTATTCACTACCAGAGTTCTACAACACGGTCGCCCTCACACAATTCCAAGATTCAACCTCGTCTTGATGCAAACAACTCTGAATTCTCCTCAATGAAAGTTGATAATCTGTTCATACACCTTTGAACCTTCTAACTACTTTGAACCAGTACCTAAAAAAATATTACATACTATCAAACCTCACAGTGAGTACTTTTCCTATTTGTGTACACATACACCTTTCGTTTAACAAGTCATTTTCCCAGAACTTTCTTTCTGATGGAACTGTTCCCGCCTTGGCCATCTTGGTTTTCTGTTTTGGCGCAGAACACTTTTACTAATGGTCTCAACTGTCAAGACAACTTACTTGTTTAAATATAATAAAATTTCATATATGTTTTTCAACCAGACGCCGTTTGTCATTTAATTCCGGCTATCTACTTGTATTATATTTATGCACTTGTCGAATGACCCCTTTTCCTCACTAAGATCACTCACTCAATATTTTTACTTTGTTTGTGGATTCGATAGTCATAAGTAGTGTCTGGCACAAGGCCACTTTTTAATAAACCAGCACTGCACGCTACCGTGTCCGCAAGAAGTGGACAGATTATACCGGAGAGCGACAATTTGATTCGAAGCAGAAGTGCTTATTCATACTTAAATAATCGCATCAGCTTTGACGGTTACTATACTAGTCTATAATTTTTGCATTTTGTAATTGTTGACATCTAAATTGATAATAGTTCAAGTAGAATTAAACCAAAATCATCTTATCAAATTGACAGGATATCTGTTAATGGGAATATAATCTTTCCCTCGCTGTCGAAGATAGCTTTTTGTCCTCATCTTTTAATTCTTTACTTTTTTGACCATTTTTTTTTCTTTGTTCATCATTAACCGGTTAATTTTGTTCTTGATCAAGTCAAACAAAAAACCTAATTAGTACTGTATTCATTTTTTTTTTTTTGTTTTTTTTTTTACATCAAATTAGAGCCTCAATGAATTTCAATATTTTATGCAGCATTGAACCTTTCAAGGTAGGATAATTTTACTCGACTAATTTTTACAGGCCATGGCCTTGTTTAGCTTTAATTTTTTGGATTGCCCAGAAAACAAGTAGAACTGCAGAAAATGTTGTCTGTTACTTTATTTTTTGACCATTTTTTTTTGTTCTTCTAATTTTCTAACCTTCTCCAACCTTAAAAAATTAGAGCATAATCCATATTATACGCCTACGCGCAGATAAAACAAGAACTGCAGAAAATGTTGTCTGCTCTTCTAATTTTCAACCAAGATAACGCTCAACCAAAAATGCAAAGAATCGAAAAGATTCTATTGAAGATCGCCTCCCAAAGCAAGAATTGCGCCAAAATTCTTGAGCCACTTTCGAAAACCCAAAAGGTTATAAAAGGAGAAAAGACTATTGTCCAGCTCACTTTTTTGATGCACGGTTCAACTCTCTGTCTCCGGAAAGGAACCCGAAGAACGCCGAAGGGCGAAGTTGGGAGGTTAAACCAAAAAATATCCTAATGGCTCGGAATGCCCACATTAAAAAAAGCCTTTGCCGCAAAACCCTCGTGGGTGGGTGAAATATCTCAGTCCAGCTCACTTTTGAGCGACTGCAAAAGGAACCTGAAAGGCTACGCCGAAGGGCGAAGTCCCTTCGGGAGGTTAGTCAGGCCCTGAACCCGTTTATACGGGTTCTATTTTTAGCTGAACTCGGCTCGGGAATGCCCACATTAAAAAAAGGCCTTGATTGCCCCTAATGACTGAATATCTCAGTCTAGCGAACTCGCCGATCGATTGCCTACATTCAAAAACAGAATTTTACCGCGCATTTTTGACGAACTTCAACTGACTCACCTGAAACACTCAACGAACAACTATCGAAACTTTGAACAATATTTCTTATGCACATTGATTTATTCATTACTAAAAATAAGAAATACGAATCACGAAAACAAACACAGACACGTTCAAAGGTAGACTACTTTAGCAAACTTTACCAAAAAAAACTCTTATTATATATTTCAACACAAACACAAAATAACAAACATAACGACACAGAGACATCCAACATTTCAGCAACATATACAATTAACGCACGCAACAATACAAATATTAACCTTGTTTGTAAATATGTAATGGTATATAAATGTTTTATTTGTTTCGATCTATAAATGTCTCGTTTTTTACTTTGTTTGAAATCTCATGTTTGTTATATATTTGTTTGGGACAAGGTTTAGACACACAACCGATCCGAACAAAATCCTTCTGATTAATTAAATGAACCAAAAAAGTCCCAACAAAATTTGGTGACCTTCCGACGTGAGTGAACATGCAACAAGAGTGACGAACTTGTTGACGTACTTCAGACCAACAAAATTGGTAACCTCGACGTTTCAAGCAAACAACACCAACAAAATTGATAAACAGACGTGCGTAACAAAGATTGGTAACCCCGGTAACGGATAAAGTATTTCAACACTACAGATGGCAGAACCAACAACCGTATCAGAAACAGCCATCAAACTCGAGATGCCCGCCTTCAATGCAAATGTGCAAACGTGGTTCCTTCAGCTTGATGCGATATTCCAAGCTAGGCGCATAACTTCTCAGCAGTCAAAATTTGCAGCAGTCGTGGAGAAGCTACCGGCAGAAATAGCAGCCGAAGTAGCTGATATACTAACTTCAGTCCCAGTTGAAAAACCATACGAAATCCTAAAAGAAGCGATATTGCATAGATCAGGTTTTTCGGAGGAGAAAAGAATACGTGAACTCCTGTCCAATGTCACAACCGAAGATGCCAAACCTTCACAGTTACTTCGAAGGATGCAGCAGTTATTAGGCGAAAATGACATATCGACCACAGTATTCAAACAAATGTGGCTGGACAAGCTACCGCCAGAGGTTGTACGAATTCTAGCCGCATTAGCAGAAGATGTAGACATCCAGAAACTAGCGATAATTGCAGACAAAATAACAGACACAGCGCCAATTAAACACATATCCGCAACGAACACACGAGATGGCCTCATGCCAGACATAGACCGGCAAATTCAAAAGTTATCAACAGAGTTGCAAGATATATCTATACAGCTGCGCGAACTACAAAATGCTCATCTAAGCCGACATGATAATCAATATACCAAGCGAAATAAACAACGCTGGAGATCAAATTCTCGACACAGATACAAACGACAACGAAACGAATACCAAAATGAAAAATGTTGGTATCATGAAACTTTTTGGCGCGCAAGCTAACAAGTGCAGACAACCATGTGCGTATAAGAAATCACCAACCGCCAAACAGCAGGGAAACGGACATCCTGGCACCCAGTAGAGACGTTGGATGCCAGGCAACTCAAGACTAACCGTCTCTTCTATATTTACGATAAATCCAGCGGATTAAACTTTTTGGTAGACACCGGTGCCCAAATCAGTGTTATACCACAGACGAAGTGCAGCAAACAACTTCTAATAAAAAACACAACATTAAAACTACAAGCCGCGAATGGCACGCCTATTGCTACTTATGGTGAAAAGACCCTGACTTTAGACATAGGTCTAAGGAGAGATCTAACGTGGACATTCATAATTGCTGATGTTTCGATGCCCATACTAGGAGCGGACTTCCTAACACATTATGCATTGTCAGTAGAACTAGCATCCCAAACACTAACTGACACCAATACAAATATAAAACGCTGCGGTTTCATCTCTAAACATTCAACGATTGGACTGACGAATATTATACCAATAGCTAATGGCTACGGTGAGATAATACGTCAGTATCAGACACTGTTAACACCGTCGTCACGAAATGAACCCGTTAGACATCATGCTAAACACAGCATTAAAACAACTGGTTCCCCAGTTTATTCCCAACCACGTAGGCTTCATCCCGCCAAATTGAAAATCGCAAGAGATGAGTTCGACAATATGCTCAGACTGGGAATAATACGCCCTTCAAAAAGCCCTTATGCCAGCCCTCTACACATGGTTACAAAAGCAGATTCAGTCAGTTGGCGTCCATGCGGAGATTATAGGTTGTTGAACGCCCAGACCATTCCGGACAAATATCCTATCCCGCACATAAAAGATTTTGCGCTATCATTAGAAGGTGCTACAGTCTTCACTAAACTAGACCTCAAAAAGGCTTACTATCAGATACCAATCGAGGAAGACGACATACAAAAGACTGCGATCACCACTCCATTCGGACTATTTGAATTCACAAGAATGCCCTTTGGTTTACGAAACGCCGCACAGTCATTCCAAAGATTAATAGACGAGGTGTTACGTGGTATGCCGTACACATACGCGTATATTGACGATGTTTTAATTGCAAGTAAATCACATGTTGAACACAAGGAACATTTGCATGCAGTTCTAAAACGTTTACAACATTATGGTTTAAAATTAAACATTGACAAATGTATATTTGCGGTACCACAGCTAACCTTTCTTGGACATGTAATAGACCAACAAGGATTGTCTCCCTTGGATCACAAGATCAAAGCAATAACAAATTATCCCACACCTTCCACAATGAAGCAATTACGGAGATTCTTAGGAATGATAAACTACTACCGACAATTCATACCGAACTGTGCAACTATAATATTGCCATTAACAGACATGCTATCGCAACGAAAGAAAAAGAACTCGCAAATCGTACTATCGAAAGACGAATTAAAATCTTTTAACGATGCAAAAGACGCGTTGCAAAAATGTACAAAATTGTCGTATATTAATCCATCCGAAAATTCCAAACTAACACTCACGACAGATGCATCGGCTGACACAATTGGAGCAGTACTACACCAGATTACTAACAATGTAGAGAAACCACTATCATTTTCTCGATAAAGTTAAACACTACCCAGAGGAAATATAGTACGTTCTCAAGAGAATTATTGGCAGTATACCTAGCAATACGACATTTTAGACACATTCTAGAAGGAAGAAATTTCGTAGTCTTCACCGACCATAAACCACTTACATATGCATTACATGCAAAGGCTGACAAATTAAATCCACGAGACCTAAGACATTTAGATTACATCAGCCAGTACACAGCAGATATCCGATACGTAAAAGGTCAGAATAACACAGTAGCGGACGCATTGTCCAGAACTACGCTCAACGCACTACAATCACAACCACTAAACTTTGACACTCTCGCTGAGGAACAAGCAAACGACAACGAATTACCGTCTGTACAAAAAAGATACCTCACTTCAAATTGAAAAAAAGACCTTTACCCTTTACTAATGAACTCGTGTATTGTGACGTTTCCACAGGTAATCCTCGACCGTACTTACCTTTGTCACGAAGAAAATCAATTTTCGATCATTTCCATTCGCCAGCTCACCCTGGAGCGAAGGCTACGCTGCGGACCATAGCTGACAGATACGTCTGGCCCGGTATGTCTTCGGACGTGAAACAGTGGTCTCGCACGTGCCAACGTTGCCAGGCAACGAAAATACACCGACATACCAAAGCACCATCGTCGACCTTCGCGACACCAGATGGACGATTTACGCACATACACGCAGACTTAGTCGGTCCACTCGAAAAATTAATGGACACGAGTACATTCTAACGATCATTGACCGCTTTACGCGATGGCCAGTTGCGATACCACTAACATCAATAACGGCAGAAACAGTGGCTAACGCAATTTTCAACAACTGGATTTCTATATTTGGATGCCCTGCAGTTATCACAACTGACAGAGGTCCCCAATTTCAATCAACGCTATTCAACGAATTTGTCAACATTTTAGGCATAAAACACATCTCTACCACCGCATACCACCCATGCAGCAACGGAATAGTGGAGAGATTCCATAGACAGCTCAAGTACGCATTAACAGCGTCTACCAGTGCTCGTACGTGGGTAGATAAGCTACCATTTGTGATGCTTGCGCTGCGAAATACAATAAAACTGGATCTCAAATGCACCAGTGCAGAATTAGTTTTTGGGAAAGCAACAACGCTGCCTGGACAGATATTTCACAACGAGACGACATCTACACCAACGAATTACTTTGTGGCAGACCTAAAAAGAAGATGATGGACGTTATATATACACCCACGAGAGCGTATAAAAAACCTTTCTACGTGCCAGCAGATCTACATTCAGCAGAATATGTTTTCCTGAGGCGCGACACTGTACGGAAACCATTAACGCCCAACTACACAGGTCCACACCTGGTAATATCTAAAACACCCAAATTCTTCATAATTGATATCGCCGGTAAACAGAACACCGTCAGTATAGACCGTCTCAAACCAGCATATCTGCAATCCGACGACACAGATCGAACAATAACAAAAACCGACGACAACAGAACAAACAGAAACGCAAACAACTACTGATACGACCGAATCAACACAGTCTACCCGTACAAAATCAGGAAGGAATGTTCACTGGCCAACCAAGTACCGAACCTACATTACATATTAATGCTCATTCACCAAGGCATTAATCTGGGGTGAGGTATTGTGGACTCTTCTAATTTTCTAACCTTCTCCAAAAAAAACTAAAAAATACGCCTACGCGCAATAACGCTCAACCAATAAAAATGCAAACGAATCAAGCAATTCTATTGGTAATCGCCTCCCAACAAAATTGCGCCAAAATAAAAGCCACTTTCGAAAACCCAAAGGTTATAAAAAGAAAAGACAACTCAGTCAGTCTAGCTCACTTTCTGAGCGACTGCGCAACTCCTGTCTCCGGAAAGAGGAACCCGAATACGCCGAAAATATCCTTCGGGAGGTTTCGAAAACCCTGAACCCGTTTATACGGGTTCAAATAAAAAGGAATGGCTCGGGAATGCCCACATTAAAAAAGGCCTTGTGCCGCATGACACCCTCGTGGGTGGGTGACTGAATATCTCAGTCTAGCGAACTCGCCGATCGATTGCCTAATTAATCCACGACATTCAAAAACAGAATTTTTACCGCGCATTTTTGACGAACTTCAACTGACTCACCTGAAACACTCAACGAACAACTATCGAAACTTTGAACAATATTTCTTATGCACATTGATTTATTCATTACTAAAAATAAAAATACGAATCACGAAAAACAAACACAGACACGTTCAAAGGTAGACTACTTTAGCAAACTTTACCAAAAAAACTCTTATTATATATTTCAACACAAACACAAAATAACAAACATAACGACACAGAGACATCCAACATTTCAGCAACATATACAATTAACGCACGCAACAATACAAATATTAACCTTGTTTGTAAATATGTAATGGTATATAAATGTTTTATTTGTTTCGATCTATAAATGTCTCGTTTTTACTTTGTTTGAAATCTCATGTTTGTTATATATTTGTTTGGGACAAGGTTTAGACACACAACCGATCCGAACAAAATCCTTCTGATTAATTAAATGAACCAAAAGTCCCAACACTATACCATTATGTCTGTGAACGAATACTTTTTTAAGTATATCTGTACCGGTTAGACACTCTGACACATAAATATACCATATTCCCGCACATATATATGCACACATATACATATATACGCATAGTAATTGCACCTAATTTGAGAGTATTCAACAATGCTTAAATACGAATGCAAGAATGTATATTTTATTTCTATTTTTCGTTTTACTTATCCCATCGTACGTCTAGCCCTATACAAATCATGAACAACCTTCTAATGAGGTTGAGTCTGCAGTATTTGCTCTAAAAAGGTTACAGGTTAAACTTCATTAGAACAACATTTCTCTACTCGTATATACTTCATCGAAATTTCACACAATAATTATCTCTGGTTTTCGAATTCTTACTTTTATTATATTTTCTCTGTTCTTGACATTTCCTATTTGCTTGTTTGTGAAGATTCGTGAATGTGAATTTGTTTCAGAAGTTTTTGAAGAAATAATATAAGAATTTGTTTTTAGCCCCGTGTTTAATCTGTTTAATACTGATAATGAAAGCTTGAAAACCCTAGTTTCTTTGTTTCTCTGTCATTCTTTACTTCTAGCTTATCGCCCAACCCGACCGTATCCACCACCACGATATCATAATTTATTTTACAAAACTGACGACTCCTGAAGTTTTTTTTTTTTTTTTTGCACTTACACTCTATTTCAGTTGTAGATAATATAGGTGTTGAAACATTATGAGTAGAATATGTATTAAGTAATTCTTTATACAAAAAATATTCCCCCAAATGGATGCATATTTACAACTTCCCATGACAACATCAAGTTGTATTGATCGGTACTAAGTTACATTTAGAAGTGCACCTCGGAAAAATACTCGACATTCTGCTTCTTCCAGGGATATATCTTACCTGCACATTCTATATTTTCTTCGGGGGGTTCCTCGCTCACTACTATTTTTGTATCGAGCTTTGATGTTTAGCTAAACTTTCTCTCGTGAAGAGACGCGTGCTATTTTGTTTTTCTTAATCCTCATTTGAAGCAGAATTAGCAATATCATTTGTTTTAACTGACACTTTTCTTTTTCTTGAAAAATATGAGAAAAAGTTTAATGCCCGTCGCTTGTCTATAACAGTAAGATGTGCTCGATTTCTTTCATTAATATCTTTTGTTTTACAAGCTAAAAATAATACTCTTTCATTTTGAAAATGATCAATGATTTGATTTTCCTGATATATGAACTATTTCATAAAGAACACCTTTATTACTGGTTAACAGAAATCACCATTACAGGCATAAATTGAAAATACTAAGCAAGTTTGATGTCTACAAGAAAGTACATAAGTGAATATAATAGTACAATGTTTTTATATACAAAGATTGTTAGTAAATGAACGATATAAGTGTATATTTAATGTAATTACAATACGCCTCAACGTAAGTTAATAGCTTGCACACTGATATTGTAGATTGTGACCTACTTGACGTAGTTACATAAAGAGGAGCAAGTGAATGATCAGATTTCACCTCTACCAAAATCGCATTACAGAAAATGCGTTAAAAATAGTGGCACTAAATTTAATTGCAAAACCTAAAACATTCATCAAATGACTTTATTATTTTGAGTTAATCCATAATCTTCAGAAGACCTCAAACGCTGAAGACGTTTTCGATTCATGTTTAAACCGTAGTTTTCGGCAAGCTACTCAATTCCAACAAATAATATTTGTATTGATTCATAACTTTTAAGTAGCGAACGTAATATTTGACGTTGTGTGCATCTTATTTGTTCTTGTGAAAGCCTCTTGCTTAAGGACCAGAGAAAAATTTATTCCTATATTTTAACCCCGTTCTTATCTATCTTACAATAAAATGGGGCTTAATTGAACATTTTTATAGAAAAATTGTCAGTAAGTGCGATCTTTGATTAAAAATGCTTAGAGTTACAACTAGAAAGTTCTACTTTCGGGATTTGGGACATGAAAAAGCAAAAAAAAAAGGCTTGAAATTCTCGTAACTTGAAATACGTTACATTGCTTATGGCTGAAAAATTGCCACTAAGTAAGGAGAAACGGGATGACACCATTCGTTACTGCGAAAAGATTTTCATTAGAATTCTGGGACAAAAATCCTCTAGACTTCCTATGCATAAATTTCATTTTTGAAATGACATGAACTTCAAAATCGAATCAATTCAAAGTAACACAAACAAAATTAAACTTATTATGAAAATGAACATCAATATCTTTGGATGCGATCCTCATATGAGTCTCAGACTTGGACGTAAAGAATTTACAGTAAATCCTCTGCTCATTTGAAATGAATGTCTTGATGGAGAAAATTAACTTTTATCTGTAATTTTCATTTGTTTTTTTATTTTTTTAATCTTTTTAACATTCCTTGTGTTGGTCAAACAGTCTCTTTTAAGTTGTTATTTGAGATAAGAGCTGGATGAATCCATGCTGCTCTGAATTCCCCTGGTCAGTTTGACAGTTTTATTGGTTCCTGGAGAGGGGACGTGTCTCTGTTAAGTGTGTGTGCGTGTTATTTGGTTCTTAGGGAGTGAGTGAGTATGATATGTGTAAACGTACCTATCTATATCTCAGCAACTACTTTCTCAAGAACGATAGATATTAAAAGATACTGAGTAACATTGCCACGTATACTAACAGTTTATCGCAGGAAGAAAGACACCAACTAATAGCTTAAAATATAACTAATCATGAAGACAGCCAAAGGAGAAAATTCAATGTGGCAAAACAACATAACCTCTCTGTTGCAAGTAACTATCAGTATAAGCCGACATAGTTGGGCCTTAATTGTTAGGGGACCTTACCCATAATAACACAATGGACTATTCCATACGTAATAAATACTGCGCCTCAAGAGGAAGCAGAGTTCAGTCTGAAGTGAGGTCCGTCAGAAGTCTGTCAGTCAGTCAGAGCGAGCGAGTCAGTCAGTCGTGTCAGAGGCAGTCCGAAACAGTCGCGTTCAGACAATTACTACTAAACCTGATTGTTCGTACTAACACTTTCTACTTCTTTGTATATATACCGGTTTGTAATATATCTGTGTTATTCCATATCCGTGTTCGAGTTCTTCTTTATTGGTTCTACCTTGGACTATCACCGTGGTACAAGGAACCGGACCATAACAGTGGCGACGAGGAAACCAACTCTCTACGCGGAGGACATACCTTTTTTTTTTTTGCTATCCGTCGCGCATAAGAAGTGGCGACGAAGATTCGAACTCTCACGTGAAGAACAAACAACAAAATCATCTCTCGTCAACATAACAAGTGACGACGAAGAAACCCCTAAAAAGGAAATACGAACTCTATACAAGGAGGACTTATTTTTTTGCTATACGTCACACATGGCGATCTGGAAAACCCTTAAAAGAAAAATAAACTCCCTACTCGGAGGACATATTTTTTTTTTGCTATCCATCGTACGTAACAGTGGACAACGATTAAATTCTAAAAAAAAAAAAAAAAAAATTTCTTTTATTGATATCAAATTTCACTGACAACAAAGGAAAGCTTTTTTGCGACCATAGGCTACAGAATATCAGGTTACGCAAAAAAAAAATACGTTAACATGGAAGATTTTATGTCAACCATTATGGAACTTATCAAAATCCAATTTGAACAACAACAAAGGTACGAACAAAAACATCTGGAAATGCAAGAATTATTGATACGTGCAATGGAGCAAAAACCCGAGAACGAATCAGTTCTCTCTCAAGACGCTATTTGGATTAATATCGAAGATTTCAAGTACGCACCCGACGAAGATAAAACTTTTGCAAATTACTTCCGAAGGTATGAAGATCTATATGATTTTGACTGCAAAGATTGGTCAGACGCACGTAAAGTACGCCTTTTATTAAGAAAATTAGGCACAGGCGAATATACCAAATTCGTTGATTATATCCTTCCTAGAAAAACAAGCGAGTTAACGTTCAAAGAATCTATAAAATTGCTAACGGAACTTTTCAGCCATAATACTTCACTATTTCATAAAAGATGGAAATGCATGAACCTTACAAAAAAGTATAGCGAAGATTACGTAACTTTCGCATCCATTGTTAATAAATATTGTGACGACTTCAAATTATCGGAACTCGGCGCTGACAAATGCTTAATTTACGTCCAAGGTCTGGTTTCAACCAAAGATGCAGAAATGAGACGTAGAATACTTACTAAATTGGAAAATGAACAAGATCTGACACTTCAAAAACTAGCCGAATACTGCCAGAGATGCGTCAGCGTAAAAAAAGACTCTAAAGACATAGAACAAGCTGGCATAGCATACATACGCAAAGTACGAAGACAAGCAAATTTTCCCTCCTCACAAACAAAGCAAACAAATTTTCCCTCCTCACAAACAAACCGAACTGATTTTCCCGCCTCAAGAACAGGTAAAACAAAATTTTCTAATTATAATCAACATAAAAAGAAACTACCACCAAGTCCATGCTATCGTTGTGGGTCTTGGCATTGGGTGAAAGACTACATATCGTGCTAAAACTTGTCTATCATGTAAAAAAATTGGTCACAAAAGTTCTCACTGTTGGTATAGAAAAGAAAGCAGAATAAGAATTACGAGGACCGACCAAACAGATGAGACTAATATAAGAAAACATGTACAAGTTGAAATGCAAAACAGAAAAGTTAGGTTACAGCTGGATTCTGGCTCAGACTTAACTATCATAAATCTACAAACATGGAGAAAACTGAACAAACCTGTCATGTTAAAAACGGATAAAATTGCGAGATCAGTTACGGGGAGAAAGATAAAATTCGAGGCTGAAATAATCACAAACGTAACATTTAACGGAATGACGAAAAAACTAAAAATGTACGTCTTAAGAAATACCGAAAACCTATTCGGGACAGAGTGGATGCAAAAATTCGAATTGTGGAATCTACCTATTAGCACCTACTGCCAGAATGTAAAAAGCTTATCAACCGAGGAAAACTAAAAACGAGTTTCCCCGAAGTATTTTCGGCAGGTCTCGGAAGATGCAAGAAAATGGCAGCTAATATCAAAATAAAGGATAATGTTCAACCTATTTTCAAGAAGAAAAGGAGTGTACCGTTTGCGTCAATAGAAAAGACTGACCAAGAATTATCTCGACTCAATGACAATAATGTCAACTTATCAAATATGACCTTAATTCACTTCTCTTTTTCATATCTCTCATGTGTGTCTGTTTCCCTACCTGAACAAACTACTGTCTCATTCAAGTTCTGTCAATATGTATATAAAGTGTTTTCTCTCAAATATGTGTTTGTATATGCCCACCCATGCTGTTACTACATCATAAGTCATAGTATTGTTAGGTAAATTTCTCTCCATAAACCATTCCAGTCATTGGTAATAAACTTGCAGTTAAATAAAATGGTTAATTTGTCATTTCAGTATCTCGTTCATTATCAATTCGTTCTTTTTGTCTCTGGCTCATTATCAATTTGACTTTTCCATCTATTTTTCAATGTTTCTTTATTTTATTCTTTTTCTGAATCCAGTTTTGAAACAAAGTTTAGTCAACCAGAAAAAATTAAAACATGATCAAAATAAGAACCAAATTCTGAGTATGAACTACAGCCTATTTTCATACATTTTTATTTTATTAAAGATGCCGAGCTTTCTATGGAGAACAGAAGCAACGGATATGAAATCTAGTTTTGAATTTCTGTATGAATTAAGAGATTCTGGGGAATATGGTTCCTATAAATTCAGAGACGCTGCTAGGCGATTGCCTTGCATCCCTGATGCATAAAATTTAAAAGGATGCAATAAACTCCATATCTGTGTGTCCCAGGGATGCACATCAATTTTCCCATGAAATCCGATACATTGCACACAACTAATCCAGTAACAGTTAGCAAAAGGAATGTGTTGATACTAAGTAAACAAGGACATTATAGCGGACCCCCTGGAGGGGGCGCGATTAAAACCCGTATCGTAAGCGATGAGGTCACAAGAGGCCCGCTAACGTTTTTCGTATTAAAGATGTAAGATCTGACGAGGTGAAACAAAATGGACAACAGAACGAGGATATGTATGATTAATGCTAAGTTTGTTATATAAAGAAGAGATAGTGGGGTATATTCGTCTGCCAATCATGGTAATGGTGGTCGGACAGGTCGTGTCGAAAGTTGGATTGGTCGTGTCGTCGGTTGGAGTTGAGATGCAGACGTTCCGGTCGAGTCGACGATTGGAGTTGAGATGCAGACGTTCCGGTCGAGTCGACGATTGGAGTCGAGATGCAGACGTTCCGGTCGAGTCGACGATTGGAATCGAGATGCAGACGTTCCGGTCGAGTCGACGATTGGAGTCGAGATGCAGACGTTCCGGTCGAGTCGACGATTGGAGTCGAGATGCAGACGTTCCGGTCGAGTCGACGATTGGAGTCGAGATGCAGACGTTCCGGTCGAGTCGACGATTGGACGCTGAGGTGCAGACGTTCCGGTCGAGTCGACGATTGGACGCTGAGGTGCAGACGTTCCGGTCGAGTCTACAGTTGGACGCTGAGGTGCAGACGTTCCGGTCGAGTCTACAGTTGGACGCTGAGGTGCAGACGTTCCGGTCGAGTCGACAGTTGGACGCTGAGGTGCAGACGTTCCGGTCGTGTCGACGGTTGGACGTTGCAGTGCAGGCATTGCTGGTCGAGGTCGAAAACCTCCCGTAGTAATTACAACTGGGGAAGGTTGGTTGGTCGTCGCAGGTGATCGATGTTGGTCGTTGCAGATGATCGCTGCTGGTCTGGTTTTCAACTGGACGTGTTGGGAAGGAACGAGGAGCTGGCGTTGCGATGTTGTTGGGCATATCGAATATCCGGTGCTGGCGTTGCGTGTCTGCTGGTCGAGTCCGATATCGAAACCTCCCATAATAATTACAAACGTAGTGTACGGTTATGGACGACGTGCGGGTAGCCAGTTACGGACGGAATGCCGAGAATCGAACATGGGGAAGGAGCCAGAAGTAAAGAGGCGAAGTAAAGAAAGAAAGGTAGATCCAAATCGCGTACAGTTGGCAGACAAAAAAAATGGAAGCGTAAATTAATACGCAGCCCTGGTCGACGTCCTGTCCACAAAGGCCAGGAGCCTGCGTATCGACCGTTCAGGCAACGACCAAGAATTCGGCGAGAAGTCGCTGTTATTATTTACATTATTCGAACTATTGTTCTCATCTTTGTCGCCATATTTATCACAACGTTTCGGACGTTGTACGCTCCGGCCTTCTTCAGGTGGTTGGAATATCGAACTGAACCCTTTATTTCGCTCACCGGGGTAGACTGTTCTAGTTCCACGTGCTATGTTTGATGGATGTCAGTTATCAGTTATCACCTGTTAATTTCCCTCTGAAAGTTCTCCACTGCCTTAACCGGGTATTGAACTCACACTCTTTGGGTCTTGTCACTGGATCTAACCTTGAGGACACATGGCACAGTGGATAAAGGTGTTGGTTCAATATCTAATATATGTTTTAAAATGAGTAGGCCAGTGTACGTGTCTACCCGATCTTGTGGTAATGGTTTTAGGTGTGTTTGGAGGTGTAGAAAATGTTTCACTTACATTGGTATTGGTCGCGGCTGTAGTATGTTCCGACGTACTTTCCTTTGTAGGTAAATCCAAGTACGCTGGTTTTAGTCTGTCTATAGAGACGCTGAGGTGCTGGTCTTGCTTGCCGTTTGCTACAATTGTGAAATATTTGGGCTTTCTGTTGACTACTTGGAAAGGTCCCGTATAAGTAGGGCAAAGAGGCCTTTTTACTGTGTCGTTTCGTACGAAAACATATTCACGATAGTGGAGGTCTTTTGGAGTGTAAAAGTCTTTTGTTTGTGGTCTAGTGGGTGTGAAAACTAGTTCATTCATTCTTTGCCTAAATCTTTGTACAAAAGATGTAGTTGGTTGGAGTTGATTGGATTTATCACAAAACTGTCCTGGTAACGTCAAGGACGTTCCAAAAACCATTTCAGATGCTGTAACATCCTAAATCTTCTTTGATTACATTCCGGATGGATAGTAATATTAGCGGTAGATTTTCTAACCACGTCTTGGAATCATTATTTGCTGTTAATGCTGTCTTAAGTTGCCTGTGGAAACGTTCAATTAAGCCATTGGCACATGGGTGATAAGCCGTTGTTGTTATATGCTTAACTCCCAATAGTTTTGTGAACTCATCAAAGAGCGTAGATTGGAACTGAGAACCTCGGTCTGTAGTTATTACTGAGGGACAACCAAAAACGGCAATCCACTCATGTAATATACATTTAGAGATCGTTTCTGCAGATATATCCCTTAGAGGAACAACGACAATCCATCTTGTGAATCGGTCGATAATAGTGAGTAGGTAACTATGTCCGTTTGCTTCTGGTAAGGGACCCACTATGTCAATGTGAAGATTCGTGAATCTACCATCTGGTTTTAGAAAATGCCCAGGAGGGAACTTAGTATGTTTACTTTGCTTTTTTGGCACTTTAAACAAGTTTGAGTCCAGCTTTTTATGTCAGTATGCATGTTTGGCCAGACAAAACGACTGCTAATCAACTTGTCGGTTGCTATGTGAGAGATTGTGAAAATGCAGAAATATCTTTTTTCTCAATGAAGGTGGAATATATAGTCTTGAATAACCAGTCTCAACGTCACAGAGTAGTGTTTTTGTTCCAAATGGGACGGGGTGTTCCTTCAATTGTAAAGAAGTGTCCTCTTTTATTTTGTATAATGTGGTATTTTCCTTTTGTTCATCTGCAATGAGGTCGAAGGTAAGGGTTTTAGAATCGATAGATTGTATCGTGAAGCGCGAGAGTGTATTTGCCACGATATTGTCTGAACGGATATCCGATCTAAATTTGGATAGTTGTCGGGTATCTCTGGGTGTGTATTTATCTGTGTTCACATGTAAAGCGTAAGTGAGGGGTTTGTGGTCTGTGAAAATAGTAAAGTTTCGTCCCTCGAGCAGATGTCGAAAATGCCTTATTGCTAAGTAAATAGCTAGTAACTCTCTCGAGAAGGGACTGTACTTCTGCTGTGCTTTGTTTAATTTGACCGAGAATAAGGAGATTGTCTTTTCTGAACCATTTAGCTTCTGATGTAGAACTGCTCCAATTGAATCTCCTGAGGCGTCAGTTGTCAATGTAAGTGTTGAGTTAGCATCGTCTTTAAGCCAAAATGTGCCAGTCTCTCGAAGACTTGTTGAATATGGTATAGGTGTTCTTTTCCATCACGACTGGCGATAACCACGTCATCGATATATGCAAAGGTAAAAGGCAATCCTCTCAAAACTTCATAAATGAGTCTTTGAAAGGTTTAGGCGGCATTATGTAACCCAAATGGCATCCTGGTGAATTCATAGAGTCCAAAAGGAGTGGTAATTGCAGTTTTCCTTATGTCTTCTTTTGCTACTGGAATTTGGTAGTACGCCTTAACCGAATCCAATTTTGTAAAAACTGTGGTTCCTTGCAAACCTATGGCGAAATAATGTAAGTGCGGTATAGGATATCTATCAGGAACAGTTTTTGCACTGAGATTCCTAAAATCCCCACAAGGTCGCCATGCGCCAGCTTCTGGTTTCGGAACCATATCTAGCGGAGAGGAGTATGGGCTATTTGAAGGACGTATGATGCCTAACTGCAACATATGTTGAAATTCGTCTTTTGCTATTTTATATTTGTCCGGATGTAATCTGAGTGGTGATGCGTGTGTAGGTGGTCCAGCTGTGGTGATATAATGTTTAGCAGTGTGACGGATTTCATCTGTATGTGTTAAAGGCGTGGTTAGTGTAGGAAATTTTTTTATCAATTCATGTAGGCCATTAGCCGTTGGTATTGCTGAACTAATTCCCGTTGACTTGTAGATTGAGGTGGTTCTCTTTGTTCTTAGGTTTGTGTTACTGTCAATGAGAGAGTGTGTAGCCATATTCACTGATAAATCGAAATGGGATAGGAAATCCGCTCCCTAGATAGGTGTTTTTCACATTTGCTTGTGTGAAAATCCATGGAAAAGATCTTAGACCCAAATCGAGCGTTAGTGATATCTCACCGTATGTTTCTATCTTTGATCCATTTGCTGCCTGCAATGTGTATGTGGAGAATGTAGGTTTTTGTTTTGTATTTGGTGGGATAACACTGATCTGAGCGCCGGTGTCGACTAAAAATAAATATCCGTTACTTCTGTCCCGGATGTAAAATAGACGACTCTCTTGTTTTAATCCAGCAGCTAATGTCGTCTTTACTTGCTGCCATGATGTCGTTTCCCTGGTGTTGTGTAGAAATGTGAGAAGTTTTCGAATTGAAATTGCATGGTTCAGTGCACTTCCTTGCATTTCTTCCAAATTTATAATGATACCAACAGGTATCGTGTGTAATTTGCTCTCTGAAGAAAGAGTTCGCCCTACTTCGACGTCTGTGTGGTGAGTAGGAACTATTTCTGAATGCTGGACGAGAACGCTGAGATTTCTGTGCTTGTATCAGACTCTGTACTTGTAAGCTGAGATTCGCCATTTGCTTATACAGCTGCGACAATTCAGATGACTTCTCTGGTAATGTTGCTGTAACTGTTGGTGCATGTGATGTGGCGTATACCTTTTTGTCTTGGTTGTTGTCATGTATTTTGTCTGCTATTTCTGCTATTTTCTCCAGCTGTAAATCATCGGGGAGTGATGCGAGTATCTGTGTTGTGGTTTATCCATCCACAGTTTCTTTAACACCACTTCGGACATGGTGTTGTCTCCTAATAAGGATCGCATTTTTCTTAAAAGCTGTGAAGGTTTCATATATCCCTGGTTCATATTATTGAATAAGTCGTGTAACCTTCTTTCCTCCGATTTACCGACACGTCTAATAATTGCAGCTTTCAACGTGTCATAAGGTTTTTTTGTCCGGCATGTCATTAAGTAGATCCACTACCTCGGATGCTACATCTGCGGGAAGTTTTTCGACAACGTAGGCATATTTTGAACTTTGCGATGTCATTTTCTTTGCATTGAAAATTGCATTTAACTGTGCAAACCAAATTTGTACGTTAGTTGGGTTGTAAGTTGGTAAGTTAATTGTTATAGCGGCTTCCATAGGTTCCGTAGTGTGTGTATCCATTTTCTATGTGTCTTGATGATTATAGTTATATGTTTAAAAAAAATGTGTTGCTTATTTTGTTGAAACTTTTCTTTCAGTTGGAAATTTGTGAGTTCATTTCACGTCGATTGGTCACCACTTGTAGGGTTCAGCGTACCCGGATTAAAAGGAGAATTTAATACGGGATACCCTGCCCACAAAATACAACGCAAATTTCAAGAAGAAACAACACGACAAGGAACGTTTGTAGAAAATAGAACATTGTATATTTATTATCTTGTGAATAGGGTAAAAAAGATTAATGCTTTAGTTCGTTTAAGCAAAAATGTGATTTTGATAAAAATGTCTGTGTTCGCTGTCTTTCAACAGAGTAGCAGAGTAATGTCTGTTTCTTTTGTTTTTGTATAGGTGTAAAGGAAAAAGGGGCGATCAATTTAAGTTAAAAAAGAGAGGGCGGATGAGAAATAAAAGATAAGAGGAAAATGTACTTATCGGGTTGAATTGTTTTGGAGTCGGTTGTAAATTTGTTGTTGTTGTTGTTTTCCTTTCCTACTCCACTTTCGGCTCTTAGTGTCGGGTTGAGTCAGTGGTGGAATTGACTGTCAGTCTTCTGTCCTCTATGATCTCTGCGCCCTTCTGACTGGTGATTGACTTGAAACTCTCTATTTATTGTTGACTTTTTTTTCACACTGGCTCGTTATCCTTTTTTTTGTTTAGCAAATCGCCTCCTTTCATTGTTCAGAAAATTAATTTCACACCTTATTGCGAAATCTGTTTTTAGTCGTTTTGATCCGATTTTGCGGGTGTGCGAATCTACTTTGTATTTTTTAGTCATTTGTTGGAATGATATAGGATTTGTATCCTATAAACTAAAAGTTCGTCTCTAAAACGAAATTACCAGCGTGTAGGGACCACGATCGAAAGGTCAAGGTCGAAATGCCCTGTTCTCTTCCGCTTTAGAGAGCGGCCAAAGGCGGCCGCGACAACATCAGTCCAACTAACGATGTATCTACGTTTAATTTAAAATGTAAATAATATATTCTTTCTGCACCCAAACACGAATCATTTGTCAAATGTACTATAATAGATATTAATGGTAATTAGAATTTAGATATTTTATTTTTTAAAGCATAAAATATTTTAGTTGTTAGAATGTATTTTTTAAATCTATTAGTAGTGCAAATGTTTTTTAGCTAACAAGTGGAGATATAATGTTATGATTGGTTATGGTAATATATACTCTAAACTAATTTTGTAGGGTCTGTTCCATAATATTCAAGTGGAAATGTATGAAACTAATAACATCATTTTCCCAGCTACTGGCCATGTACGCAAATAAATATGAATTTTAATTAATATAATTAATGTTACGTTGGGAAATGAAACCGGTAAATCTAAAATGTATTCCAGATGGACGAAAAAACTAAGCCTGTACAGATGTGTGGATGCATCTAAATAGAAACATATTTATTGAATTTAACGAATTTCTAATCTTTAATTAATAAAAAGGCAATAAAAATTTATTCTTTACCTATCCTATTTCATCCGTGATTTTTACCAACTTTTCAATTTCAGTTAAAGTGTTTCTAACCAGAAAGAAATAAGGAAAATAATATATGGGAGGAATAAAAAAAATGAAAGAGAAAGCTTTTTTTACGATCATTTTCCTTTTTCCTAAATTACATCATTTTTTACAGACATTAGAGAAAATTGACTTTCTTTCACGACACATTTTATACTAAGATCTGATGAAATTTTCTTGGAATAAGAACCGCAATTTTGTGATGAGTCTGAACATACATCAGGCTTCAGATGAGATCCCATTTTTCTCAAATGAACAGTGTGAGGAAAAGTTATAAGAATGTCACTAAAGAAAAAGATAAAACTCATTGCTGGCCAGCAGACTATTACAGCTGGATTTTCTACCTCTGACCCACTTCCAGCGCCTGCTTAGTCTTCAGCACAGCCCGTATCTATGTCTAACTCCTATATTACTGAGCCTGGTGAGACAACTGTAAAAGAGGTGCAATCACTTTCATCTCCTAAAAGCACTGGCTCACAAAATACAAATACCTTCGCTTTTCCGATAAAAACTTCAAGTACATCATAACAAAACAGGCAGAAAATCTCTGCATAAATCAAACAAATATACTGTTGTGATGATATACCCCAACTTCCCCATTCACGATAATGGACGGACTGGTTGCCGATTAAGTACGACCACAGCGGACAGTCAAGAGGTCTTCGTTTGTTAACACCTATTGAGGTTAGCATACTCCCGATTCTGTCTCTGTATTTGACACACCTACATCCGATTATAAACCTATTATTTAAACCCAACACTCGGGTTACTTTGTTTATTATATCTTGCACGAGATATAACGCTGGGCCAATTAATGGGTACTATTATTTGATATTGGTGGACTCTTTATCGAAATGGCCTGAGGTAGTCAAGTGCAAGCATCCTACATCTAGGAACACCATCAGTGCATTGGATGAAATTTTCAGTCGTTTCGGGGTTCCCAGGACATTGGTTAGCGACAATGGTACGGCGTTCACAAGTATGGAATTTAAGGATTTCTGTACTGCCTTAGACATTGAACACATAACTACACCAGTGTGTCATCCCAGGTCGAACGGTCAAGCCGAGAAATTTGTTGACACCTTTAAATGTGCTTTACGTAAAAATAAAGGTATGGACACGGAAGAAAGAACTATTCAGAAGTTCTTAGCAATCTATAGGGTAACTCCTAATGAGAACAACGATGCGAAAATGTCACCGGCGGAAATTATGTTCGCATGGAAAATTAGATCAATTTTCGATAGATTGTTACCCTATCAAAACAAAAAAGTTGCTAAGAAAGAGGAAAAAGTCAACATAAAAAAATACACTTCAGGAGACAAAGTTTTTTTTTAAATTTTAAAAGTGGAAAAAGCTATTGGATGGAAAAAAGGATTGGTAAAGTGGTCTACACGATTAAAAGTAAAAAAATTACGTGTAAAAGACACATCAATCAGATTAGACCACGATATGGTGAAGAAAGTGAAAAAAGCGAAGAAGAAATTCCGATGGAAGTGTTATGCGATGTTTTTAACATGACACTACCCAATAGTGTATATGAACCTGTATCTCAAAGGACCAGCCTTACGGGCTGAAAAGCGGAAATTATCTTCGCCAAAAAAGGATCTAATTGTGAGGACTAAAAGAAGGAGCACACGGGAAAGAAAACCAGTGGAGCGTTTTAGTCCGGATCCAAAAAGAAGACGACATTAGAAGCAGAAATTTTCAAAAGGGAGAATTTCAGCTTCGGGGGGGGGGTGTTGTGATGATATAACCCAACTTCCCCATTCACGATAATGGACGGACTGGTTGCCGATTAAGTACGACCACAGCGGACAGTCAAGAGGTCTTCGTTTGTTAACACCTATTGAGGTTAGCATACTCCCGACTCTGTCTCTGTATTTGACACACCTACATCCGATTATAAACCTATTATTTAAACCCAACACTCGTGTTACTTTGTTTATTATATCTTGCACGAGATATAACATATAGCAACTTTCAACACTCCCCTCTCCTGTTTTAAGCAAAGATTATCAGTAAAGGTCTCAGTTTTCATGCTCTACCAAAATACTTAGTATGAAATAAAGTGAAGTTGGACAGTCAGCAAGATAAAGCAATGTGGGTGCTGTTAAAAAAACATTCACTGGGTAGAGGGGAGGAAATCCCCCTATGAATATTTGAGTCGTTATAGAGCTTTTTGGAGTCAGAGATCTCTTGTCGGGTCCACTAAAATATCAAATAAAATATTTATAAATCAATAACACTCAATAAAGTGCTTAAAGGTTATTTTATTAATCATGATTTAGGTTAGTTAGATACCGCCCAAATATCTTCCGGACGTAGTAGAAGACATACCACGAAGCTTTTTAAAACCGATTAAGAAAAAAAAATATAATTCTGGAGCCGATGTTACGGAAAAGTGTATAAAATTCACGAAGTCCGAAATAAGAAACGCACAAATGGCACCAAGGTCCACGTCTAGCTGCTAATCTTCGCGATCTCATTCACGTCCACACCCAAAAAGCAACAGCGGTGATAAACTACAAAGATACCGCTTCAGACTATGGCACCACAGTTCACAGTAAGAAGTAACTATTCTCTTGTATCTCCTTTTACGCACACACGTACTGACTCTTTCACACAAATACACATATAACAACATTTCACTGTTTCTCACATAAGTACATAGATACAATTTATATTCTAGTCTAGAACTTAATTAACCAAAACAAAAACACATCCGATCACACACACACACTTTGAGAATTATTTATTTGTTTGTCTTTTTCTACTGGATTTTATTATTTCAGTGAGAATCGTGGGATTAAGCGGTCGAATTACGAGCAGTCACGCAACAATATTTTATGTTATAGTTATTGTATCAAATCCTGACACTCTAAATTTTCACATTTAACAAAAACCTGAGTTGAAGGATTCCTACACTCTTACCTCTACAGCTAAAAGCAGTTGCATACAGTCCATGATATACAGAAGAGGAACTGCTGTCTAGTATGGCAGACACTATGAATGCAGCTCTAAAAGTTGAACTGAATGATTTCCCATATTTGTGACTGTACTCATAGATGTATCTACAGACATAACTATTAGCAAACGCCTTGTTGCAATTAAAGAGTGTGTTGATACAACAGGTGCGAGAATTGCAAAATGCATCCAGGAAGTGAAATAAGAAAATAAGCAATCCCATTAATCAAAGTGATTAGCGTGGGATCAAATGGGAGAAAAAAAAGCCGAAGGGAGAAAAAAAAGCTGCACAGTCATGGTGACTAGGTCCAACTGCACATAGTAAATATTCAATGTGTTGCCCACTCCCTGACTTTGTGCTCATTTCAAACAGCATAATCAATATATCACACATACAGAAACAAATCAAAATTTTTTTTTAAATATTTGGGATCCACAGATTGTAATAAGTTTTACAATTACAATATACAATTAAAATATAGTTTTACTTAATAACAATATTTTCTAAGAATAATCTCTTTGAAAATGAATTTTAAAAGATTTAAAAACTTTATAAATTATTCAATTTAAATCTTTAATCTTGTAAAAATTCATTTTTCATTGAAAAAATTTATTTTCCTTCAGACAAAATTGCCTTTAATATATATTATTCATAAAAGCAATTAAAAGCTTCTCAAATTAAATAATGTCTTAATTGCGTTTTTTTATTTTTTGATTCAGAACAGATTTTAGGTAAGACAGAGTTCGATTTTGATGAAAAATTGGTGATTTAAATTCTTTTAATTAATACAGTCACTAGAATTATCATGTTTAATTTCTCAAGTTTTCATAAATTAAGTAAAGTTATATGTAAAAAAAATATATATTTTTAACAAGATTTTCTAAAAAAAATAATTTAAAAATAATTTCATTCATTTGTGAATAAATCCTGAAAAATTTATTAAAATCTGACAATTATTTGATTTTTGCAAATTAATGTGCAAAAAGAGGCTAAAATTTGCTGTGCTAACCACTGATGAAAAACATGTTTTAAATCAAAATTTCAAAGTTATAAAAAGGAATAAAAATTTTATTAAATATTCAAAAAATACTCTGATCACTCCTCTTAATAATAACATAAAGATTTTGAAGATAAAACTATGTTTTCATTATATTTGGAGCATGTTTTCATCATGGTATACTGATCTTTTAGCATTTTTGTGGAGGTACCTAGTCTTATTACTTCCATAAGAGCTGCAAACCATTCAATGGCTATCATATTATAATGTTCTTCAGTATACAGAGGACAATTAGTGGCCTGCTGACGTACTTCACCATGGTATCCCAGGATCTCAGATAAATGGCCTAAAAAAAAGAGGTCTATCCCAGTTCATGCAAGCAGAAAATGTAGATGTGGCTTTAATAAAAGTGAACTAGATTTTGCCATCAAGAATCCGGAAAGGATCAAGGAAATAATATCTCACAACCTGACAGTATTAGTCAGAGACATCCATGGCAACAAGTACAAGAGTGATCATCAAATCACAAAAGCCATATTCCATCTGGAACAACTGTGCATCCAATTTATCAATAACATGCACTCCAGTTTTTCAAACACCTCTGTTCTATGCTTTTGTTATATTGAGTTTTTGTCCTATCTTCTTCATGAGTGAAAAAAGCGGACAGTCTATGGAAAGGAAGAGTTGTAAATTCTAATTGCCCACTATAGATATGAGCAAACCTACAAATGCATAGGATTGCCAGATGATTACACAACCCCTCATCAATACTCTTTAGTTTTGTCTGGAGTGGGACACTCTGATGGAAGTTGTCAAAGCATAGTACTATTCCAGAGACAGCATGTGAAAGCTTTAGGCGTTGGTGACAAAATGTTACCTAAAAGATTTCCCTAGAGTCACCATTCTTGCTCAACTGCCCACCACTTTGGCTGTGCCCACAGCTGGCTGTGCCCACAGCTGGCTGTGAATGAGAATTCTCTGCTCAGAACCTCATCAGAATAAGTTGTCATCAGAACATCAAGAGCAACCTGGGATCCAAAAGGTCAGAATTTCCTTTTGAAGAGGCACTGGCCAAATAGAAAGGTGTCAAGCAGAGCAAACTCTACACTATTATAGTGTAGAGCTTGCTCTGCTTGACACCTTTGTGAGTACAAGTAATGGCATTGACATTATTCACATTAATTTGCTCATAATATGCCACAAACATACCTGTATCACTTGATCTTACTCAACATGACATTTTGTAAACTTTATTACTAAATAACAATTACTAAGAACATTTTTAGCAAGGCACTTGTTAGTTGTATCCAGTAATTAGTTAATTAGCAACTATACCTATTATAAGAAAGCACCTTATAACTATAAAAAATTGACTTATTGCCTTAAATAGAAATGCAGAAAAGAAAAAAACATTCTATATTAACTAAATGCACAAAAATCACTTTAATCATCACAAATTAGAAATATTTTTAGATGATATTACAAAAATCATGAATCAGTTTGTTTATACTAATTGATTTTGGACTGATAGTATTGTCATAGAAGATGGATAGTTATAATTATTTTGGCCTTTTTGTCCTTAAAAATGAAAATAATCTTCTCATGGCAGTTGCAATTAAAAGAAATAAGAGTAAACTAATAGACAAAAAATTACCTACCCACCTCAACCTTTCTTTCTTCTATATCTGTGGTATTTCTACCAATTTCTGTGGTATAGAATTTTTTCTCTTGAAATGTTCTCCAGATATCTTAGTACTTTGCAAAACTAATTTAAACTCGTCTATCATTACCAATGAATTCTTTGTTGCAGGCTATCTTCCTCCTTGTTGAAAAGATTCTAGGATGCATATACATGGCCTTGGTGTTTACATTGAGGAAAATCTCCCAATGGCAAGGGAAAATTTCCTGAGTTCATGTGCTTTTGACTTTTTTTTTTATTGAACTCTGTTACTGATTATTATTATTTATTATTCCTCTTGATTCTTTAGGGAACATAGGACTGCAACAACACCTTACCAATGGACACAGTTCTGGGCGACCCTCATCAACTCAGCCCATGTTGTGCCAGCTGCGTTCACCTCTTTGTCAATACTTCTGCACCAAATCTGTTTTGGTCAGCCCACTTTTCACTGACCTTGTGGATTCCAGTCAAGGACATGCTTGGTGACACTAAAAGCAGGCTTGTGGAGTGAGTGGCTGATAGATTTCCATTTCAGTTTCTTGATGTCAATCTCAACTGGGGGTTGTCTGGTCCTGTTCCACAGTTGGTTGTTGGAAATGACTTTTGGCCACCTGATATTGAGGATGTTCCTGAGACATTGGTTATTAAATGTCTGAAGTTTGTGGGTGTTGGTCTTGGTTACTTGCCAGATTTCTGAGCCATAAAGTAAAACTGACTTGATGCTGGTGTTGAAGATCCTGATCTAGTTGCAAAGTGAGAGGGCTGTTGATCTCCAGATTTGCTGCAGTGTATTGAAAGCGTTGTTGGTCTTTGTTGATTCAGCACTTGATGTCTTCATATATCCTCCCATTTTTACTGATGACGCTTCCCAAGCAGACAAACTTACTGACTTCCTTGATGTCTTCTTGGTGTAGTCACACTGGATCTTGTCTGTTGTTTACCATCATGACCTCTATCTTCCCAATGTTGATTTGGAGGCCAGTCTTCTCTGCAACACAATTCAGCTTCTCCTGTGAATCTTGTTGTTTGTAAGAGAGTAGACTGATGTCATCATTGTAAAGTTCAGACTTTCTAGCTGCTTCATGAAGGTCCACTGTAAACCAGTTTTCCTGCCTGCTGTGGCCTGCCACATTATCCAGTTGACCACCACCAGGAAGATTGTTGGTGACAGCAGGTATTCCTGATGAACACCAGTTTGCACTGAGAATGTTTCCGTCAGCTTTCCATCATGGATAACTTGACAGGTGGCATCTTCATACAGTTGTTGGATGATGGTGACAAACTTTGGCGGAAAGCCATAGTGCTGCATCAGTCTCCAGATAATGTCTCTGTTGACACTATCAAAAATTTCTGAAAGTTGATGAAGATTGAGTACACAGCTAACAACCTACTTACTTAAAAACTGGCTTGTTACAGAAACCATAACAATATCTTCAAACAACAATGACATGGCCGAGGAAGAGTCCTCCAAAGTAGAGTGTCTGATGCGTGCTGGTGAAATCCTCCAGGAAGCCAGTGCACCAACAACCTTTCTGACAAGCAAGTGAACAACCAGGATAGGGGCCTGGAACATCAAAACTCTATAAGAGACCAGCAAAATAACACGGGTTTGCGGAGAAATGCACAGGTACAAATTGAAGAGACTTGGGCTGTGTGAGACAAGATGGAATGTAACTGGGAGAACAAGACGAGAGAGTGGAGACACCATCATCTACTCTGGACAAGAGGAAGGCCAGTCCGACACACATAAAATAGCACTGCTGATGACCCCTGAAGTAACGTGAGCTCTGCTGTCCTGGGAACCAGTATAATCACAAATCCTGACAGCAAGGTTCAATTCCAAAGGTAGGAAAGTCACTGTCCTACAGTGCTATGCTCCAACAAATGTGTCAGAGATGGAAGATAAAGAGACTTTCTATGAGCAAGTTCAAGTCATCATGGACAAAGTATCAAAAAGAGATCTGAAGATCCTCATGGGAGACATGAATGCAAAAGTGGGAGCAGACATCATCAACAGAGAACTGATCATGGGCAGACATGGCATTGGGCAACAAAATGAGAATGGCAAACTTTTCACAGAGTGCTGAAGGTAAGTGACCTGGTCAGTGGAGGCACCATCATTCCCCACAAAACCATCCACAAGACCATCTGGATTTCATCTGACAGAAAGACCAAGAATCAGATTGACCACATCACCATCAGCCAAGAAGGAGTTTACATGACATCAAGGTGAAGCGGGGAGCAAACGCAGCAACAGACCACCACTTCATTGTTGCTGTCCTCAAGACCAAGCTCAGAGCCTACAATGACCAAATTCAATGTGAACAGCTTGAGAGAGAAAGAGAGGGAGAAAGCAGAAGAATTTAAGCTGGAATTGAGGAATAAGTTCAGCCTGGTTTCCCAGCTGCCAGAAGAAACAATAGAAGAGCAGTGGCACAAGTCTGCGAGATTCTTGGAAGACAACATGCCAAATAGTCCTGGGGAGGAAAACAAGGAAACACAAGGAGTGGTTTACAACAGAAACATGGGCATTGATTACCAAGAGAAAAGAACTAAAAGACCACATCAACCAGACCAAAGACCTATATAAATATTTTCATGGTAATTGTTCTGATGAGCTTTCCACTTTGATACTAATACTATATAAATTTAAGCACAGTACTCAATTGGCCTCATCATGTTACAGAGGAAATGTCTAAATGTAACCCTAAGTTCTATGTTAACAGTTTCTTCTTTCACACTTCTCACTTGTGGAATTCTCTTCTGGCTTCTTGCTTTCCAGTCAACTTTGATCTTCAAAAATTTAAATGCAATATCAATTGTTATCTTCAGTCTTCTTAATTCCTGTTCTTTTATTGTTCTCTCTCCTTATTAATGTTTTCTTTTTCTTATTTTTTTCACACTTAATTATGTTAATGGAAAGATCCAATATAAGCAATTCATTTGCATAACTTTCATATATGAAACTTTCATCTAAGGAGATGTAGAATAACTTTAGTACATCTAAAAAGTATTAAAAAAAAGTACAAGATAAATTTTAAAAAAATGTCATATATTTATTATACAGAAACTTTGATACAAAGAGCAAGTTTTCAACTACAAAACACTATTTTTTTCATATAGTCACCACTATCAGTTATGCATTTAAGCCCACAATGAACGAGAGACTTGTTTTAAACTTTTTCTTTGCTGGAGAATTTGTGTTCTTCTCACTGCTAATGAGGCATTACAGAAAAGTGTCACTTTCAGCCTCATAGCAGTTTAGCAGCTCATGACATACTTTCTGTTCTTTAGTTGAGTTCTATGGATGTTCATCCATAGAACTCAACTACAATCAACTTTGCAAAATCTCAACATTGCCAGCCTCCTTTCCACTACATTGAAGATGACATTCAGCACTGTACACATTTCTCTCTTTGGGATCTTCTGACTTGCATGGATGAACTAATGGAGGTGCTCTTCATTTGAAGATTGACAGCTGTATAGTGCTACCCAAAACATGGTTTGTCATATACACATTACTGTCATCATTGCTGAAATACATTATCCACCACCTGACTGCTTGTCTTTATAAACATTCAACAAGCATCAACAAATGTCAATGGGTATAATTTTTCTGCATGCAAGAATTCAATGACACACCACTGTTTTGTATGTATTTTGATGTCAGATACAATTTTTGCCATTATTGCTACTCAGCAAGAAATCTGCATATCTGCAAGAAAACTATATGAAATTATATTATTATTATTATGATAGGCAAGTAAAACTTCAACTGTCATACTGCCAAAATCCATCCCTTATGCTGTGGACAAGCATAATAAAATAGGTGTGAGTTTTAAAGTGAATCTCATGTGTCATCTATTTACAATATGCCATCTATTTATTGTATATACAGTAAAAATGATTTTTTCTTGCTAGGTTAATGGACACCAGATCAGACAAGTGTCTAATTCACACTGTATTTTTTGTGAAAATGTCTATCAGCAAATGTGTCAATGTTTTAGGTAATGTAATATGAAAAAACAAAATATAACATCCTCTGCTGATTACGGGAAATTAAATATTTTCAAACAGTAATTTTTAATTTGTTCAGCTGTAAACCTACTTATGTTGGTCATGGATACTTACTTAACCCAAAATATTATTCTTTGCACATATGCATGCATTATATATATAGTAGGATTTTACAAGCAAACAGTAGTTGTTTGGTATTTTTGCACAAATTTAAAAATTAAGGGAAAAACTGTTCTTTTCTTCACTTAGCAGGAATTTAGTTAAAAAAATAAATACAAAAGATAGGCAAAGAAATAGGTAAATAAAAACAAGGAATTAATAATAGGGTTTGTGAATGATCTCACTATAAATTTATTTCTAAGTATGGAAGGGATCAAATAACCAAAAGAAATCATGTTTAGGGGCTATAAAAGTAACCATATTCAGCAATAAAAGATATTGAGCCATTTGTAAATATGATTGAGGACCAGAAATCAGACCAGAGGGGAACCAAAGAAGCTCTCTCTCTCTCTCTCTCTCTAATGCACAATGTATTTTTACACATTCTGAGTTATTTGTAACTTATATTGAATAATGTAACTCAAGTATGTACTCATAATGCTTCTTCTTGGATTTAAAATTCTTTCCACTCAAAGCCATACCTATAACAAGCCAGGTGATCATGCAACTGGGGTCTCTTACTGGGGTGATGTGAATTTCCTTAGATAATCAATATAACAGTTGCAAACAGAGGGGAAAATTCCCCTGTGAGATTAGTTTGATGTTTTTGTGTGTTTTACATACTAAAACAAGAACCACAATGAGCTAATGATAATTTGATGAGTATTAACAAATTCCTATAAATGAAGAGACAGGTAACTTTGAATGAACAAATGCAAATGCATAATATTTCAAATGATGCATTTCAGACATGAAGATTTTTGTTAAAGAATTTCTGCAAACCTTTGAATTGACAGCACATTATAAAACAGAAAAACACCCACTGAACCGTGGTATCCAGTGGAACTTTTAAATCACCACAACCTTTCAACTTTTATACACATGATAATAAAAAGTAGTATCATTGAATATTTCCTCCTTGGTTAGAGGGTCTTTTTGTGTGATATATCTTGCTATATAAAAAAAAGCGACATTTTGATATCTTTGGGGATACCAATTTCTAGGTCTGGCATGTGACCAAACATTTGGCATGCCAATTCATCCAACAGATATCCACATTTTGAGCAATTATGGCCTGAATCATGGCTATACTCTCTAACATCAACTTTAAACCGAAGAAGTAATTTTGTTTTTTAAATATAAAATTTCTGAATAACATTTTGTATTGTAATAAAATAAGTACTGCTAGAACCTTGTCTCAATTTACTAAATTCAGTTTCAAGATAGTTGGTGGTAAATTCTCCAAGAATGACAAAATTGAACCCACTCTCAAGTAAATGTCTGCAAACATCAATTAAACCATTACATGTATGCTCGATAGCCATACTAGTGTCTCTTGTGAAGGATTTTATTCTCTTTGCTTTCTCCTCATTTGTTTTGCCATACTTCCAAAATTTGCAAGAAATATCAAATTTCCATCATTTCAATCTCTTTTCAGTGGATCATTTGTCTTAGCACTTCCATAAATATTTTACATTCACTATTTTCCAAAATTTGATGAAAGTAACAGTTTCTTTTGTTTCATCATCCCCTCATAATAGATGAGTTTTCATTGCAGTTACAGTCTCATAACAAAACACTTTCAAACAGTGGGAAACTTTTTCTCTCTCAAATGGAAGAACCACTATTTTATTAGTTTTTAACAAATTGATTTTTTCATGTTTTTAACAAATTGATTTTTTTCATAAAGTTATTTCACTATTTCCCATTTTGGTGTCATTTCTTTATCATTAGAATAAAACAGCAATTCTGAACAAACACCAGTTATTCAGTTATTGAAAATACTTTTAAATATATGTACATAATTAAAAAGCAAGTATAAACCATTTTTAGTAACCCAAGGCTTGCAACAGTATCAAATTTCTTGAATAAAGCTTGATTACTCCAATTATTGTCACAAATAACTGCAATGACATGACCTTTCAAATGACTGACTAAATCTACATTTCTAACATTCTGAAACAAAAATTTCAAATTTAGTTTGGCAACTGGAATCATCTTTATCAAAATTCTCAATACAGTTTTTGCTAATGCATCTTCAGAATCTTTAACAAAACCAAATAAGTTTCCTCCTTGATATTGTAAGCTCACTTTAACATAAACTTGATCAACTAGGATGATACATTTTTTCTGTTTATCTGACATTTTGCTAAACACATCACCAAGAAAATTCAGATCATCTACCTTCAAAATTTTTGATATTATATCACACTGAGTAATTTGTAATCATCTTGAATGCCTGGACAAGAATTTCTGACTCGTAAACTTTTTTGCCAACTATTCTTGGTGACATAACTTCAATATGTTGTCTCAAAACCTGTTTCTTTTGTTCGATTTTCAAGTTATCAAGGAAATTCCTTCCTTAATTTGAGACCAATGAGTGAAACATATTCATTCTGTTTTTCAGTAGGGAAGGAATGTGTGTGCATATACATGCATGGTTTCATAACTAGGTGGAAAATGCCTTTAACAAACAACAGTGCCTAGATAGTTAGGGGTGTTATCTATTTGTATTACCTTTAACCATCTTTCTCTCTCATCTTGATCTTTTGGGAGAGGAAACATCTGGCACTTATTTTACTCATTATAATTGCCTTGATATGCTGTTGTCACACAATAACTTTTGACCATTTTGAGATAATATTCAACAAGTAGCACTCAAAAAAGTTTTTAACAAAATTATAGATTAAAGTTTCCCCGAATTAAAAGAATTTCAGTTTAAAATTGTTAGTCAGCTTTTTTAAATTTTTAATGTTCACTGCATGTTCAATATATATTTCAAATAATCAAAAATACATGTGATGGTTTTATCATCTGAGATTATAAGAAAAGAACAATTTTTTTAATGCAGCTTTTAATACAAAAAGATATTTTGGGAAAAGGTACAAAACATTTTATTAGAACAATTTTTCTTCAATAGATACATTGTTATTGTACAGAAAAATGTTCATACAAAATTATTATATCAAAATTTATCTGAATATATCAGCAGATAGGAGAAATTAAATTAGTTGTTAATAAAGTTGGAACAAGATTGAGAGATTTTAAAATATGGCAGACGTTTAGTTGAAAAAGCATAATTTTTTAAACTTTCAAACAATATTTCTTAAATATATTCTACTGTTATTATAAAGAAAAACATTAGTAAAAAATTATTTGCTATATTCTAATAAATTTAGATCCAACAAAAATTGCAAATTTATAATAGATAACAGTAGTTTAGCAAATTAAAATATGAGTAATACAGTAGTTCAATAAAATTAATAATGATGAAAAAATAGATCTCAATAAAATTCAATTTTGACTTTTTACAAAATACAAAATACAGAAACTTATGATGATCCAAAGGTAATTTATGATAAAATACAGAACCCCAACTGAAATAAATTTGATGGGTGTGAATTTCCTTTCAAAATAAATTTGCTGTATGTCAGATCAATGAAAGTCAAGTGTTAACAGCTAAAAAATTATCTAGTAACTTAAAAGTTGCCCCCAGTCACTGTGATGAAAATTGTGATTGCTTGGCCTGCTATAGGTATAGCCTTGTTTCCACTCCATTTCATAAAGTTCAAAATACCTTATGCATTCTGTCAAACTTGCACACTGTAGCATATTAACTATAGCCACACAGTTGTAACAAGTAATATAGAAATGATAGTTAATCTCAGAACAGCTGTTGCTAATATTATTTACTCTACTGATGTTGTTTCTCGAAAATATCTCAATGACATATTTTCTGTTCTTATTTGAATTTTAATGCAGCTTTTAATACAAAAAGATATTTTGGGAAAAGGTTCAAAACATTTTATTAGAACTGAGATGAGTTTAAGAAATATATTTCCTTATATTTACATCATATTTCTTAGTCATATGATAATATTCAGATTACTTCCTCAATCTAACTCAAATATACATACCATCCTCACAAACTATTTTGTAAATATAAAATACAATTTACAGAAGACTATCTTCAATAAAAATAGAGTTTAAAAGAACTCTATTTTTCATGAATATAGTCTTCTATGTCACTCTTCTTTTTTGGGACCATAAAGCTTTGAAAAAGAAAATTCTAATATAATAATGTAATTTATATTTATCTTCTATGTTTATGGTCTTTTATGTTTATTGGAAATGTATAATTTTTTTTGTAATAATTCTCCTATGTATCATTATCCAGGGATATTAGAAAGATCATAATCAAAGTTTTAAAAAATTAATCTCACATTTTCAAAAAGGCAAACACACATGAAATATACATACACATTCAAATTCACATACCTATATTCATGCATTGCAAACCATTTTTCACAGATATTATATATGCAGTTTGCTTAACGCTGAAAACCAAGTTGGCATTATGTTTCAAATTATGAATCTAGAGCGGGTTTTCGTCACTTCTGCTGTATTGTCTCATAAATCTGTGATTCCCAAAATAGATAAGACCTTGCCAAATTCTTTGTGCATCTGTGAAAGAAATAAAATAATTGTTTATCAGAAAGAGAGAGATTGAGAAAGAAAGTCCCTGTAGGTTGATTTCTTATTAGATATGAAAAAGAGTCCCACTGGAAAAAAACCTGTTTATATATATATATATATATATATATATATATAGAGAGAGAGAGAGAGAGAGAGGGATGGGAAAAGCATACATGACATGAAGTAGATAGCAGCAACAAATTTATCATCATAAACAACAACAGTGATAAGAGGCTTTTCATCAAAAAAATATTTTCGAGCAAAACAATCTAGTGATGTTTTATCATTTCTTATGTCTCATTACAATAAGTGTATAATTGATGACCTTTCACTGAAATTCACAAAGATAAGACTAAGTTTTTAAGTCTAACATTATTCATTTTCCAGGACAAAATATAGACAAGCAATGATGTTTCTTAACTCTTTATATCTGTTTTAGAATTAATGAGTCACAATAAATAGTGTTAATTAGATAAAGTGTTCACACTAATGAAGTAATTTATCATTTGATACTTGTTTAATGTTCATTAAAAATTATATTATTATGAAAATAATGATAGGCATATTAATATTACTTGATAAAAATATGAAATAATTAGGTATAAAAACATAAAACTTTAAACTTTTCATGTGAGTGAAATAACATTTTCACTCACATGAAATGGGAAGATTATTAATTGCTAGGTCTGCTGCTAGGAAAGTTGGTTTACTGTGTCATGCTAGACAATTTTGCCTGAGAAGGCAGAATGAGGTTAACATCTGTTAGCTGAATGAAGGTGAAAATAGTTTTCAAAGAGAGGACAGATTCATTTTGGAGGTATTAAAATTTACAAGCCCTTTCTTGCTCCAACATCAATGTAGCCCTATGCAACAGTTGATGTAAGATCTTTATTATGCAACTCAGGGAATTTTTATCATATTGGAAATAATTTTCAATAATAGTATAGCTTTTTTGTTTTTTTATTTCAGATATATAAAGATTTCCATGCATCATAACAAAATATATAACTGCAAAAGAGAAATATGATATTGCAAAGTTGTGGGGTGATGGATAAACAGAGTTGGAAATTGTGAAAAGGTTAAATAGAGATTATAGAATAATCAAAACAAACTCAAAAAATTGGCAAAATATGAACAAGAAAATAATGGTTTTAAGAATATGACAAAAAGAGATTTTAGAAAAATATTAAAATTAAATAACCAAGAAAAGTGTATTGAAACAGAAAATATTTAAAGAAGCTAGTGCACAAATGTGAAGATTTTCTCTTCACATTTGTACACTAGCTTCTTGTAGATGTAAAATACTAAGAACATTGGCTAAAGACTTGCATTCAACTAAAATACCATCTTAAAGTAAACATCACCAAGAGAAACATGTAATTTGGGCAAAGAAGTACATGAAAACTGATTTCTCAACAGTAAATTTTTGTGATAAGTATAGGACATGTTCCCTGAGGACACTGGTAGTGGAATATGAAATCATCTAGCACATCTATTGACATAGAAATCTGTTGTCTAATAATGTAGAAAAATGAACAAAGATCAGTACTTATGAAGAATTAGTACTAATTAGTACTAAACAACTACTTCAAATGAATCTCCTACTGAATATCTACAGTTGAGGAAACTGCTATAAAAATACCCACAGTTCATATAAACTCAGATGGAAAATGAGACAAACACTCAAAAGAAACATTGCAAAATAAGAAAGATCATACTGTGACCAAATTATAAACATAGGGTGAAAAGACCCAATCATTAAACTAAATATATGGGAACTACTATTGATAAAAGTAAGATGAGATTTTAGGCTCAAAGTGTCTTTCAGACATTGCTGAATAAATACTTATACTAGTTTCTACAACACCAATCTGCCTCATTCCTTGCAGGTCATGATCAGTCCTTGGTTTAGAAAAGGGCACTCCAGCTCAATTCAAGAGCAATGTTAGGAAAAGTATCATGATAGACAGTAAAGATAGAGAACATATACATTTTTTAAATTTATATTTAAGTAATTGTATGAGGATCACCAGATTAGACATACAACTAAAGCAGGATGGGAGGAATTATATTGGAAAAAACCAGTAAGAATGAATGTTGTAGTCTAAAATAGTGAATAATACATTTTGTAATTGAGCTGCAGACATTTCTTCAACATGTATGTGAAGTTATGGTGGATGGTGGATGTTATGTTATGACAATGTCTATTCTCACTATAGATCTTTTTTTTTCTAAGGACTGAAAGAAAATGCACAGAGTGTTGATAAATACAGAATAAATATTTATATATCACAATATAATAATGCAAAAGAATAAGGTGAAAGTTGAAGTTTCAGAAGTTTAAGTGTAAAAGTCCTTGTTCATAAGAAAGATAGAGTGTAAGAGAAAGAGTACAGGAGGAATTAAATATATATATGCATATGTTTGTATGTATATATCCATATATAGTAGCTGTTGCTTGACAATGTAGTTAAAGAAGGTATGTCTGTTTTCAATGTAGCAAAGATGGTTTAGCTGTCTAAGGTCACCAGCTAGCTGGGCAAATATCATAATTTGTTTCTGGGTATGCTACAGTGACTGCAGCATTGTAGAATAGACAAAATGAATTTATTGGCTCTTGTTTTGGTTGATTTTCAATCTCGTTATATGTACATCTATACATATCTCATTATTATTTGTTTGTTTTTTTCTTACATCTTGGTTGTGAAAGCATTGTGATTGGTTGGTTGAACTATAGCTTTGTTTGCATGCCGATTTTTATTATCCATCTATATTTAAAGATAATGAAATTTTGGTTTGCATTTTGTTTATTTTTATTTATTTATTTCTCTGTCACCACAGATTTTTATCCTGTTCTTATCTGTTAGTAGCATTGATGTTTGACTTTTGCTTCTGATTTTTTTCATTTACAATTATTTAATATTATTTCCTTTCAATTGCGTGTTGTTTCTTTCTAATATCTAGCTTTATTTTGCCTTCATTTTGAATTGTTATTTTCCAATATTTAATACTGACTTTTTGAATTTGGATTCTGATTTATTGTTTTTATAATTATTTACATTTGTTTTCATTTAATTGCGTGTTGTTTCTTTCTAATCTCTGGCTTTATTTTCCCTTGATTTTGAATTGTTATTTTCCAATATTTAATACTGACTTTTTGATTTTTGGCTTCTGATTTGTTGTTTTATAATTATTTATATTTGTTTACATTTAATTGTGGATTGTTTCTTTCTAATCACTAGCTTTATTTTCCCTTGATTTTGAATTGTTAATTTCCAATATTTATTACTGACTTTTTGATTTTTGGCTTCTGATTTGTTGTTTTATAATTATTTATATTTGTTTACATTTAATTGTGGATTGTTTCTTTCTAATCTTTAGCTTTATTTTGCCTGGATTTTGAATTGTTATTTTCCAATATTTAATACTGACTTTTGAATTTGGCTTCTGATTTGTTGTTTTATAATTTTTTACATTTGTTTTCATTTAATTGTGGATTGTTTCTTTCTAATCTCTAGCTTTATTTTGCCTTGATTTTGTATGGTTATTTTGCAATATTTAATACTGACTTTTTTGAATTTGGCTTCTGATTTGTTGTTTTATAATTATTTATTTTGTTTACATTAAATTGTGGATTGTTTTTTTCTAATTCTAGCTTTATTTTCCTTGATTTTGTTTTATTTTCAATATTTAAATTTTGAATTTGGCTTTTGTTTCTAATTATTTACATTTGTTTTCATCTAATTGCATTTTTTCTTTCTAATATCTAGCTTTATTTTCCCTTGATTTTGAAATTGTTATTTTCCAATATTTAATACTGACTTTTTGAATTTGGCTTCTGATTTGTTGTTTTATAATTTTTTACCTTTGTTTTCATTTAATTGTGGATTGTTTCTTTCTAATATCTAGCTTTATTTTCCCTTGATTTTGAATTATTATTTTGCAATATTTAATACTGACTTTTTGAATTTGGCTTCGGATTTGTTGTTTCCTAATTATTTACATTTGTTTTCATCTAATTGCGTGTTGTTTCTTTCTAATCTCTGGCTTTATTTTGCCTTGATTTTGAATTGTTATTTTCCAATATTTAATACAGACTTTTTGAATTTGGCTTCTGATTTGTTGTTTTATAATTATTTACATTTGTTTTCATTTAATTGTGGATTGTTTCTTTCTAATCTCTAGCTTTATTTTGCCTTGATTTTGAATTGTTATTTTCCAATATTTAATACTGACTTTTTGAATTTGGCTTCTGGTTTGATGTTTTATAATTATTTACATTTGTTTTCGTTTAATTGTGGATTGTTTCATTCTAATCTCTAGCTTTATTTTGCCTTGACTTTGAATTGTTATTTTCCAATATTTAATACGGACCTTTTGAATTTGGCTTCTGGTTTGTTGTTTTATAATTATTTACATTTGTTTTCATTTAATTGTGGATTGTTTCTTTCCAATCTCTAGCTTTATTTTCCCTTGATTTTGAATTGTTATTTTCCAATATTTAATACTGACTTTTTGAATTTGGCTTCTGGTTTGTTTTTTTATAATTATTTACATTTCTTTTCATTTAATTGTGGATTGATTATTTCTAATCTCTAGCTTTATTTTGCCTTGATTTTGAATTGTTATTTTCCAATATTTAATACTGACTTTTTGAATTTGGCTTCTGATTTGTTGTTTTATAATTATTTACATTTGTTTTCATTTAATTGCGTGTTGTTTCTTTCTAATCTTTGGCTTTATTTTCCCTTGATTTTGAATTGTTATTTTCCAATATTTAATATTGACTTTTTGGATTTGGATTCTGATTTATTGTTTTTATAATTATTTACATTTGTTTTCATTTAATTGCGTGTTGTTTCTTTCTAAGCTCTGGCATTATTTTCCCGTGATTTTGAATTGTTATTTTCCAATATTTAATACTGACTTTTTGATTTTTGGCTTCTGATTTGTTGTTTTATAATTATTTACATTTGTTTTCATTTAATTGTGGATTGTTTCTTTCTAATCTCTAGCTTTATTTTGCCTTGATTTTGAATTGTTATTTTCCAATATTTAATACTGACTTTTTGTATTTGGCTTCTGGTTTGTTGTTTTATAATTATTTACATCTGCCTTCATTTAATTGTGGATTGTTTCATTCTAATCTCCAGGTTTATTTTGCCTGGATTTTGAATTGTTATTTTCCAATATTTAATACTGACTTTTGAATTTGGCTTCTGATTTGTTGTTTTATAATTTTTACATTTGTTTTCATTTAATTGTGGATTGTTTCTTTCTAATCTCTAGCTTTATTTTGCCTTGATTTTGTATTGTTATTTTGCAATATTTAATACTGACTTTTTTTCCTTTTTTTTTGGCTTCTGATTTGTTGTTTTATAATTATTTACATTTGTTTTCATTTAATTGTGGATTGTTTCTTTCTAATCTCTAGCTTTATTTTGCCTTGATTTTGAATTGTTATTTTCCAATATTTAATACTGACTTTTTAAATTTGGCTTCGGATTTGTTGTTTCCTAATTATTTAGATTTGTTTTCATCTAATTGCGTGTTGTTTCTTTCTAATATCTAGCTTGATTTTGCCTTGATTTTGAATTATTTTCCAATATTTAATACTGACTTTTTGAATTTGGCTTCTGATTTGTTGTTTTATAATTATTTACATTTGTTTTCATTTAATTGTGGATTGTTTCTTTCTAATCTCTAGCTTTATTTTGCCTTGATTTTGAATTATTTTCCAATATTTAATACTGACTTTTTGAATTTGGCTTCTGATTTGTTGTTTTATAATTATTTACATTTGTTTTCATTTAATTGTGGATTGTTTCTTTCTAATCTCGAGCTTTATTTTGCCTTGATTTTGAATTGTTATTTTCCAATATTTAATACTGACTTTTTGAATTTGTCTTCGGATTTGTTGTTTCCTAATTATTTACATTTGTTTTCATCTAATTGCGTGTTGTTTCTTTCTAATATCTAGCTTTATTTTGCCTTGATTTTGAATTATTTTCCAATATTTAATACTGACTTTTTGAATTTGGCTTCTGATTTGTTGTTTTATAATTATTTACATTTGTTTTCATCTAATGGCGTGTTGTTTCTTTCTAATCTCTAGCTTCATTTTGCCTTGATTTTGAATTGTTATTTTCCAATATTTAATACTGACTTTTTGAATTTGACTTCTGATTTGTTGTTTTATAATTTTTTACATTTGTTTTCATTTCATTGTGGATTGTTTCTTTCCAATCTCTCGCTTTATTTTCCCTTGATTTTGAATTGTTATTTTCCAATACTTAATACTGACTTTTTGAATTTGGCTTCTGATTTGTTGTTTTATAATTATTTACATTTGTTTTCATTTAATTGTGGATTGTTCATTTCTAATCTCTAGCTTTATTTTGCCTTGATTTTGAATTTTTATTTTCCAATATTTAATACTGACTTTTTGAATTTGCCTTCTGATTTGTTGTTTTATAATTATTTACATTTGTTTTCATTTAATTGTGGATTGTTTCTTTCTAATAATCTCGAGCTTTATTTTCCCTTGAATTTGAATTGTTATTTTCCAATATTTAATACTGACTTTTTGAATTTGGTTTCTGGTTTGTTGTTTTATAATTATTTACATTTGTTTTATTTAATTGCGTATTGTTTCTTTCTAATCTCTAGCTTTATTTTGCCTTGATTTTGAATTTTTATTTTCCAATATTTAATACTGACTTTTTGAATTTGCCTTCTGATTTGTTGTTTTATAATTATTTACATTTGTTTTCATTTAATTGTGGATTGTTTCTTTTTCTAATCTCTCCTTTATTTTCCCTTGAATTTGAATTGTTATTTTTCATTTATTTCATTTTTAATATTTACTGACTTTTTTGAATTTGGCTTCTGATTTGTTGTTTTTTCATAATTATTTACATTTGTTTTATTTAATTGCGTATTGTTTTTCTTTCTAATCTTTTTTTTATTTGGCTTTTATTTTCCCTTGACTTTTTGAATTTGTTATTTTCCAATATTTAATACTGACTTTTTGAATTTGGTTTCTGGTTTGTTGTTTTATAATTATTTATATTTGTTTTACATTTAATTGTGGATTGTTTTCTTTCTAATTTCTAGCTTTATTTTTCCTTGATTTTGAATTTGTTATTTTGCAATATTTAATACTGACTTTTTGAATTTGGCTTCTGATTTGTTGTTTTATAATTATTTACATTTGTTTTTTTAATTGTGGATTGTTTCTTTCCAATCTCTAGCTTTATTTTCCCTTGATTTTGAATTGTTAATTTCCAATATTTAATACTGACTTTTTGATTTTTGGCTTCTGATTTGTTGTTTTATAATTATTTACATCTGCCTTCATTTAATTGTGGATTGTTTCATTCTAATCTCTAGCTTTATTTTGCCTTGATTTTGAATTGTTATTTTCCAATATTTAATACTGACTTTTTGAATTTGGCTTCGGATTTGTTGTTTCCTAATTATTTACATTTGTTTTCATCTAATTGCGTGTTGTTTCTTTCTAATATCTAGCTTTATTTTCCCTTGATTTTGAATTATTTTCCAATATTTAATACTGACTTTTTGAATTTGGCTTCTGATTTGTTGTTTTATAATTATTTACATTTGTTTTCATCTAATGGCGTGTTGTTTCTTTCTAATCTTTGGCTTCATTTTTGCCTTGATTTTGAATTTTTATTTTTTCAATATTTAATACTGACTTTTTTTTTATTTTCAATTTGCCTTCTGATTTGTTGTTTTATAATTATTTACATTTGTTTTTCATTTAATTGTGGATTGTTTCTTTCTAATCTCGAGCTTTATTTTCCCTTTGAATTTGAATTGTTATTTTGCAATATTTAATACTGACTTTTTGAATTTGGCTTCTCTGATTTGTTGTTTTATAATTATTTTCATTTGTTTTTATTTAATTGCGTATTGTTTCTTTCTAATCTTTGGCTTTATTTTCCTTTTCACTTTGAATTGTTATTTTCCATATTTAATACTGACTTTTTTAATTTGGCTTCTGATTTGTTGTTTTATAATTATTTTCATTTGTTTTTCATTTAATTGTGGATTGTTTCTTTTTCCAATTTTATTTTTTTTCCTTGATTTTGAATTTGTTAATTTCAATTTTATTACTGACTTTTTGATTTTTTTTTTTTCTGATTTGTTGTTTTATAATTATTTACATCTGCCTTCATTTAATTGCGTGTTGTTTCTTTCTAATCTCAAGGTTTATTTTGCCTTGATTTTGAATTGTTATTTTCCAATATTTAATACTGACTTTTGAATTTGGCTTCTGATTTGTTGTTTTATAATTTTTTACATTTGTTTTCATTTAATTGTGGATTGTTTCTTTCTAATCTCTAGCTTTATTTTTGCCTTGATTTTGTATTGTTATTTTGCAATATTTAATACTGACTTTTTTCCTTTGGCTTCTTTTTGTTGTTTTTAATTATTTATATTTGTTTTTCATTAAATTGTGGATTGTTTTTTTCTAATCTCTTCTTTACTTTATTTTCCCTTGATTTTTGAATTGTTATTTTGCAATATTTAATACTGACTTTTTTTTTGCCTTCTGATTTGTTTTGTTTTTATAATTATTTATATTTGTTTACATTAAATTGTGGATTGTTTTTTAATCTCTAGCTTTATTTTCCCTTGATTTTGAATTGTTATTTTTTATTTTCTCTTATTTAATACTGACTTTTTCATTTGGCTTCATTTTGTTGTTTCCCTAATTATTTTTCATTTGTTTTTACATCTAATTTCATTTGTGTTTTCTTTTTAATCTCTAGCTTTATTTTCCCTTTCTTTTTTTTGTTATTTTCAATATTTAATACAGACTTTTTGAATTTGGCTTCTGATTTGTTGTTTTATAATTATTTACATTTGTTTTCATTTAAATGTGGATTGTTTCTTTCTAATCTCTAGCTTTATTTTCCCTTGATTTTGAATTGTTTATTTTCCAATATTTAATACAGACTTTTTGAATTTGGCTTCTGATTTGTTGTTTTATAATTATTTACATTTGTTTTCATTTAATAGCGTGTTGTTTCTTTCTCCTCTTTTGGCTTTATTTTCCCTTGACTTTGAATTGTTATTTTCAATATTTAATACTGGCTTTTGAATTTGACTTCTGATTTGTTGTTTTATAATTATTTTCATTTGTTTTCATTTAATTGTGGATTTTTCTTTCTAATTTCGAGCTTTATTTTCCCTTGATTTTGAATTGTTTTCATTTTCCAATATTTAATACTGACTTTTTTCTTTTATTTGGCTTCTGATTTGTTGTTTCACAATTATTTACATTTGTTTTTCATTTAATTGCGTGTTGTTTCTTTCTAATCTCTTTTATTTTCCTTGATTTTGAATTGTTATTTTCCAATATTTAATACAGACTTTTGAATTTGGCTTCTGATTTGTTGTTTTATAATTATTTACATTTGTTTTCATTTAATTGTGGATTGTTTCTTTCTAATCTCTTTTGAGCTTTATTTTCCCTTGATTTTGTATTGTTATTTTTTTGCAATATTTAATACTGACATTTTATTTGGCTTCTGGTTTGTTGTTTTTATAATTATTTACATTTGTTTTCATTTAATTGTGGATTGTTTCTTTCTAATATCTAGCTTTTTTTTTGATTTTGAATTATTTTCCAATATTTAATACTGACTTTTTGAATTTGGCTTCTGATTTGTTGTTTTATAATTATTTACATTTGTTTTCATTTAATTGTGGATTGTTTCTTTCTAATCTCTAGCTTTATTTTGCCTTGATTTTGAATTATTTTCCAATATTTAATACTGACTTTTTGAATTTGGCTTCTGATTTGTTGTTTTATAATTATTTACATTTGTTTTCATTTAATTGTGGATTGTTTCTTTCTAATCTCGAGCTTTATTTTGCCTTGATTTTGAATTGTTATTTTCCAATATTTAATACTGACTTTTTTAATTTGTCTTCATTTTGTTGTTTCCTAATTATTTACATTTGTTTTCATCTAATTGCGTGTTGTTTGCTTTTAATATCTAGCTTTATTTTTCTTCTTTTGAATTTGGTCTTTTCCAATATTTAATACTGACTTTTTGAATTTGGCTTCTGATTTGTTGTTTTATAATTATTTACATTTTACCTTCATCTAATTTGTTTTCGTGTTGTTTCTTTCTAATCTCTAGCTTTTTCTTTTGCCTTTGATTTTGAATTGTTATTTTCAATATTTAATACTGACTTTTTGAATTTGACTTCTGATTTGTTGTTTTATAATTATTTACATTTGTTTTCATTTCATTGTGGATTGTTTCTTTCCAATTTCTCGCTTTATTTTCCCTTGATTTTGAATTGTTATTTTCCAATACTTAATACTGACTTTTTGAATTTGGCTTCTGATTTGTTGTTTTATAATTATTTACATTTGTTTTCATCTAATGGCGTGTTGTTTCTTTCTAATCTCTAGCTTCATTTTGCCTTGATTTTGAATTGTTATTTTCATTATTTAATACTGACTTTTTGAATTTGACTTCTGATTTGTTGTTTTATTATTATTTTTCATTTGTTTTCATTTCATTGTGTGTTGTTTCTTTCCAATCTCTTTCTCTTTTTTTTCCCTTGATTTTGAATTTTATTTTCAATATTTAATACCTTTTTGAATTTGGCTTCTGATTTGTTGTTTTATAATTATTTTCATTTGTTTTTTTTTCATTTTCCTTGTGGATTGTTCATTTCCAAATCTCTAGCTTTATTTTGCCTTGATTTTGAATTTTTTTTCATTTTCCAATATTTAATACTGACTTTTTTCTTTGCTTCTGATTTGTTGTTTTTTTATAATTATTTACATTTGTTTTCATTTAATTGTGGATTGTTTCTTTTTTTCTAATCTCGAGCTTTATTTTCCCTTGAATTTGAATTTTTATTTTCCAATATTTAATACTGACTTTTTGAATTTGGTTTCTGGTTTGTTGTTTTTATAATTATTTACATTTGTTTTATTTAATTGCCTATTGTTTCTTTTCTAATCTCTAGCTTTATTTTGCCTTGATTTTGAATTTTTTTTTTCCAATATTTAATTTCTTTTTTTTTTCCTTTGCCTTCCCCTATTTGTTGTTTTTCTAATTATTTTTTATTTGTTTTTTTATTTAATTGTGGTTGTTTCTTTCTAATCTCTTTCTTTATTTTCCTTGAATTTGAATTTTATTTTGCAATATTTAATACTGACTTTTTGAATTTGGCTTCTGATTTGTTGTTTTTTAATTTGTTTACATTTTTTTTTTCCCCTAATTGCGTATTTTTTTCTTTCTAATCTTTTTTCTTTATTTTCCTTGACTTTGAATTGTTATTTTCCTTGAATATTTAATACTGACTTTTTTTCTTTGGTTTCTGGTTTGTTGTTTTATAATTATTTATATTTGTTTTTTTCCATTTAATTGTGGATTGTTTCTTTCTAATTTCTTTCTTTTATTTTCCCCTGATTTTGAATTGTTATTTTGCAATTTTTAATACTGACTTTTTGAATTTGGCTTCTTTCCTTTGTTGTTTTATAATTATTTACATTTGTTTTCATTTAATTGTGTTTTGTTTCTTTCCTCTCTAGCTTTATTTTCCTTGATTTTGAATTGTTAATTTCAATATTTAATTTGACTTTTTGATTTTTGGCTTCTGATTTGTTGTTTTATAATTATTTACATCTGCCTTTTCATTTAATTGTGGATGGTTTTCATTCTAATCTCTAGCTTTATTTTTCTCTTGATTTTGAATTGTTTTCATTTCAATATTTAATACTGACTTTTTGAATTTGGCTTCTCTTTGTTGTTTTATAATTATTTTTTCATTTGTTTTCATTTAATTGCGTGTTGTTTCTTTCTAATATCTAGCTTTATTTTCCTTGATTTTGAATTGTTATTTTCCAATATTTAATACTGACTTTTGAATTTGGCTTCTGATTTGTTGTTTTATAATTATTTACATTTGTTTTCATCTAATGGCGTGTTGTTTCTTTCTAATCTTTGGCTTCATTTTGCCTTGATTTTGAATTTTATTTTCCAATATTTAATACTGACTTTTGAATTTGCCTTCTGATTTGTTGTTTTATAATTATTTACATTTGTTTTCATTTAATTGTGGATTGTTTCTTTTTCTAATCTCGAGCTTTATTTTCCTTGAATTTTGAATTGTTATTTTGCAATATTTAATTTCATTTTCTTTTTTGAATTTGGCTTCTGATTTGTTGTTTTTAATTATTTACATTTGTTTTATTTAATTTTCCTTGTTTTCTTTCTAATCTTTGGCTTTATTTTCCCTTGACTTTGAATTGTTATTTTCCAATTTTTAATACTGACTTTTTTCTTTGGCTTCTGATTTGTTGTTTTATAATTATTTACATTTGTTTTCATTTAATTGTGAATTGTTTCTTTCCTCCTCTAGCTTTATTTTCCCTTGATTTTGAATTATTATTTTGCAATATTTAATACTGACTTTTTCTCTTTTGGCTTCTCTTTGTTTGTTTTCAATTATTTACATTTGTTTTCATCTAATTGCGTGTTGTTTTTTTCTAATCTCTAGCATTATTTTCCCTTGATTTTGAATTTTTATTTTCCAATATTTAATACAGACTTTTTTGAATTTGGCTTCTGATTTGTTGTTTTATAATTATTTACATTTGTTTTCATTTAAATGTGGATTGTTTCTTTCTAATCTCTTTTTCTTTATTTTCCCTTGATTTTGAATTTGTTTTTTCCAATATTTAATACAGACTTTTGAATTTGGCTTCTGATTTGTTGTTTTATAATTTTTTACATTTGTTTTCATTTAATAGCGTGTTGTTTCTTTCTAATCTTTGGCTTTATTTTTTTACTTGACTTTGAATTGTTATTTTTCCAATATTTAATACTTTTTTTTTTTATTTGACTTCTGATTTGTTGTTTTATAATTATTTACATTTGTTTTCATTTAATTGTGGATTTTTTCTTTCTAATGCCGAGTTTTATTTTCCTTGATTTTGAATTGTTATTTTCAATATTTAATACTTTTTTTTTTTGAATTTGGCTTCTGATTTGTTGTTTTAATTATTTTTCATTTGTTTTCATTTAATTGCGTGTTGTTTCTTTCTAATCTCTAGCTTTTTTTCCTTGATTTTTTGAATTGTTATTTTCATTTATTTTTCATACAGACTTTTGAATTTGGCTTCTGATTTGTTGTTTTATAATTATTTTCATTTGTTTTCATTTAATTGTGGATTGTTTCTTTCCTCTAATCTCTTCTTTTTTTCCTTGATTTTGTATTGTTATTTTGCAATATTTAATACTGACTTTTTGTATTTGGCTTCTGGTTTGTTGTTTTATAATTATTTACATTTGTTTTCATTTAATTGTGGATTGTTTCTTTCTAATATCTAGCTTGATTTTGCCTTGATTTTGAATTATTTTCCAATATTTAATACTGACTTTTTGAATTTGGCTTCTGATTTGTTGTTTTATAATTATTTACATTTGTTTTCATTTAATTGTGGATTGTTTCTTTCTAATCTCTAGCTTTATTTTGCCTTGATTTTGAATTATTTTCCAATATTTAATACTGACTTTTTGAATTTGGCTTCTGATTTGTTGTTTTATAATTATTTACATTTGTTTTCATTTAATTGTGGATTGTTTCTTTCTAATCTCGAGCTTTATTTTGCCTTGATTTTGAATTGTTATTTTCAATATTTAATACTGACTTTTGAATTTGTCTTCTCTTTGTTGTTTTTTAATTATTTTTCATTTGTTTTCATCTAATTGCGTGTTGTTTCTTTCTAATATCTAGCTTTATTTTGCCTTGATTTTGAATTATTTTCCAATATTTAATACTGACTTATTGAATTTGGCTTCTTCTCTTTGTTGTTTTATAATTATTTTTTTTTTTTTCATCTAATGGCGTGTTGTTTCTTTCTAATCTCTAGCTTCATTTTGCCTTGATTTTGAATTGTTATTTTCAATATTTAATACTGACTTTTTTGATTTGACTTCTGATTTGTTGTTTTTATAATTATTTACATTTGTTTTCATTTCATTGTGGATTGTTTCTTTCCAATCTCTCGCTTTATTTTCCCTTGATTTTGAATTGTTATTTTCCAATACTTAATACTGACTTTTTGAATTTGGCTTCTGATTTGTTGTTTTATAATTATTTACATTTGTTTTCATTTAATTGTGGATTGTTCATTTCTAATCTCTAGCTTTATTTTTGCCTTGATTTTTTCATTTTTATTTTCAATATTTAATACTGACTTTTTGAATTTGCCTTCTGATTTGTTGTTTTATAATTATTTACATTTGTTTTCATTTAATTGTGGATTGTTTCTTTCTAATAATCTCGAGCTTTATTTTCCCTTGAATTTGAATTGTTATTTTCCAATATTTAATACTGACTTTTTGAATTTGGTTTCTGGTTTGTTGTTTTATAATTATTTACATTTGTTTTATTTAATTGCGTATTGTTTCTTTCTAATCTCTAGCTTTATTTTGCCTTGATTTTTTGAATTTTTTATTTTCCAATATTTAATACTGACTTTTTTCTTTGCCTTCTGATTTGTTGTTTTTTTCCTCCCTATTTACATTTGTTTTCATTTAATTGTGGATTGTTTCTTTCTAATAATCTCGAGCTTTATTTTCCCTTGAATTTGAATTGTTATTTTGCAATATTTAATACTGACTTTTTGAATTTGGCTTCTGATTTGTTGTTTTATAATTATTTACATTTGTTTTATTTAATTGCGTATTGTTTCTTTCTAATCTTTGGCTTTATTTTCCCTTGACTTTGAATTGTTATTTTCCAATATTTAATACTGACTTTTTGAATTTGGTTTCTGGTTTGTTGTTTTATAATTATTTATATTTGTTTACATTTAATTGTGGATTGTTTCTTTCTAATTTCTAGCTTTATTTTCCCTTGATTTTGAATTGTTATTTTGCAATATTTAATACTGACTTTTTGAATTTGGCTTCTGATTTGTTGTTTTATAATTATTTACATTTGTTTTCATTTAATTGTGGATTGTTTCTTTCCAATCTCTAGCTTTATTTTCCCTTGATTTTGAATTGTTAATTTCCAATATTTAATACTGACTTTTTGATTTTTGGCTTCTGATTTGTTGTTTTATAATTATTTACATCTGCCTTCATTTAATTGTGGATTGTTTCATTCTAATCTCTAGCTTTATTTTGCCTTGATTTTGGAATTATTTTTTTCCAATTTTAATACTGACTTTTTTTCTTTTGGCTTCGGATTTGTTGTTTCCTAATTATTTACATTTGTTTTCATCTAATTGCGTGTTGTTTCTTTCTAATATCTAGCTTTATTTTCCCTTGATTTTGAATTATTTTCCAATATTTAATACTGACTTTTTGAATTTGGCTTCTGATTTGTTGTTTTATAATTATTTACATTTGTTTTCATCTAATGGCGTGTTGTTTCTTTCTAATCTTTGGCTTCATTTTGCCTTGATTTTGAATTTTTATTTTCCAATATTTAATACTGACTTTTTGAATTTGCCTTCTGATTTGTTGTTTTATAATTATTTACATTTGTTTTCATTTAATTGTGGATTGTTTCTTTCTAATCTCGAGCTTTATTTTCCCTTGAATTTGAATTGTTATTTTGCAATATTTAATACTGACTTTTTGAATTTGGCTTCTGATTTGTTGTTTTATAATTATTTACATTTGTTTTATTTAATTGCGTATTGTTTCTTTCTAATCTTTGGCTTTATTTTCCCTTGACTTTGAATTGTTATTTTCCAACATTTAATACTGACTTTTTGAATTTGGCTTCTGATTTGTTGTTTTATAATTATTTACATTTGTTTTCATTTAATTGTGAATTGTTTCTTTCCAATCTCTAGCTTTATTTTCCCTTGATTTTGAATTATTATTTTGCAATATTTAATACTGACTTTTTGAATTTGGCTTCGGATTTGTTGTTTCCTAATTATTTACATTTGTTTTCATCTAATTGCGTGTTGTTTCTTTCTAATCTCTAGCTTTATTTTCCCTTGATTTTGTATTGTTATTTTGCAATATTTAATACTGACTTTTTGAATTTGGCTTCTGATTTGTTGTTTTATAATTATTTATATTTGTTTACATTAAATTGTGGATTGTTTTTTCTAATCTCTAGCTTTATTTTCCCTTGATTTTGAATTGTTATTTTGCAATATTTAATACTGACTTTTTGAATTTGGCTTCGGATTTGTTGTTTCCTAATTATTTACATTTGTTTTCATCTAATTGCGTGTTGTTTCTTTCTAATATCTAGCTTTATTTTCCCTTGATTTTTTGGTGTTATTTTCAATATTTAATACTGACTTTTTGAATTTGGCTTCTGATTTGTTGTTTTATAATTTTTTACCTTTGTTTTCATTTAATTGTGGATTGTTTCTTTCTAATCTCTAGCTTTATTTTCCCTTGATTTTGAATTATTATTTTGCAATATTTAATACTGACTTTTTGAATTTGGCTTCGTATTTGTTGTTTCCTAATTATTTACATTTGTTTTCATCTAATTGCGTGTTGTTTCTTTCTAATCTCTAGCTTTATTTTCCCTTGATTTTGAATTGTTATTTTCCAATATTTAATACTGACTTTTTGAATTTGGCTTCTGATTTGTTGTTTTATAATTTATTACCTTTGTTTTCATTTAATTGTGGATTGTTTCTTTCTAATCTCTAGCTTTATTTTCCCTTGATTTTGAATTGTTATTTTCCAATATTTAATACAGACTTTTGAATTTGGCTTCTGATTTGTTGTTTTATAATTATTTACATTTGTTTTCATTTAATAGCGTGTTGTTTCTTTCTAATCTTTGGCTTTATTTTCCCTTGACTTTGAATTGTTATTTTCCAATATTTAATACTGGCTTTTTGAATTTGACTTCTGATTTGTTGTTTTATAATTATTTACATTTGTTTTCATTTAATTGTGGATTTTTTCTTTGTAATGTCGAGCTTTATTTTCCCTTGATTTTGAATTGTTATTTTCCAATATTTAATACAGACTTTTGAATTTGGCTTCTGATTTGTTGTTTTATAATTATTTACATTTGTTTTCATTTAATAGCGTGTTGTTTCTTTCTAATCTTTGGCTTTATTTTCCCTTGACTTTGAATTGTTATTTTCCAATATTTAATACTGGCTTTTTGAATTTGACTTCTGATTTGTTGTTTTATAATTATTTACATTTGTTTTCATTTAATTGTGGATTTTTTCTTTCTAATCTCGAGCTTTATTTTGCCTTGATTTTGAATTGTTATTTTCCAATATTTAATACTGACTTTTGAATTTGGCTTCTGATTTGTTGTTTTATAATTTTTTACATTTGTTTTCATTTAATTGTGGATTGTTTCTTTCTAATCTCTAGCTTTATTTTGCCTTGATTTTGTATTGTTATTTTGCAATATTTAATACTGACTTTTTGAATTTGGCTTCTGATTTGTTGTTTTATAATTATTTATATTTGTTTACATTAAATTGTGGATTGTTTTTTCTAATCTCTAGCTTTATTTTCCCTTGATTTTGAATTGTTATTTTGCAATATTTAATACTGACTTTTTGAATTTGGCTTCGGATTTGTTGTTTCCTAATTATTTACATTTGTTTTCATCTAATTGCGTGTTGTTTCTTTCTAATATCTAGCTTTATTTTCCCTTGATTTTGAATTGTTATTTTCCAATATTTAATACTGACTTTTTGAATTTGGCTTCTGATTTGTTGTTTTATAATTTTTTACCTTTGTTTTCATTTAATTGTGGATTGTTTCTTTCTAATCTCTAGCTTTATTTTCCCTTGATTTTGAATTGTTATTTTCCAATATTTAATAAAGACTTTTGAATTTGGCTTCTGATTTGTTGTTTTATAATTATTTACATTTGTTTTCATTTAATAGCGTGTTGTTTCCTTCTAATCTTTGGCTTTATTTTCCCTTGACTTTGAATTGTTATTTTCCAATATTTAATACTGGCTTTTTGAATTTGACTTCTGATTTGTTGTTTTATAATTATTTACATTTGTTTTCATTTAATTGTGGATTTTTTCTTTCTAATCTCGAGCTTTATTTTCCCTTGATTTTGAATTGTTATTTTCCAATCTTTAATACAGACTTTTGAATTTGGCTTCTGATTTGTTGTTTTATAATTATTTACATTTGTTTTCATTTATTTGTGGATTGTTTCTTTCTAATCTCTAGCTTTATTTTCCCTTGATTTTGAATTGTTATTTTCCAATATTTAATACTGACTTTTTGAATTTGGCTTCTGATTTGTTGTTTTACAATTATTTACATTTGTTTTCATTTAATTGCGTGTTGTTTCTTTCTAATCTCTAGCTTTATTTTCCCTTGATTTTGAATTGTTCTTTTCCAATATTTAATACAGACTTTTGAATTTGGCTTCTGATTTGTTGTTTTATAATTATTTACATTTGTTTTCATTTAATTGCGTGTTGTTTCTTTCTAATCTCTAGCTTTATTTTCCCTTGATTTTGAATTGTTATTTTCCAATATTTAATACTGACTTTTTTAATTTGGCTTCTGATTTGTTGTTTTACAATTATTTACATTTGTTTTCATTTAATTGTGGATTTTTTCTTTCTAATCTCGAGCTTTATTTTCCCTTGATTTTGAATTGTTATTTTCCAATATTTAATACTGACTTTTTGAATTTGGCTTCTGATTTGTTGTTTTATAATTATTTACATTTGGTTTCATTTAATTGCCTGTTGTTTCTTTCTGATCTCTAGCTTTATTTTCCCTTGATTTTGAATTGTTATTTTCCAATATTTAATACTGACTTTTTGAATTTGGCTTCTGATTTGTTGTTTTATAATTATTTACATTTGTTTTCATTTAATTATGGATTCTTTCTTTCTAATCTAGGTTTTAATTTTCATTAAATTTTTGGTTTGTTCTTTTCTTTTGCATTTGTATTTTTTGATTTCTGATAATAATTATTTCTTTCTGGCCTTTTGTTGATAATTTACATTGTATTTTTGGCATATGCTTTTGTAATATTAATATATTTTTTACTTTGTTTTCTGATTTGATCTTTCATAATCATTAGTTTCTGTTTTCCATTCAATTGCAAGTCATTACATCTTTTATTTCCACTTTTTAAATTTATTTGGTCTTTTGGCCTGTTTCTTTCTGTTCTTTTGTATTCCCATTTTTATTTTGGCTTCTGATTTGTTTTGCTATTATTTGCTTTTGTTTACAATCAATTGTGGGTTTTCTTGTCTAATCTCTGTTTATTTTGGGTTTTGGCTTGTTCTGTTATGATATTTAATATTGATTTTTTACACTGGCTTCTATTTATATTTATTATTGATTTCTTACTTTGGCTTCTGATTTGATCTAATCATCAGTTTTTTCCCATTTAATTGTGATTTGTTACTTTCTGATTTGTAGGCTTTTATTTTCTTTGTTTTTTTTTTTTGCCTTGTTCTTTTGTGCTATTTATTTATTTTTTTTTTTACTTTACCTGAAGTTGAGTTCTTTTATAATCACTCAGTTTTGTTTTCTATTAAATTTTGTGTTACTTCTTTCTGATCTGTAGGCTTTAATTTTCCTTGATCTTTTGGTTTGTTCTTTCTTTGTATTTATTATTGATTTTTTACTTTGCCTTCTGATTTGTTATAATGATTTGGTTTTCTTTCCATTTAATTGTGTGTTGTTCCTTTCTGATTTTAATTTTCCTTGGGGTTTTGGTTTGTTATTTCCTCATGTTTAGAATTAATTTTCACTTTGGCTTTTGATTAGTTCTGATAATAATGATTTGTTTTTCATTCTATTGTGTTTTTTACTTTCACATCTATTGGCTTTAATTTTCCTGAGGCTTTTATCTTGATCTTGTATAATAGTTATATTGATTTTTTTTTACTTTGGCTTCTGATTTATTCTTTTGTAATCATTAGGTTTTGTTTTCCATTCAATTATCCTTTCTCATCTGTAAGGAATTGGTTTGTTCTCTTGTAATATTTACTTAATTTGGCTTTTGATTTTCTCTTTTCTAATGTTTAGTTTCTTTTAATTGTGTATTGTTCCTTTCTGATTTGTAGGTTTGTAATTTTTCTCAAATTGTGGCTTATCCTTTCCAGATATTTAGTATTGATTCTTTTATGTAGGTTTCTGATTGAATTCTATTCATTTGTGAGTTGTTCTTTTCTGAGCTGTAGGTTTTAATTTTCCTTGGTCTTATCATTTTGTAAAATTTGTCTTAACTTTTTACTCTAGCTTCTGATTTGTTGCCATGACAAGTTCAGTTATCTTGTTAGTCATCATACAGATTATTTTAATGAAAATTTGAATTTTGTAAGTAAAAATGTTGGAGCTTCACTTGTAGTCATTGAAGTCCTTGTTGCTATTTCTAAAAAAAACAATAGGTGTTGGTTCATGAAACTTAAACTATGAGAGAATAATTATAAGTAGCAGATATTAGTCCAAAAACTGTAAAGAAAAGCAGATCTTACTTTTTATGAAGAAATTAAAAGGAATGTACTTATTTAGGGACTGCTAATTTATTCAATACATTATCAAGAAAAAAATCTCATGTTGCTGCAAAAAAGTTTCATGTTACTGTTTGTTGATTTATTCCAGATGGAGGGATCCATTATGATGGGTTGCTAATTTGTGTGTGAATACATTGATCAAGTTTTCTAGTTGTATTGTTCACATATATAATATAGTATGATCTATTATTCTTTGAGGAGTTTGATATGAGACAATCAACAGGATAATAACAGAACAATTAAAAAAAAATTTATCATTACTATGAGTTTAATTCTTGTTATTAAATAGTAGTTCAATAAATATTTTCCTAACATCAACTCCCAAAATTGTTCAAAATTGCTTTGAAATTAATTCATTAGCTTAAAATTGTAGACCTAAATTGTATAACCTTTATTAAAACTGCATTGAACAAAAATGTTAACTGATGTTACAGAGGGAAGTATAAAGTGATGAAAAATATGATTATGTTCAGTTAATTTAGGCATTTTTGGTAGAGTTGCCAGTACTTTATATAAGATAATTTTCTTTCTTTTTAAATTATTAATTGTTCACAATTTTAAAAATAATTCATTTTTTATCATATTTTGGTGTTTTTTACCATTCATTTCTTGATGCCTATTTTGACTGATTTGCAATATATTCTTTGAAAGATTTTTCATTATTTTTTTCCTTCTTCTTTGGTTTTGATTTTTTGTGATTGATTTGCTATATAGTTATTTTTCTTCCATTACATTTCTTAATTTTTATAATGTTAATTAATTTTTCATTATATTTTTGCTTTTCTTCATGTTTCAGTTAATTTTTTATTTCATGTTCTTTTGACTAATTTTCAAAAGCTAATAAAAAAGCTGAAATCTGAAGAAAATTTTCTCCAGATTTCAGCTTTTTTCATTTTTTGCTTTTTTATTAAGAAATACAAAAATCAGCTACATTTTCTCCACATTTCTGCTTTTTATTTAGTTACATTTTCACAAATGTTTTTTAGTTAGAAAGATGAAAACAAGTTACATTTTCTTCAGATTTCCATATTCCAGATATTGAAATATGAAAATGAGCTACAGTTACTTAAAGTTTCTGCTATTGCATTTAGAAATACAAAAATCAGCAACATTTTTTCGTATTTGTGCCTTTTTATTTAGATATATGAAAATAAGCTACAATTTCATCAGATTTCTATTTTTGTGCTTACATATGAAAATATGCTACATTTTCTTCAGATTTCCTAGAAATATGAAATTCAGGTACATTTTCTTCAAGTTTCTGCATTTTAATATAGTAATATGAAAATAAGTTATATTCTTTTCAGATTTGTGCTTTTTTATTTAGAAATTTAAAAATACACATCTGAAGAAAATGTATTCATATTTCCAAAAGAAAAAATGGTAAATGCGAAGAAAATAAAGCTTACTTTTATATTTCTAAATAAAAAAGAAGTACTTTGAAGAAAATGTACTGATTGTCATGTTTCTTAAATAATAGCAGTAATCAAAAGGTATATCATATTTCTAAATTAAAAAAACTGAAAAAACCTTTTATTCATGTAACATATTTCCTTTGACATATATTCTAATTTGTAAATAAAAAGCAAAAATCAGAAAATGTAAATTATTTTCATATTTCTAAATGAAAAAACCATAAATCTAAAGAAAAAGTAGCTTATTTTCAAATTTCTAAATAAAAGAGGATCAGAGGAAAATCTAGCTTATTCTTATATTTCCTAATAGAAAAGCATAAATCTGAAGAAAATGTATTATATTTTAATATTTCTAAATAAAAAGCATAAATCTGAACAACAATTTTTATTTTCATATTTCTGAGAGAAAAAGATAAGTCTGAACGAAATAATGATTGTTAATTATTTCTAAATAAAAAAAAAATTCTGAACAAAATGTAGATTACTTTAATATTTCTAAATATAAAAGTCTAAAACTAAATAAAATATTGGTTATTTTCATATTTCTAAATTGAAAAAGCCAAAACCTAAATAAAAAAGCATAAATATAAACAAAATATTGGTTATTTCATATTTCTAAATGAAAAAGCATAAAATTAATAAAATGATGCTTATTTTCATATTTCTAAATGAAAAAAGGAAATCTGAACAAAATGTAGCTCATTTTTATATTTCCAAATAAAAAAAGCATAAATTTGAAAAAATAATGCCTATTTTCATATTTCTAAATGAAAAAGCCAAATCCTAAATAAAATGTAGCTCATATTCATATTTCTAAATGAAAAAGCCAAATCCTAAATAAAATGTAGCTCATATTCATATTTCTAAATAAAAAAGATCATACTGACACAAAATCTATTTTGTGTCAGTATGATCTTTTTTATTTAGAAATATTTATTTTCATATTTCTAAACCAAAAATTGTAAATCTGTAAAAGTATAGTTGATATTCATATTGGGAAGAAAAAAGCCTACATGTGAACAAAATATTGGTTATTTTCATATTTCTAAATATAAAATCAAATCTGAGCAAAATATAGCTTTTTCATATTTCTAAATAAAAATAGCATAAATCTGAAACACATGTAGCTTATTTTCATATTTATAATGGAAGAAGCATAAATCTGTATAAAATATGGATTATTTTTATATTTCTGAATGGAAAAGCATAAATTTGAACAAAATGAGGCATATTTTCCTATTTCTAAATGAACAAAGCAAATGTAGCTTATCTTCATATTTCTATATAATTTACTATAGATTATTTCCATATTTATAAAAGAAAAAAGCATGAACCTGAATGAAATGCAGCATATTTTCATATTTCTAAATGAAAAAGCAGGAATCTTAACAAAATGTAGGTTATTTTAATATTTATAAATGAAAAAGCATAAATCTTAATGTAATGTAGCTTAATTTCATATTTAAAAATGAAAAAAGAATAAATTGAAAACAAGTAGCTTATTTTCATCTCTGAAGGAATATATCTGAACAAAATCCATATTTCTAAATGATAAAAGCATAAATTGAAACAAAATTTATCTTATTTTCCTAATTATAAGTGAAAAGAAAATGAATCTAAACAAAAAGTTTTTATTTCTATATTTTTAAACAGAAAAATCAAAATGTGAACAAAACTTATGTAGCTTAGTTACATACATGTAAATGAAAAATCATTAAACTAAAAAGAATATAGCTTATTTTCATATTTCTAAATGAAAACATCATAAATCTGAAGAAAATGTAGCTTATATTCATTTAATAAAGTATAAATGTAAATAAAATGTAGCTTATTTTCGTGCCCAAATGAAAATACATAAATCTGAAGAAAATGTAGTATGTTTTCATATTTCTAATTGTGATATTGTTAAGTGAAGACATCATAAATCTGAACAAAATGTGGCTTTGGTTCATATTTCTAAATGGAAAAAGCATAAATTTGAACAAAAGGTAGCTTATTTTCATATGTGTAAATAAAAAAGCAAAATTTGAAAAAATGTGGTTATTTATAAATCCATTTTATTAAAAAATCCATTTTATTAAATCTTAATGAAATGTAGCATATTTTCATATTTCTAAATGAAAACGAAAAAATCTTAATGTAATATAGTTTAATTTCATATTTATAAATGGAAACAAATCATTAATCTGAAGAAGATATACCTTAATTTCATATTTGTGAATGAAAAAAGCATAAATAACAAACAGTCTATTTTAATGTCCAAATGAAAACAGCATAAATCTAAAAAATATAGCATATTTTCATATATCTTAATGAAAAAGGCATAAATCTGAACAAACTGTACCTTATTTTCATGTTTGAATGAAAAAAGCATAAATCTGAAGAAAATGTAGCTTATTTCCATATATCTAAATGAAAAAGCATAAATCTGAACAAAATGTAGGTTATTTTCAAAGTTCTACATGAAAAAAGCATAATACTTAACAAAATGTAGATAATTTTCATGTTTATAATAGAAAAAGCATAAATCAATACAAAATGTAGATTATTTTAATATTTCTAAATGAAAAAGGAATGAATGTAAAAAAAATATAGTTATTTTCATATTTATAATTGAAAAATGCATCAATCTGAACAAAATGTAGATTACATTCATATTATAAATGAAAAAGACATAAATTTAAACAATATGTAGTATATTTTCATATTTCTAAATGAAAAAGCACAAATCTGAAAAAAATGTAGCTGCTTTTCATATGTCTAAATGAAAAAAGGAGGAACATTAATAAAAATGTAGCTTAATTTCATATTTATAAATGAAAAAAGCATAAATCAGAATAAAATTTAGCTTATTTTCATATTTGTAAATGAAAAATTATGAATTGTACAAAATATAGATTCTCATATTTATAAATAAAAAAACACAGTAATCGAAACAAAATATACCTTATTTTAATATTCTTAAAGGAACAAAGTATAAATCTAAACAAAATATAGCTTCTATTCATACTTCTATATCAAAAAGTGTAATACATAAATAATGTAGGTTATTTTGATGTTTATAAAAGAAAAAGCATAAATCTGAATGAAATGTAGCTTATTTTCATATTTATGAATGAAAAATGCATAAATCTGAACAAAATATAGCCTATTTGATAATTTATAATTGTAAAAAGCATAAATCTTAAAAATTTTGTGAATAAAAGCAATAAATTAGATAATGCATATTTTCCAATTTCTAATGGAAGAACAATTTTACATCAGAGGATGCATATTTTCATATTGGCAAATTAAAAAAAATAATAAAACTCCATAGGATGATACATATTTTTATATTTCTGAATTAAAAAAGAACAAATCTTCATGAGATGATACATATTTTCATATTTCTAAATGAAAAACAATAAAACTTCAATGCATGATGCATATCTTCTCATTTTTAACTGAAAAACATGATGCTGATTTTCATATTTCTATATTAAATATTTCTAGATGAATAAAGGTTCATGAGATGATCCTTATAGTTATATTTTAATATTTCTAAATGAAGAAAAATAAATGATGCATATTTTTATAGTTCTATAAGAAAAACGTAAAACTTCATAAGCAAGACCTCTGATCAGGAGCTTTTAAGTAGCATGGAACCACCTCTTAATTGCTGTTGTTCCCAGGTCCACCCTGACCTGTGGCAGTAGTACCTGTTAGGGTCCCAGCTATGGGCAAATAGTTAATCCCCAAACTGGGATCCTGGTGGTCCTGGGTATGATGATAAACTACATCCGGCATCAGGTAGGTGGAGCTCGACAGCCTGGGAAGGCAGTTCACGTAGGGGAAGAAAAAACTCTTATTTCAAACCTCCGCTGCCTTGCGACTATATCCAGTCATAGAAAAGGCTTCAGGAGTAAACCTCAAGGAAAAATCTGGAGATGGAGTGCCTAAGACAGTTCGCCGTTGAAACCAATCTGTTCTGGCAGCTCCTGCGATAGCACTGGTCCCAAACTCTAGTCATTCCTTTGGCCTCACCAGTGATGTGGAGAGAGGGGATGTGCTATATGGGCAACAGCCTGTCCTCTATTATCTCATCGTTTAGGCTTGCATCCGACCACACCACACAGCACCAAAACACCTTGCACTACACCTGGAGAGGACACTTCAGCTTTGCCTTTGGCGTCGACACAACACAGAGAATGGCAGTTACCGATTATAAGATACCACTCGATTGGCGTAGAGTGCAACGCCAGGGGCCGTTCTCATCGGTGGGAGAGATTTTCGGATCTCACTGGACAGCTACCACCTGCCTCAAGCTGGGTAGCCCCCAGCCAGTAAGATGTTGTTCCACCACGGTCTGCCTTCTTCATTGGATGCATGGTGATTAGGAGACATCTGACAAGCAGATTGAAATCTACACACCATGCAATAACAAGAATTTACGAAATAAATCAGCTCTAAAACTGGGCTGTTGGAACATCCAGATTATACTGACTGGCCTCTCTGAAGACTGTGGATCAATAAAAGAGAAGGACTATACATTCTTCTGACAGGGGAAGAGCTCTGATGAACCATGTCAACACGGAGTGGGCATCACAGTAAGGAACAGCCTGCTGAATACAGCAGCAACAGTTCCAAGAGACTCCTTACTCACTGCCTAAACACCACTGCAGGCCCTGTCACCCTCGTCAGCATGTATGCCTCAACACTCTCTGCCACATCAGACACCAAGGACGAGTTTTATGACAAGCTGGCAACCAGCATCAGCAGTATTCTCAGAAAGGAACAACTTGTTATCTTAGGTGACTTCAACAGTTGGTGCTGATCATGACTCTTGTCCTTCATGCCTTGGACAGTTTGGCGTCGGCAAAATGAACAACTGCTCAAGCTATGCTCTTGCTACAACTTGTGCATAGTCAACTCCTTCTTCAGGAGCAAGCTCCAGCAGAAGGTCTCCTGGGAACAATCAAAGCACTTCCACCAACTGGATCTCATACTGGACAGACAAGCTGCCATTGTAAACGTCCTTCACACACGTTCTTACCACAGCACAGGCTGTGATACAGACCACTCCATGGTATACTGCAAGATCAATCTCCAGCCGAAGATGTTCCATCATGGCAAGAAGCAGGGGAATCCTTACATTAATGTCAGCAAGATGAGCCAGCCAGATCTTGTACAAACGTTTGTCAAGAGGTTTGAGAATGAGCAGGCAACCTTGTGAACTAGAAACTCTGCCATGAAGAAGTGAGCGACCTTGTGGGACACCATGCACTGCACTGCCTTGGTGACCTTTGGGAGAAAGACCTCAAAGTCATATGACTGGTTTGAGTCCACCAAGATGGCTCCTGTCATTGTGCCCAAGCATGCCACTCTTACAGTATACAAGCGGTCACCCAGCAAGAGAAACCTGCAGATCCTCCAAGCTACCAATGAGTACTGGACAGAGCTTAGCAAAACCATCCAGACAACAGCAATTACAGGGAATATAAGAGGGATGTATGATGAAATTAAAACAGCAATGGGACCAGTGCAGAACAAGACGGCTCCCCTCAAATCCACCACTGGGGAAGTCATCGTCGACAAGGGGCAACAGATGGAGAGATGGGTGGAACACTATTCCGAACCCTACTCCAGGCAGAATGTTGTGACAACCACAGCCCTTGATGTCATTGAGTGCCTGCTGGTCATAGAGGACCTCGATACCAAACCGACCACAGAGAAGCTTAGCAAGGCCATTGACAGCTTGGCCTCAGGGAAGGTCCCTGGCAGTGACGGGATTCCCCCTGACCTGATTGGGCACTGCAAGATTGTCTTACTACTCCCATTACATGAGATCCTCTACCAGTGCTGGATAGAAGGGGCTGTACCTCAGGACGAGATCATCACCCTCTACAAGAACAAGGGCGAGCGAAGCGACTGCAACAACTACAGAGGTATCTTACTACTCAGCATTGTGGGCAAAGTCTTTGCTCGGGTCATCTTGGTCCCCCTCTGCAGAAACTCTACCCAGAGTCACAGTGTGATTTCCAAGCTGAAAGATCAACAATAGTGTTGTGTCGTGGCACAATAGTAAAAATAAGAAAATCAAGTCGAAGTTGGTTTAAAGAACAAGTGTATTTAACATCACAGATACAAAGGTAGGAAACGGGTACTACTCAGCTAGGCAGTTGTAGTACTGTCGCTGCTTACACCGGGTAGGTATTACTGGCACTATATATAGTGAGAACCGGTGTAATTCCCTTGTGTTAGAGGCCGGTGCAACACCCCCCCCCCTTTGAAAATATCCCGTCTGGGAATTAATAACGTTTTTGTTTTGGGTTCACCCTAATCAACTCCGTTGATTTCAGTTTTCTTTCTGATCTCCTATTCTCAGGAGCTGTCTCTGGTATGGGCACCTGAAAAGTATCAAACACTGTGTCCATGATGTCCTCCTCGGGCGATCTGGTCACCTCACTGTTCGAGTATCTTTTCCGGATTTGGTTAGTGTGACGTTTGTGCACGAAATCTGGTCCCTTAATCATATAGACCATGTTGCCTATTTGTTTCTCAATAGTGCCGGACTCCCAAAAGGTCCTTATTATTTCTATGAATCTTGTAGAAAACTCTTTCGCCAACTTTATACCGTTTTTTTTGTTATCGGTTTTTTGAGGTTTGGCCTATCCTGGTTTGGTAACAACTTGTGGAAAATTGATCTAACCTTGCATCCGGACATGACCTCAGCAGGTGTCTTCGACGTTTCGATGTTTGCATTCGGAGTGACCCTGTAAACTTGTAAGAACTGTTGGATTGACTTATCCGTCGGTGATCCACTAGCCTTTCTCAGGGCTCTCTTGAACGTATCCACGAATCTCTCTGCTTGCCCATTGCTTCTTGGATGGTATGGTGGAATGGTTATATGCTCGATTAGATAATCCTTGCAGAGATGTTTAAATTCGGTAGACGTGAATTGCGTTCCATTGTCTGTGACAATGCAGTCTACAACTCCAAACCTAGCGAATAGTTCATACAGGAAGTTAATAGCTGCCTCGGATGTGGGGTTCTTGCATTTCCGTACTTCCGGCCACTTAGATAGACTGTCTATAACAATGAGATAGTAGAAACCATCTAAAAGTCCAGCAAAATCCAAGTGAATTCTCGACCAAGGTCGGTCCGGTTTTGCCCACGATCCGAATTGAGTCGGAGGAGCTTTCATAGCTAATGCGCATCCTCTACACTCCCTGACTTTTTCTTCTATATCCTTATCCATGTTTGGCCAGAAAACGAAAGAGCGCATAAGGCTTTTCATTCTTGATATGCTTGGATGTCCTACATGGAATTCCTTGAGCATTCTTTTCTGTAATGTCGTAGGAATTACGACCCTGTCGCTATATAACAGGACGTTATCACAAATTGAATAAATTTCCTCATCCAGTTGGTTACTGTTGATTTTTTCTTTTCGTGCTTATAATAAATTCGTCCACCTCTGCCTTACTCTTAATCTCATCAAGCGTTACTGGAAGTTCTCTTATCGTGTCACATAAAGTATTTTTTACTTCAACTTCCGCTTGAATGGCTGCTATTACCATATCCTCCAATGGTTCTGTGTGCTTAGGTATTAACCTTGATAAGCCATCTGCATGACCAAGTTTTTTAGATGGTACATACTCCATTTGAAAATTATAATTCAGAAGAATGGTACCCCATCTTTGGAGTCTATTCGCCGTATGTTGTGGTAGTCCTTTTTCGATCCAAAATCATTAGTAAAGGTTTGTGATCTGTTTGTAACAGAAATTGTCTACTGTGCAAGAAACGATGAAATTTCTTTACTGCGAATATAATGCTTAGCGCCTCTTTCTCAATTTGCGAGTAGTTCTTTTCGGCTAGTAAAAGTGAACGGGATGCATGGGCTATGGGTTTTATTTTTCCATCATCCATTTTGTGTAGGATGCATGCTCCTATGCCATAGGCACTGGCATCGCTTGCAACTATAATATCACGCTTGGGATTATAATGTGCCAGAAACAAGTCAGACGTTAATATATCTTTAATTTCCTGAAATGCTTCTTCGCACTCTTGCGTCCAGACCCATTTTTAGTCCTTCCTTAACAATTCATTTAAGGGTGATCTTAGTTTATGCATATTTGGCACGAATACATTGTAATAATTCGCCAACCCTAAGAAACTTTGTAGAGACGCAATATTTTCTGGAGCAGGCATGTCCCTTATTGCACTCGATCTATCTGGATCCGGCCTTCTTCCATGTTCATCGATAATTTGCCCCAAGTATTTTATTTTTTCCATGAAAAAGGTACATTTTTCCTGTTTCAGTTTAAATCCATAATCCTGAATCCTTTTGAATACTTGGTTTACATGAGCTTTGTGTTGTTCTTTGCTAGCGCTGTTCATTAACACATCGTCCAGGTACCCTACTGCGAAGTCCAGCCCACTTAACATCATGTCCATTGTTTGTTGAAAAATCGCAGGGGCGACTTTGACCCCAAAAGGAAGTCTGTTAAACTTGTATAATCCCTTATGGGTATTGATGCATAGCAGTTTTGAACACTCCTGATCGACTGGGATTTGTAAATACGCGTCACTGAGGTCGATTTTAGAAAAATATTTCCCTCCACTCAGTTTCGCGAATATTTCTTCAGGGCTCAGAAGGGGATAATGGTGATTCTTTAATGCATTGTTTAAACCTGTTGAGAAATCGGCACAAACCCTAATCTCCTTGCTCTTCTTTTTAATATAAACTGTTGGCGTAGCCCACTCACTGTGATCAATTTTTTCGAGGACACCCATGTTTTCGAGTCTTTCTAATTAACCGTCTATTTGTTCTATAGCGGCGTATGGAACCTTTCTTTTCTTTTTGAACACTGGCTGTTCATTTTCTTTGACTTCAAATTTTGCTACCGCTTTTGTACACCTTCCAAGACCGCCTGTAAATACGTCTGGAAAATTCTCTTTTAACTCCCTCTTAAGTTTTTCTGCCTCCACATTCGAATCCTCAACTTTTTGACAAAAAGAGCTTAAAGGCAGATCCCATAGTCTAAATTTTTCGAACAGATCAGTTCCAAAGAGGTTATTTGATTTTCTCGCCGTTTTATGTGATTTAATCATAGTGGGTCTCCCAAGCTTCTTCCATGTCTGTATATTAATGATGGAAATATCAGACCCACTATCGAGCTGTAGTCTTACTTTCTTTTTAAACATTTTGACCTGTACAAATTTCCGGATATTTCGTTCCTCAGGTTCAATTTTCGTTAGTTTAATGGATGTCTTCTTTCTACAAGATTTTTCCCTACAATGTGATGCCTTATGCCCCTTCCGGTAGCAGTTGTCACATTGTTTGAATTTGTAGGGACACTCATTGTACCAATGTTTATCTCCACACCTCCAACACGGTCCAGGTGGATCTTTTCCCTGTTTTTTCCTCTGGTTATTTTTTGAAGTTAAATTTTTCTTCTGATGGACCTTTTTAATGTGCAACACTCCGCTTTCCTCTATGTCACGACTGTCCTGTTTCAACGCAACAAACCGTTCACAGTCTTCCGCTAAGCTTTGTAGTTTTAAATTCGGCTCATTTTCGAGTTTATTTAAAACACGACGCCTGATCTCAGCGTCTTTACCTAAAACCATCCCTTGCACAAATATTAAACATTTAAAATTATCTGATGATAATTCCTCCAGTTTAAAGTCGTCGCAAAGCTTGTTTACAATACTTGCATAAGTAGTGTAATCATCTTCCTTTCTTTTAGTGACATTCATACACTTATATCTCCTGTGAAAAAGAGAAGTTTTTGTAGAAAACAGTTCTGTTAGTAGAGTAACTGTCTCTTGAAAGTTCAATTCACTGGTCTTTTTTGGAAGGATAAAATTCACGAACTTTGTATGCTCGGCAGTTCCCAATTTTCTTAGCAGAAACCTAACTTTTTAGCGCCTGTCCATGTACCGCAATCCGATACAAAAATATCCTCATATCTTCTATAGAAATGAGCAAACGTGACATCGTCTTCTGGATTATAATTGAAACTTTCAATAGCGTTCCACACAGCCGTCTGGGAGAATGCGTTATGATTCTCGCTTGCATTCGTTAACTGTGTTGCCTCCAGAATTTTCCTCTGTTTCCTCCTGTGTTTTCATAAAAGATTTGTTCGATGCGTTTCTGTTGTTCCAACAACTCTTTTTAAATTTCTCCTCACTTTCAAGTTGTCGTTGAAGTTGTTGCTTTTGCAACGCGAGACTTTGTTCCGTTTGAAATTTGAACAATTGAAGAAGAGACTCTCTTAATTCTGCGTCCATGTTACGAATTCAATTTACGCACCATACAGTTTACACTTGTATTAAACAAATCAGTTTTCCCACGGCTTGCTCAACTAATACACAATTTACACAATACTGTATTTCTCGTAAAAAACAAAAAAAAATCCGTCGCTTTAAGGAGTGTCGACTAATGGGAAAGTCACAAAATTTTTTTCCAACTTCTTTGTGGTTTTGCACAAATATGACTCGAATTTTTAACAGTCTTTGTTAAGCACAAATGACTTACGCGAATATATATTTTTCACTCGACAAATCATTTAACTTTGAAGAGGAGAAAAAAAATAATCTTAGCGTGACAAAAAAAACTCTGGTTTCTTGTAAAGAAACAAAAAAAACAGTGAACCTCTTTTTTTCGAAACCCTTCGTGTCAGTATTTTCAACTATAATTGACAATATTATTCGCGTTCTCACGTTGTAGACTTTTGGTAGCAAATTTTTTGTTGTTTCTAATGATTTTTTTTTTTTTACGTCGCCAAATTACTATTGTAGTAATTAATTTGCTATTAATCCTTGCGTATCCACATATCTGTTCGAAATGACGAAGGTGTTTTGCCGTAAAAATCTTGCGAATCCTTGTCTTACAATCAATTTGGTGATTGTCTTCAGTGATATCGTTTCGATTCCGGCGTCGCCAATCTGTTGTGTCGTGGCACAATAGTAAAAATAAGAAAATCAAGTCGAAGTTGGTTTAAAGAACAAGTGTATTTAACATCACAGATACAAAGGTAGGAAACGGGTACTACTCAGCTAAGCAGTTGTAGTACTGTCGCTGCTTACACCGGGTAGGTATTACTGGCACTATATATAGTGAGAACCGGTGTAATTCCCTTGTGTTAGAGGTCGGTGCAACAAATAGACATAGCCTTCTCCCTCTGCCAGCTCAAGGAGAAGTTCAGAGAATGGCAGATGCCCCTGTATGTTGCTTTTATTGACCTCACTAAGGTGTTCAATCTTGTCAGCAGAGAAGGCCTCTTCAGAATCCTGTCCAAGATTGGCTGCCCACCCAAGCGGCAGAGCTTAAGTGAGTCATTCCACAGTGACATACATGGGACTGTGCAGTTCAATGGCAATACCTCCGAGCCCTTCAACATCTGCAATGGAGTCAAACAGGGCTGTGTCTTCAATCCCACTCTATTCGGGATTTTCTTTGTGTTGCTTCTGAAGCATGAATTTGGCACATCTAGAGAAGGGGTTTATCTGTGTCTGAGATCAGATGGTGGGTTGTTCAATCTCGCTTGCCTCAGAGCCAGGACCACAGTACTCAAAGCCCTTGTCAGATTTTGCCGACAATGTGGCGGTAGCGACTCACACCCAGTGTGAACTTCATTCACTGATGAAGCATTTCTCCCAGGCCTGCAGAGTCTTCAGGCTGACCATTAGCCTGCAAAAGACAAACATACTGGGACAAGGTACTGAAACACCTTAGCCATCAGCATTGATGACTCTGAGCTCAGTGCAGTCCATCACTATGTACTTTGGCTCCACCATCACTGACAACCTTAGACCCAGAGATTGACAAGAGAATCAGGAAGACAGCCACAACAATTGTGCACCTCACAAAACGTGTGTGAACCAATCCCAAGCTGTCGGTGTAGGCCAAGATGGCAGTGTACAACACCTGCATTATCAGCACACTACTATATGACAGCAAGGCTTGGACCATGTATGCCAGGCAAGAAAGGCATCTGAACACTTTTCACGTGAGAAGCATCCACTGCATCCTGGGAATAGCATGGCAAGATAAGGTGCCCAACACTGAGGTCCTGTCTCAAGCAGGTTTGCCCAGTATGTTCACACTGCTCAGACAGCTCAGACTCCATTGGTTGGGCCACGTCCATCGCATGCCAGACAACTGCATCCCCAAAGACCTCTTGTATGGAGAGCTGGCTGCTGGGTGGAGATCCATTGGGCAGCCACAGTTGTGATACTGTGATGTAGTGAGTTGTGACATGAAACTGTGGACATCAACACAGAGTCCTGGGAGAGCCTGGCAGTCATACAACCCGAAATGAGATGTGCCCTGACCAAACACATTGTCAGGGGAGAAGAAGCTGACACAAGTCACCATGGAAAGGCAGCCACGTAGAAAGCAAACTGACAGCTTCAACAAACCAGAGACAGAAAACACATGCGACCTCTGCAAAAGACATTGTCACTCTCGCACCAGCCTCTACAGTCACAGACGTCGATGCTCTAGCCAAGAAGACAACTTGGATGCTACCCATGGTCAACCCTGACTGGCAGAGGTCTACAGAACATCTACATAAGATGATTTGTATTTTCTTATTTCTAAATGAAAAACAATAAATGTTCATAAACTAACATATTTTCAAGTTTATGAATGAAAAAATAAATCATCATAAGATGACACATATATTCATAATGAAAAAAGAGCAAATCAACATGAGATGATGCAGATATTCATATTTCTATATAAAAAGAATATAACATTCAAACAATTAATATTTTCCTATTTCTAAATGAAAGAGAATAAATCTTCATAAGAATTATATTTTCATATTTCTAAATGAAAAAGATGATTCATATTTCTAATTGAATAAAGAATAAATCTTCATCAGATATTGCACATTTTCTTATTGCTAAATAAAAAAAATCTTCATCATGAAATAAGGATAAAACTTCATAAGATGATTCATAAATTCTAAATAAAAAAAGAATAAAAAAATCTGATGATGATTTCTGAATAAAGAAAGATTAAATCTACATAAAATGATCCACATTTTCGTATTTCTTAATAAGAAATAAGAAAAAAAAGATAATTCTTTATATTTGTAGATAAAAAATATATCTACATAAGATTTTTATATTTCTAGATAAAAAATATATTTACATAAGATGGTGCATATTTTTAAATGAATTTTTATAAGATGATGCATAAAATGATTTGCATTTTTATATTTCTGAAAGAGAACTACATAAGATGATGCATATTTTCATATTTCTAAATAAAAATAGTAAAAAGATTATAAGATAATGCATTATTTGTATATTTCTAAAGGAAAATCTGTCAGCCTACACTAGATGGTGCATATTTTCATAAATTTTTTTAGAGATATGCATCATCAAATAAAAGAACTTTATGCATAAATCTTTATAAAATGATGCATATTTTCATATTTCTAAAGGAGAAAATATAAATCTACATAAGATGATACATATTTTCATATTTCTTAAAAATAAAGTATAAATTTTCATAAGATGATGAGATTTTCATATTTCTAAATGAAAAAGAATAAAAGGTATGAAATAATTAAGGAGGCCCCAGTCTAACTCTGGCTAAGGATAGCCAGAGAATTTGGAAGAAAGTAAAAGGCAAGGGAACACATGGACAGGGTTGGAAGGTAGGCAGGCAAGCTGGTGGCAGGAAACCCCTCCACGTGGGGGATAGAAAACTGAAACAGGAGGAGGTTGAGACAGAGGAATGGGAAGAGGTTCCCAATAGAATGGCGTGAACATTGTGGCATGGGTTTTACAAACCGACACCTGGTAGGTGGGGGTGGATATGTTGGACGTGTCATTATGAAGGCCACAGAGATGAAGTGGTATAGGATTAAGAAGAAAATCCCGCCTCTGGGAAACAGAACCAGGGAAATGCTGGTGGGTCACCCCAAAGAAAAAAATTAAAAGGCATAGTGGCCCATATAAACAGGAGAAGAATGCAGTGTTGACATGTTGGACGTTTTGTCACAAACTGAGAAAAGTGAGGGTGAATAGAGGAAGAAAAAAGGTAGAGTTAGGGATTCACCTGAGAGAAGAAAAATTGGACCAGAGGTGGGAACACTATTATAGAATAGTGGAATAGATGGGTCCAGTGTCATTTGTAATCTGGCAGGGTGAGTTAAGAGGGCTCATGCTAATGACCTAAAGGTCATTAGCATGATTAGATGATTGGGAGGTAACTGAACCAAGGAACAAGAGGGCAAAGATAAAAAAGGCAACTCTTGTGGAGTCAGAAGAAATGGAAACAGATGAAGACTCTGAGGAGGAAGAAGGGAGAGAAAAAGTCAACAGCCAGTAAAATCCGTCAGTGGTGAGCCAGACAGTGTGGTTCATGCACTGGCACAGGGTCTGTCAGCAGCAACCAGCAGCATTTATGCATCGTTATGTCATCGCTAAAAGGGATTCACAACATTGTTGCACTGTCTAATCATTATTGTGGGGTTATAAGAAAAGCAAAGGACCCATGTGACAAATCCAGGGTTCCGACTCTAAACATCCTGAAAAAGAGGAAGAGCTAAGTGAATGAGAAGAAGTGGATGATATACATATACATCATTCTCAACTTCAAAAATTGTTAAGGGGAGAAAATAGGCCAGAAGATGAGCCAGAGTTACCCTTTAAGTAGAGACTGAGAGTGGTGGGAGTCCCTGAATCTCAATAAAAGAATATGGCTGTGAACAATGGGACAGATTATCCATCTGTCCCATCGTTCACAGCCATATTCTTTCAGTCGTATTGATGTCACAGCCATATTGATGTCAGTACAAAACAAAGTCAGGTTCATTAAAAAGCCCATCCAGGAGATGGTTAGAGGGGATAGAGGTGTGGATAGTGTGTCATGGAGGGCAGATGAAATTATGAAATTGGTGCTGTTGTTGGTCTGCACAAGGGCCCATGTATGTCTGGCAGTAGTATCGATGAGACATGACCTTTGGGATGCAAGTGCCATGCACCTATCTGAACCCAATCAGCTTACTAAAGGTTGGTTAAAAGGTTGAAATTAGGAAACTAAGAGAAGGAAATAGTAGAAGCACTCCAGGAATCGATTATCAAATTAAGTAAATGATGAGTGGTCAGAGAAGTAAAACAAGGAAATCTTGTTACCCCTTGCAGGAATGGCTGGTATGAAGGGACTGATACTACTGCTGCTGCTGCTGATGATGATGATGATGATGATGATGACAGGAACTTGGAGACACAGCCAGAATATGATTTTCATGAAATCAAGTCAGGTGATAATAACATGGTCAAAATTGTTGGTCATATTTGTGATAGATATGAATCCATACAAGTTACTGTTTAATAAATAGGAGGTTGAGATAAGTAAGGTAGGTAGAGACAGGGTGAAGGTAGCACAAAAGTAAAGAAATTTTGTGAAACTGAAAGAAATTGAACTGCTGCAAACAAGAAGAAAGAGATCAGTAGTCCCTATTGTTGGGAAAATGCTGAGTGTTCTGTTTGGAACAGTGACTGAAGACGACATTAAAGTTATAAGAAGAAAACTGGGAAAAGTGGAAAAGGATCACCGGTAGACCCCACCAAAGAGTTATGGAAATACAGCAATGCACTAGGTTTTGTTACCTTGTTAAGGGATAAGAAGCTATTGGTCTTGATGTTCATTCCATTATTGGACAGAGAAAGTATTTTTGAAATATATCAAATAATAAACTTACCTATTCCCTACCCCTAAGTAGAACATGACCTAAATGTGTTTGTGAGATATTGAACTGAGAGGGAGTTCAGCTAGGATGAAATTTATGATGTTGACAAGAGAAGTATATAGAAAAAAAATGTAGACTTTCATATTAATAATTGAAAAGAATTGAAGAAAAGAAGTTTATTAACAAAAAAAAGTGAAAAAAGAAATAATGTGAAAAAAAGGTTATTTAATATTTATAAATGACAAAAGGATAAATCTGCAGAAAATGTAGGTATTTTCATATTAATAAATGACTAATGCATAAATTTGAAAATATGTAGCTAATTTTCATATAAATGAAAATGCATAAAAGTAAAAAATAAGTCATATTATTAAATAAAAAAGCATAAATCTGAAAAAAAAAGTGGCTTAATTTCATATTTATAAATGAAAAAACATGAATCTGAAAAAATGTATACATTCATATTAATAAATGAAAAAACATCAATCTGAAGAAAATGAGTTTATTTACAAATTTATAAATGAAAAAAAGCAATAATGAGAACAAAATGTAGCTTATTTCATGTTTATAAATGACAAAAGCATAAATCTAAAGAAATCTGTAGCTATTTTTGTATTAATAAATGAATAATACATAAATTTGTAAATATGTAGCTAATTTTCATATTTATAAATGAAAAACATAAACATAAGAAAAATAAGGCATATTGTCATTTTAATAAATATTAAAAGCATAAATCTGAAAAGATGTTGCATAATTTCTTATTTATGAATGCAAATATCAATAAGGTGAACAAAATTAAGCTTAATTTTATATTTATAAATGAAAAACATGAATCTGAAAAAATGAAAACTTTCATAGTAAGATGAAAAACATCAATCTGAAGAAAAGGAGTTTATTTTCAAATTTATAAATGAAAAATCAATAATGTGAACAAAATGTAGCTTATTTCATATTTATAAATGACAAAATCATAAATCTGAAGAAAATGTATCTTTTTTCATATTAATAAATGAATAATGCATACATTTGAAAATATGTAGCTAATTTTCATATTTATAAATGAAAAACATAAAAGTAAAGAAAATAAGGCATATTTTCATATTAATAATTAAAAAATCATAAATCCGAAAAAATGTAGCTTACTTTCATATTTATGAATGCAAAAAGCAATAATATGAACAAAATATATCTTATTTTCTTATTCATAAATGACAAAATCATAAATCTGAAGAAAATGTAGCTATTTTCATATTAATAAATGAATAACGCATAAATTTAAAAATATGTAGCTAATTTTCATATTTGTAAAAAAAACAAGAATCTGAAAAAAATAAACAAAAGCAATAATGTGAAAAAATGTAGCTTATTTTCATAATTATAAATGAAAATAGCATAAATCTGAACAAAATGTAGCTTTTTATATTAATAAATGAGAAAAACACAAATCTAAAGAAATGTAGTTTATATAGCATAAGTAATTATATATATAGACTGTCGCTTATTTTCATATTAATAAATAATATTAATATATAAAAAAAGGATAAATCTGAAAAAATGATGTCAATTTTCATATATATCTATATATGAAATGTATAAATATTCACAAAATGTAGCCTTCTTTACTTATAAATATGAAAATAAACATTCTTTTCAGATTAATGCTTTTATCATTTGTAAATATGAAAATAAGCTACATTTAGCAAATTTAGCTTTTTTCATTAAATAATTTACATTTTGTTTCTGATTGTTTCCTTTTTAATTTATTAATATGAAAATATACTACATTTTGCTTTTTTTTATTTATAAATGTGAAATAAGCTACATTTTATGATCATTTTTGAAAATAAGACATTTTCTTCTCATCATGACTTTTTTCATTCATTACTATTAAAATGAGCTGCATTGTTTCATATTTATGTTTTTTCTTTTATAAATATAAAAATAATCTGCATTTCTTTCTGGTTGATGTGTTTTCATTTATAAATATAAAAATGACTATTTTTACAGATTTATTCTTCATTTATAAATATAAAACTAAGCTACATTTTTTCAGGTTTATGCTTTTTCCATTCACCAATATGAAAATAATCTGCACTTTTTTTGGACAGAGGTGTTTTCTTTTAAGTTGAAAATGAGTTGAAAACATTTTTTTCACATTATAACTTTTTTCATTCATTACTAGTAAGATGTGCTGCATTATTTTAGATTTATGGTTTTTTATTTATAAATTTGAAAATAATCTCCATTTTTTTCTGATTGATGCATTTTCATTTATAAATATAAAAATAACTATATTTTTTATAGATTTATACTTTTTCATTTATTAATATGCAAATAAGCTAGCTTTTGTTCCGATTAATACTTTTTTTCATTTATAACTAAGAAAGTAAGCAATATTTTTAAAATTCATGCTTTTCTCACTTATTAAAATGAAAATAAGCTACAGGTTTTCACTCATAAATAAGTCTTTTCAGATTTATAATTTTTCATGTTTAAGTATGAAAATATGCTACATTTTGTTCACATTATTGCTTTTTTCATTGATACATATGTAAATAACATTATGCTCTTTTTATTTATTTATAGGAAATTGAGCTATATTTTGTGGACATTTATCTTTTGTTCACTTATATATACATACACACACACACATATATATATATAAGCATATGGGCTCACTTAGAATACTGGTATTGTCTCTTCATACTAATACAAATTTGTTATATTTGTTACCAGTATAATACTGGTATTTTAATATTGCTATACATCCCTACATATCATCCCTAAAAAACAAAATGATAGAGAGTATATTGCTGGTAAATAAGTCAGCTAGAAAAGCTAAGAAAATATGCATCAGACTTTTCTTTCAAATTGTTTCACTTGCAAAAAAGCTGTCATTGATTGACTATGTTCATTTTAAAGATGCAATGATGGTCAGGATAATTCGCAGGCTTTCCCTTGAGGAAGTAGGTGTGTCACCTTTAACCATTTCTGAGTTTCCATCTTGAAACCCTGCTGCAACCAGCCTTGCCTTGATCCTTGTTCCATCTGCCTCTTTTTTGGTGCAAATCCATCTTGTAATTCCCAAGTCGACAGAACACACTTTGTTATCAACCCAGCTATGTAATTCCTTCCTTTTTGCATCAGTGTAATTCATAGAATAATATTCAAGTTTTGAGATATGTCTTTAAAAGCTTTGTTGTCTAATTCTCTTCCATTATTGGTTAGAAAACTAAAATAAGGTCCAAAATATACAATGTAAAACTTACAGATGTCAAGAATTTCTGATCTTTCTTTTCATTTGATTTTAGACATTATATTGTGTTTGGTAAAATCATCTATTAAATGAATTTTAGTTCTTTTAATATCTTTAATGTCCATAGACATCATTTCATTAAGGTATTTTTCTAAAGTGAAACCAACAATGGTCTTTGGTTTTGCTCTCTTGTATTTTAAGTATATATTACAATTATAGATAATTTCCTGAAGCTGTTTCATAAGTTCAACTACTGCATCTTTCACCCATTTTCTCATAACTGGGATAACTAAATTGCTTGTGAAGTTTTTCTACTACTTTTCGTTTTTCACCAACAGAAATTATCAGTAATGCTCATCAGGACAATGCTTTCTTTCTTTCTTTTTGAGACCTGGAGTGGCAAGAAAGATATACATGTACATGCTATCACTTAAAATCCAGAACAGTGTTAGATTTCGTCATAGCATCTTTGCTCAATAAAAAAAGTATTTCAGCAGTAATTTCAACATTTTTCCTGTCAATATATGCAGAGTAGATTCACTTTGAACATGGCCATTTTCAAATCTAAATGTAGCCTTACTTCCCTCTACTTACACATTTCTTTCTACTTTTTCTGGTAAAGTATCTAAGTAACCAAGTCAAACCTTACACTGACCTGGAGCAACTTGAATTCAAAACAGTAGCAACAATAATTTGTTCTAGGAGTGGACTATGATCAGGGTTAATGTGGCTCATAAGTACAATATTAGCATTGAATATATTTTCTTTGTCAGAAGCATGTTAGCAATTTTTAGCCAAGTGCATGGTAGATCCACATATAGTACCCCAAGATGGCTTATTATCAGGTTCAAGAAGATCTTATTTCTTGGTTTTATTCTTCTCATAGTTTTTACAACCTCTGCTTCCTCTATTTAATCTGTCACCACTATAGGTATTGCCATCCCATCCACTACCATGATAATACTTTTGTTGATTTTGTCGAATAAGCATATTTTCATATTTCTAAATGAAAAAGAATAACTCTTATGCAAAATTAAAAATCTATATATGATCATGCAAATTTTCTTATTTCTAAATGAAAAACAATACACCTAAGTAAGATCATTCATGTTTTAATATTTCTAAGTAACAAGAGAAGAAAACTGTAAATCTCCATTAGCAGATTCATATTTCATATTAATAAAAGAAAAAAGAAATCTACATTTGATAATGTATATTTTCATGTTTCGAAATGAAATACAAAAAAAATCTATATAAGATGGTGAATAGTTTTCTGTTTCTAAGTGAAAATCAATCAATCAATCTACATTACATGATCAATATTTTCATCTTTCTAAATGAAAAACAATAAATCTACATTAGATGATACATATTTTCATAATTCTTAATTAAAAAAATAAAACATCATAAAATGATGCATTTTTCATATTCTAAATGAAAAAAACAGTAAATCTACATAAGTTGAGACATATTTTCATGTTAATCTTTAACAGCGCCCCCCCCACACACACAAGGGATGTATGTGGCACAAGGCCGAGTTTACCATGGGTTCTCCGAGCCTGTATTCTTGGCCAAAAATATTCCCGTAGAACCTGCATAAGCGGGTCCAGGCCTGTCTACCTCCCCAGATGAAACTTTTCCCTTCAGCATAGATTCATCTGGGTTTGACAGTTGAACAGTCTAGCACTGTTTCGACATATTTTCATGTTTCTAAATGAAAAAATAAATCTACATAATATGATCCAGATTTTCATGATTCTAAATGAGAAACAACAATCTACATATTATTTCATATTTCTAAATCTACATAAGATAAGGCATATTTTTATATTTATAAATGAAAAACTATACATCTACATTAGATTATACATATTTTCCTATATCTAAATAAAAAAAACGTATAAAACTACATATGATGATGCATATTTCCATGTATAACACTAAGTGTCACTGGTAGTAGTTGGAAGGAATGTGACAGTGGATTAAGAAAAGAGTTTGTGTGAGAACCCCGGATAGAATTGGAGCATTAGAAGGGCTACAATGTGGAAATTATTGAAGTGGAAACATTGTGATATGAGGTCAGGAAAATGATTATGATTGCTGAGAAGACAATTGCTGACATCAAGCTGGACAAGAGAAAAGCTGACATGGAGAATTGATGACTGAAATTCCCAACCAACATAATTCCATGTTGTTATGGCTGACCCACTCCAAGTATAAAACAGAAAATCCCTTGTCACAAGATTCCATGGGAAGGGCTAATTTTGTGTAACAACCATTAAATCAATTGAAAATTAACCCAGCAGCTTTCTTTGTGATTTATCATAATTTGCATTCTCACCAGCAAACGTATCTTTGTCCTTTGGTTTTCATAGCACGGTTCTGCTAACTCAATTCAGTGCTTAAGTGCCAACAAAAGTTTGATCTTCACTACACTGTGATCAATCAATCACAACATGGAACAGAGTAGATGAAGAAACAAAGTGGTCAGCAGATAACCATCAGCTGACCCGCACCAGTACACGACAACATAGCAAAGACCCCAGATCGAGTCGGGTCAGCCATGTTTCTAAATGAAAAAAAATAAAAATTATGATGCAGATCTTCATATTTCTAAATGAAAAAATAATAAAAATTCATAAAATGATGAATATTTTCACATTTCTAAATAAAAATAGTATAAAACTTCATAAGATGATGCATATTTTTAAATTGAAAAACAATAAAGCTACATTAGACAATATATATTTTCATATTCCTAATTGAAAAAACAATAAATTTACATAACAGGATGCATATTCATATTGCTAAATGAAAAAACAGTAAATGCATATAAGATGATTCATATTTGAAAATGGAATAAAACTTAATAGAATGCTGCATATTTTCATGTTTCTTAATGAAAAAACTATAAATCAGCATTAGATGGTGCTTATTTTCTTATTTCTGAATTAAAAAATAATAAGACTTCATAAGGTGATGACTATTTTCATATTTCAAATGAAAAAATATCTTAAAATTATGCATATTTTCTTACTTCTAAATGAAAAACAATAAATCTACATTAGATGATGCAAATTTTTATATTTATAAATAAGAAAAGAATAAAATATAAGACGATGCATATTTACATACTTCTAAATGAGAAAATATGAAATTTCTAAAGGAAAAACAATAAATCTGCATTAGTCAGTTCTGTGCCATGCTTGATACACACTTAGGTGATCGTGTATCTTTCAATATATGACTGACGAGGCAGATTTCTTCTGGCAGTAGGTTGCCATTGCTTTCTGTGGTAGACCAATTGCCATCCCAGGCTATAGAACCTGGTCTGTCCTGCTATCTATTCATAGCTGGGGGAGAGAAGAAGAGGATTCATACCTTTTCCAATGGTATTAGCATATAAGTGAATGTAATGGATTCAACTGGATTTCAAACTCAGCTCCTTGATTCCTCAATCTGAGCTGCTATTCATTACTCCACTGTGTGTCTCCTATGCATTAGATAATGTATATTATCACCTTTCTAAATGAAAAAAGATAAAACTTCATAAGATGATGCATATTTTTATGCTTTTAAATGAAAAACAATAAATGTTTCTAAATGAAAAAACTATATATCTGCATGAGATATACATTGCAAATATATACATTGCAATAAATGTTGCTTATTTTCATATTTATGTATTAGAAAAGCATAAATCTGAAAAAAATCAATATGAATAAAATGTAAGTTACTTTTATATTTATAAATGAAAACAGTATTAATCATAACAAATGTAGCATATTTCATATTTATAAAGGAAAAACGCATAAATGTAGCTTAATTCCATATCTATAAATGAAAAAATCACAAATCTGAGAAAGAATTTTTATTTTATTTTTATACTTATAAATGAATAAACCATAATTCAGTAAAAATGCAGCTTATTTTCATATTTATTAAAGGAAAAATTATAAATCTTATTTTAATAATAATAAATGTAAAATGCAATAAGGTGAAAACTTCTTATTTATCATAAACATAAAAATAGGCTACATTTTGTTAGTATGTCTTCTTTTTTCCTTTATAAATATGATATTTATAAAGGAAAAAAGAAGACATACTAACAAAATGTAGCCTATTTTTATGTTTATGAATGAAAAACATAAATTGGAAAAAATGCAGGTTCTTTTAAAAAAACATAAATCTGAAAAATATGTTATTTTTATATTACAAATGAAAAAAGCATAAATCTGAAAATGTAAGTTAATTTGAAAAAGCATACATCTTAATTTTGAAAAAAGCATAAATTTGAGCAAAATGAAGCTTATTTTCATATTTAGGAAAATATATAAAATTTTTATTTATTTTTCATATTTAGGAAAATACATAAAATTTAAATGATAAAAGAATAGATCTGAAAAAATATTGCTCATTTTCATATTACTGAATAAAAAAGTATAAATTCTCAAAATATTTATCATATTTTCATATTAATAAATGATAAACCCATAGATCTGAATAGATATATATATTTTCATAATGCATAAAGCATAAATCTGAAAAATATTGCTTATTTTCATATTACTAAACAAAAAAAACATTTTTCATATTTTCATATTAATAAATAATAAAACTATAAATCTAAATAGATATATATTATTTTCATAATGAAAAATAATTAAAAAATATAGCTTATTTTCACATAAATAAATTAAATAGCATAAAAAGCTTGTTTTATCTTAATAAATGAAACAATCATAAATCTGTATAAAATGTTGATTTTTTTTCATATTTATAAATATGAAAACATAACTCTGAGCATAATGAAGCTCCTTTTCATATTCACATAGGCAAAAATCATAAATGTTCACAAAATGTAGCTTATTTTTATATTTATAAATGAAAAAAATAATGTGAACACAATGTAGCTTATTTTAATGTTTATAAATTAAAAACTCATGAATGTTTGTAAAATGTTGCATGTTTCAATCTTTATAAATTAAAAAAACCATGAATCTTAAAAATTAGCATATTTTCATATTAATAAATAAAAAAAGCTTAAATCTGAAAAAAATGTAGATTATTTGATTGTAGTGTTCACAAATTGTTCATACATGTTTATAAATGATAAAAATATAAATCTGAAAAAAAATTAGCTTACTTTCATATGGAAAAAGCATAAATCTTTCATAGCTATAAAAGAAAGAGAAAATATGACCAAAATGTAGCTTATTTTCATATTTATAAATGAAAAGTTCACATAGCTGACAAAAATGTAACTTATTTTCATATTTATAAAAGAAGCAATAAAGTGAACAAAGGGTAACTTATTTTCATATTTGTGAATGAAAGACTCATAAATATTCACAAAATGCAGCTTATTTTCACATTAATAAGTGAAAAAAATAGCAAACTTACAAACAAAGAGCATAAATTTGAACAAATGGTAGCATATTTTCATATTTATAAATGAAAAATTATAAATGTTCAATAATGTAGCTTATTATCATATTAATAAAAGGAGAAAGTATAAAACTCAAAAACTGTAGCTTATTTTCATATTTATAAATGAAAAAACCATAAATCTTAAAATAATATAGCTTATTTTCATACTTATAAATGAAAAATGATGAATCTGAAAAGATACATCTCCTTTTCATATTTAGAAATGAAAACTGCATCAATCAGAACAAAATGTAGCTTTTTTGTTCAGATTTATTTTTTTTTCATTTATAAATATGAAAATAAGCTAGATTATGTTGACATTATTGCTTTTTTCATTTCTGAATATGAAAATAAACTACCTATTTATAACTATAAAAATATGCTGCATATTTTCCCATCAGATTTCTTTTCATTTATAAATATGAAAATAAGATACATTACTTCAGATTTATGCTTTTTACATTCATTAAAATGAAAATAAGCTATATTATTGCTTTTTACATTGGCAAATATAGAAATAAGCTATTTTGTTCAAATTGTTGCAATTTAATTCATAAATATGAAAATAAGCTACATTCATTGTTTTAATTTATAAATATGGACATAACTGACATTTCATTCTCATTATTGCTTTTTCATTTATAAATATGAAAATAAGCTGCATTTTATTCACATTATTGCTTTTTTCATTTACATTTATTAAAATAAGCTGATTATTTCAAATTTCCTTTTTTCCTAGTTGTCGGTGATGACAACATGCCATCAGATAAAGCTGGAGAGATCTGTTTCACAAATATGCTCCACTGTAAATACTGTTCATGAACTCAAAACTGCTGTCTTTCTAGAACTGGCTAACAATTTTGGAAAGCCCATTTGGTTGTGGGAGATGGCACTATTGGCTCCTAAAAACACCAATGGAGAACATGCTGAAAAGCCTACACTGTTGATGATCCATAAGAAGTGGTTCACTATCCAGTAGAGTTTCTAGACTCTTTGAAACCCTCTGGATACTGCCCCATGCTTTGCACTTCAAAATTGGAGCCTCAGTAATTTTGCTGAGGAACATGGAACTGCTAAAGCTCTGCAATGGAAACTACCCTATGGTTAAGAAACTGCTGCCACATGTTATTGAGGATGAGGTATGGGAGAGGATGTATTCATATCCAGAACATCCATCAGGTGCAGAAATTCTATTGCTCTGTGCACACTTCAATTTTCACTAAGACTTTGCTTCGTAATGTCAATCTCAAGAACAAATGCCTCTCCACAGCAGGTCTATATTTAGGTGAGCCACACTTCTCCCATGGACAGCGATATGTTGGTTCTTCTAGAGTAGGAAGCAAAGCAAATTTATTCATTTTCACTTCAAACAAAATATTGTCTACAGAGTTGTTGTAGGCTCTTCACGTGTCTGCCAGTAGTCACAAATTTTGTAACGCTTCAATCCTTCCGGTTTACCCATGTTTTCACACATGATTTAAGTGTGTGATGCACTTCACATATTTTTCTGCATCCATTTCACTAGGAGCTGTTGCCATGTCTCTGGTATATTACCTTCTCTTGCTGTGCATGAATGAAAAATGTCATTTTTAGAGTTACAACTTTTAAACTGTAGCACTCTTAAGGAACATATTCCAGCCCTTTTTAGGGCTACCACTATTTGATTGTTAAACTCTCAGACAATGCTGTCAAGGCCTTTTTAGAGCTACCACTATTTAATTTTTACACTCTCAGCAAACAGCCTTTTTTCTCCTTAAACTGCCACTTCTTACAAGCATCACTATGATTAAGACCACAAACAACCCCTTGTATATCTGCTTAAGATTTTAAAAAATGAGTTGTTTATACAGTAAGTATTTTTATTTCAACTTTCTTCAAATGTTTCATAACTTGAATGGGTCATGAGTGGTCTAGTGTAGATTTATTTTTTATTTAAAAAACATAATATATATTATATAGATTTATTGTTTTTCCATTTAGAAATATGAAAATATGCATCATCCTATGAAGATTAATTTTTTTCATTTAGAGAAATGAAAACATGCACCATCTAATGTACATTTGTTGTTTTCATTTAGAAATATGAAAATATGCATAATCTAATATAAATTTATTGTTTCTCATTTAGAAACATGGACATATGCCTCATCATATGTGGATTTATTTTTTCAATTTCAGTCAGTCAGTTATGAGCTGTACATGATACATGCATAGGCAATCATGTATCTTTCAATACATGACTAACAAGGCAGATTTTTTCATGCAGTAGGTTGCCCTTTCTTTCTGTGGTAGACCAGTTGCAACTCAGGATCCTGCTATTTGCCCATAGTTGGTGGGGAGAAGTAGAGGATTCATACCTTTCCCAAGGATATTCGCACGTAAGTGAATGTAATGGATTTGACTGGAATTCGAACTCAGCTCTCTGATTCCTCAATCTGTGCCGCTATCCATTACTCCACTGTGCCTCCTTTTTTCTATTTAGAAACATAAAAATATGCATCATCTTATGTAGATTTATTGTTTTTCATTTAGAAATATGAAAATATATATTATCTTATGAAGTTTTACTCATTTTTCATTTACAAATTTTAAAATATTCATTATCTAATACAGATTTATTGTTTTCCATTTAGAAACATGAAAATATGCACCGTCTTAAGAAGTTTTAGTCTTTTGTTATTGAAAAATATGAAAACAACTAATATACATGTATTGTTTTTCATTTAGAAATATAAAAATATGCATTATCTTATGAAGTTTCATTCTTTTTCACTTAGAATTACAATAAATCTATATAAGATGATGCATATAATTATGTTTTTAAATGATAATATTATATCATGCATATGTTTGTGTTTCTAAATGAATAGCAATACATCTCATTTAGATTATACATATTTTCTAAATGAAAAACAAGATTATGAAAATTAGCTACATTTTTCAGATTTATGCTTTTTCATTATGAAAAGGAGGGACATTTTTCAGATTTATGTTTTTTGATTTATTATTATTAAAATAATCTACATTTTGATCAGATTTATATATTTCTCATTTATAAATATAAAATAAGCTACATTTTCTTTAAATTATTGCTTCTTTCATTTATAATTATGAAAATAAGCTACATTTTTTCAGATTTATGCTTTTTCATTTGTAAATAACAAAATAAGCTACATTTTGTGAACGTTTATGCTTTTTTCTTTTATAAACAATAAATTAAGCTACATTTTGTTTTTATGTTTTATTCGTTATATGAATTTGAAAATAAGCTACATGTTAACATATATTAATATGAAAATATGCACTTTTTGTTCAGTTTTAAGCTTTTTTCATTTATAAATATAAAAAGAAGTTACATTTTGTTCACATTATTGCATCTTTCATTGATAAATATGAAAATAACCAACATTTCATCTGATATTTTTTCATTTATAAATATTAAAATTAGCTATATTTTTCAGATTTATGATTTTTCCTTTTATAAATATTAAAGTAGGCTGCATTTTGTCCAGGTTAATGCATTTTTCATTTATAAATATTAAAATAAGGTACATTTTATGGACATTTATTATTTTTCCATTTATTAATATGAAACTAAAATATATTCAGTTCAGATTTATGCTTTTCCTTTTAAAAATAGTAAAATAAGCTCCATTTCTTCAGATTTGTTTTTTTCATTTATGAATATGAAAATAATGTACATTTTTTTCACATTATTGCATTTTCCTTTATAAATATTAATAAGCTACTTTGAATTTTTAAATTCATGAATATTAGAATTTAATACATCTTGTTTTCCAATTTATAGATATGAAAATAACCTACACATGGTTCACATTTATGTTTCTTTTGTGTGTAAATATGAAAATAAGTTACATTTTGTTCACATTTTTTCTTTGTGTATTTACAAATATGAAAAGAAGCTTAATTCTTTATATATATATACATATGCTTTTTTCATTTATAAATATGAATATAAGCTACATTTTTTCACATTATTGCTTTTTCATTTATAAAAATATTAATCAGCCAGAGCTTTTAAGATTTAAGCTTTTTTCATTCATTAAGAAAATAAACTAAATTTTGTTCAGATTTATGCTTTTTTGATTTATAAATATGAAGATCAGTTACATGTTTTCAGATTTATAATTTTTCATTTATTAATATGAAAATAAGCCTTATTTTATTCAGATTTATAAATATGCAAATAAACAACATTTCATTCATATTATTGATTCTTTCCTTTATAAATATGAAAATAAGCTACAGTTTGTCAGGTTAATGCGTTTTTCATTTATTAATATGAAAATAACATCTATTTTTTTCACATTATTGCTTTTTTTATTTATAAATATGAAAATAATCTACATTTTTCTTATTTATCATTTTTCATTGATTAATTGGAAATAATATACATTTTGTTCAAATTCATTTATAAATATAAAAAAATAAGTACATTTTTTACCATTATTGTATTTTTCATTTATAAATTCGAAAATAATTCTACATTTTTTCAGTTTTATGATTTTTACTTTATAAACATGAAAATAAGTTACATTTTTCACATCATAAATATAAAAGGAAGCATCAGTTTTTTCTGCTTTTTTCATTGATAAATATTAAAATGAACTACATTTTTCCAGACTTATGCTACATATTATACAGATCTATGATTTTTTCATTTATTAATTTAAAAATAATCCAAACTTTAAAGATATGTGAGTTTTATACATATTATAAAATTATGAAAATACGTTACATTTAATCAACATTATTGATTTTTTCATTTATAACTATGAAAACAAGCTACATTTTTTCAGATTTATGCAGTTTTCATTTTTAAATATGAAAATATGCTACATTTTGCTTCAGATATTTTTTTTGTATACAAATATGAAATTAAGCTACATTTTTTCCGTCTTGTGCTTTTTTCATTTATAAATAGAAAAATAATCTAAATTCTGTTCACATTATTATAAATGAAAAAATCATAAATTTTTTAAAAAATGTAGATTATTTTCATATTAATAAAGGAAAACAACAAATATGAAAAGTATATAGCTTATTTTCATATTTATAAGTGCAAAAAATTTGCATAAAAAGCTTATTTTTATTTATAAATTAAAAAAGCATAAATATGAACAGAATGTATATTTTTCACATTTATAAATGGAAATGTATAAATTTGAACAACATGTAGTTTAGTTTCATATTTATAAATTTAAAAACTTAAATCTGAAAAGTGTAGCTAATATTTAGATTTGAAAAAGAAAAAAGCATAAATCTTTGCAATATGCAGCTTATTTTCAATTTAAGTCAAATGACATAAATCAGAAGAAAACGTTGCATATTTATATATTTTTAAATGAAAAAGCCATAAATGTTCACAAAATTTAGCTTATTTTCATATCTAAAAATGACGAAAGCATGAATCTGAACAAAATGTAGCTTATTTCCATCTTCATAAGTGAAAAAATAATAGATGATGACAAAATGCATCTTATATTTATATTTATAAATGAAACACCATAAATGTATCTTATTTTCATATTGAAAAATGAAAAAAGCATAACTCTGACCAAAATGTACCTTAGTTTTATATTTATGAATTAAAAAATATAAACCTGAAAAAATGCATGTTATTTTCATATATAAAAATGAAAAAAGCATAAATGTTTACAAAATGCTGTTTATTTTCATATTTATAAATGAAAAAAGCATAAATCTAGAATAATGTAGCTTATTTTTATATTTATAAATGAAAAAAAGCATAAATGTTCACAAAATTTAGTTTATTTTCATATTTAAATGACAAATGCAGGAATTTCATGAATAAAAAATGTATAAATGCACACAAAATGTATCTTATTTTCATATTTATAAATGTGAAAAACATAAATCTGAACAAAATGTAGAATTATTTACATTGTTTACTGTTACGAGGATGCATTTCTATAGTAAGGGATTCTACTGAGTCCTACTTGTTAATACAAAAAAGTTTTCATTCATGAAGTAGTTGTAAAATAGAGAAATTAGAAATAGAATGTTTGGAAGATTCTAGATCATTCTAATATATTCGAGAAAAATCTAGATGATTCAAGAAACATCTAGAAATATGCTAATTAGGTGCTAGCTCCTATAAAAATAGGTTTTTGGAAAAGGGTTGTTAGTTGGTGAAAAGAAATTGCTGCTAGTATCAACTCCGGCTTTTGATTTGAGGATTATTATATCCAGCCGAAAGAATCTCTATGAAAAGTGGCCAACCAATAAAAACCCCAAAAGAGAACCACATGGAACAAATCTGGTAAATAGAGTTTTGACTATTTTCATTGATCAAACTACCAATTATTCAATATATACTCACATTTATGGATTTCCCGTTATTAGCACTTAGATTACTTCGCTAGCCCTAAAGTGGTAATTAATGATGTAAATTATATCATCCACACCCCAGACCGAAGGAAAAAAAAAAGAAGTTTCCACATTAATATATTAAAAAATTACACCGACAGAAATTATGTAACTAATACTAAACCAGTCTCAACCTTAATAAACATTAGTAATACAAATCAATTTGAAGATGATTTAGACAATAATGAAGATACAGTTGTTGGGGAGAAGGACATGGGTCAGAGTAGTCATTTAAAAAACTGGGAAATCCTGTCTAATTTAAATGTAAAACTCGAACATTTATCAAATGAGAAAAGAAAAGAAATTCATGGTTTGGTCAATGATTTTCAAAATCTTTTCCTGATGTTCCTAGAAAAACAACGGTTGCAGTACATGATGTTTTAGTTGGAGATGAAAAACCCATCAAACAACATTTTTACCGGGTAAATCCAATCAAGCTTCAGCAGTTGAGAGCAGAGATTAAATATATGCTGGACAATGACATAATTGAACCAAGCAACAGTCAGTGGAGTTCTTGTATTCTTGTACCAAAACCTGATGGCACTTACAGATTTGTAACAGACTTTCGAAAAGTAGATGCAGTAACCAAAAGTGACTCTTTTCCAATTCCTAGAATTGAGGACTGCATTGACAACATTGGCAAGGTGAAATATGTCAGCAAATTTGATTTAATGAAAGGTTATTGGCAAGTGCCATTAACTGACAATGCCAAAGAAATTTCAGCATTTGTGACTCTGGATGGTTTATACCAATATAAGGTTATGGCATTCGGGATGAAAAATGCACCAGCAACCTTTCAATGGATGATGCATTCCCTTCTACACAAAATTCAGGTCTACATAGATAATGTAATTGTGTACGGAATGACTTGGGATGAACATGTATACATCATCAAACAATTTTTTCTTAAGCTGGAAGAAGCAAACGTATGTGTGAACCTAAACAAGAGCAAATTCTGTCATGCAAAAGTAAATTATTTGGGTCATACTGTTGGTCAGGGACAAGTTAAGCCTATCACAGCAAAAGTGGATGCTATCTTAAAGTATCCTATTCCAACTAACAAAAAACAACTAATGAGATTTCTCGGTATGGCAGGATTCTACAGAAAATTTTGTAAAAATTTCTAATCGATAACAAATCCTTTCACCAACCTCCTTAAAAAGAAGTAAAATACAAGTGGAGTGAAACCTGTAATAAGGCTTTCAACAGAATCAAGTCAACTCTCATTGGTGGCCCAGCTCTTGGAACTCCAGTTTTTTCAAAGCAGTTTAAATTGCAAATCGATGCCAGTGATGTCGGTATGGGTGGTATCTTAATCCAAGATGATGAAGGCATCGATAGAGTAATTGGATATTTCTCAAAAAAGTTAAACACCTACCAGAAGAACTATTCTACTATTGAAAATGAATGCTTGGTGGTGTTATCAGCGCTACAACATTTTGAATTTTTACCTCAATGTTACTGTTTATCCTGTTCTGATTTATACTGACCATAATCCATTAACAGTGGTGAAACAAAAAACTTGGAGAGTTGAGTTAAAGGGAAATAACTGAGACATACAGAAGAAACATGGCACATGAAACTAGAACAATCTACCCCAGTGGATGAAATAAAGGTTTCAGTTAAAAATTCCAATCACCTGAAGAAGACTGGAGTGTACAATGGCCGAAATGTTGTGAATATGGCTATGAAGATGAGGATAACAGTCCAAACAATATAAATAATGTAAATAATCATAATACCTTATCTCAGAGATATAGACAGAAAATGTAGAATATTTTCATATTTTTAAATGAAAATAAGCATAAAGATTTATATAATGTAAATAATGTAAATTTTCTTATTTACAAATGAAAAAAGCATCAATCTGAACAAAATGTCACTTAGTTTCATGTTTATGATTAAAAAAATATAAATCTGAAAAAAGTAATTTATTTTCAAGTTTAAAATGAAAAGAGCAAGAATGTTCACAAAATGTTGATTATTTTTATATTTATAAATGAAAAAGGATAAATGTGAATAAAAGATAGCTTCTTTTCATATTTAAAAAAGAAAAAATCATAAATCTGCACAATATGTAGCTTGTTTTCATATTAATGAATTAAAAAACATAAATCTGAAAAATGTAGCTTATTTTCATACTTAAAAAAGAATGAATGAAGCCTAAATGTTCAGAAAATTTTCACTTATTTTCCTATTCATAAATGAAAATGAATAAACCTGAATAATATAGAATATTTTCATATTTTTAAATGAAAATGCCTAAATATTCACAAAACTTATTTTCATATGTAAAAATGAAGCATGAATCTAAACATGAATTTTTTTATATTTACAAATGAAAAAATTATGTGAACAAAAGGTGACTTATTTTCATATTTATAAAATATAGCTTATATTCAAATTTTTAAATTAAAAAAGGATAAATCTGAAAAAGGATAATCTGAGTTTATTCTAATATTTATAAATGGAACATGAATAAATCTGAAAAAGTGTAGCTTATTTCATATTTAAAAATGAATAAATGGGAAAAATGTAGCTCATTTCTTATTTAGAAATGAAAAAACCAATAGTGTAAAAAATATAGCTTATTTTCATATTTATAAATGCAAAAAATATAAATCTTAAAAATATGTAGATTATTTTAATATTTATAAAAGCAAATGTCATAAATCTGAAAAAAGATTATTTTCATATTAATAAAAAAAAATCAGAAATCTGTATAAAATGTAGCTTATTTCCATATTTATAATTGAAAAAATGCATAAATCTGAAAAAAATGTGGCTTATTATAAATGAAAAAAGAAATTAGCTTATTTTCATATTTATAAATCTAAAAAAGCATAAATCTGAAAAAATGAAGCTTATTTTCATATTTATCAAAAAGCATAAATGTTCACAAAATGTAGCTTATTCTGATATTTATAAATGAAAAAACAATAATATAAAAAAATATAGCTTATTTTCAAATGTGTAAATTAAAAATACATAAATCTTAAAAAATATAGCTCATTTCATATTAATAAATATTTAATATTATGAAAATAAGCTACATTTTTGGCAGACTTATGCTTTTTTTCATTTATAAATATGAAAGCAAGCTACTTTTTTCAGATTTATGCTTTTTTCATTTGTAATTATAAAAATAAGCAACATTTTGATCACATTATTGCTTTTTGCACTTATAAGAAAATAAGCAACATCTTGTTCACTTTCTTGCTTTTTTCATTTATTAATATGAAAATAAATTACATATATTTCAAATTTATGATTTTTTATTTATAAATATTACAAGATAGTTTTTCAGAATTTTACTTTATTTCATTTATAAAAAGAATCCATATTTTGTCAAATTTATGATTTATTCATTTAAAAATTTAAAGATAAGCTACATTTTTTCAATGTTTTTGGTTTTTTCATTTATAAATATGAAAATAACCTATATTTTATAAAGATTCATGCTTTTTTCATTTATAAACATGAAAATAAGATAGTTTTTCAGATTCATACCTTTTCATTTAATAATATGAAAAGAATCTACATTTTTTTTGATTTTTAATTTTTTTATTTGTATATTTGAAATAAGCTATAATTTGATAAGTTTTATGCTTTCTTTCATTTTTAAATATGAAAATGAGCTAAATTTTGTTCACATTCATGATTTTTTCTTTTATAAGTAAGTAAGTACATTTTTTCAGATTCTTGCTCTTGCCATTTTTAAATATGAAAATAAACTACATTTTTTAGATTAAATATGTTAGATTATGTTCACATTATTGTTTTTCATTTAATTATTATTTATATTTATAAATGGCGAATAAATCTGAAAAAGATGTCGGTTATTTTCAAATTTATAAAAAATAAGTACATTTTCAAGCTTTTTGCTTTTTTCATTTATGACTGTGAAAATAAGAAACCATTTTTTTCTGAGTTATGCTTTTTTCTTTAATAAATATGAAAGGAAATACACTTTTTAGATTTATGCTTTTTTCATTTATAAATATGAAGATAAGTTACATTTTGTTCAAATTATTGTTTTTTTCATTTATAAATATGAGAATAAGCAAAATAGTTTACATTTTTTCAGATTTATGCTTTTTCATTTATAAATTTGAAAATAGGCTAATTTTTTTTCAGATCATGCTTTATTCATTTATTAACATGAAATAATCTACATTTTTTCAGATTTAGAATTTTTCATTTGCAAATTTGAAAATAAGGTACATTTTGTTCATATTTATAATTTCCACATTTATAAATATGTACATGCTACACTTTGTGAACACTAGTACTTTTTATTTAATGAAATAATCTGCATTTTTTCAGATTTATGCTTTTTTAATTTATAAATATGAAAATAAGCTACATTTTTTAAAGATTTTTTCTTTTTTCCTTTAGAAATTTGAAAAGAAGCTGCAATTTTTTAGATTCATGCTTTTTTCCTCTATTAAAATGAAAATAATCTGCTTGTTTTGCAGATTTATGATTTTTTCATTTATAAATATGTAAAGAAGTTATATTTTGTTCACATAATTTTTTTTTTCATTTATAAATATGAAAATTAGCTATAATCTCTTCACCCATAATCAAATCTAGGTTTGAACTTAGTCAATCCCACACTGTTCAATATTGTTGCAGGTCAACTGTTGTTGTTCGCTGTACAATTCAGCCTACCCACATTGATCCCAGAACTGGTGGAACTGATTAGCAGCAGTAATCAGTTCATTGACTTAATCTATGGTAAACTGGGCTATGTTAAAAAAATAGAAATATCTTTTTGCAGATGTAAAGAAAACAATAATCAGAAATTTACCTGCTTTTTCCTTTGACATTTATTAACACTTGTATTGGTCTCCATATCTCAATCACTTTATCATTCTTATGAACCTGGCTCCTTATCTCAAGAAATTCTATTTCGTGAGCTGTTTACAATTTCTTCTTTTTGACAGATTCAGTTTCTTAATTCTGCCTTCATCTTCAAAAATTACCAAATATTATCTAACAATTGATTTCCACTCCTGACTGGTCACCAGGAGTCATGTTTTCGTAACCCATACATTAGTGAGGGGTCATAAATTAATTTCTCTATTTCTGCCTTGTTTAGCCAAATTCAAATGCATTTTATTATCTCTCCCCACTTATTGTGGGTTTAAGTTTTCCAGATGGCCCTTCAGTAATATAATTTCCAAAACAATAAAGTCATTTTCTTCAGGTCCTCTTTACTTTCTTCTTTCAGTTTACATGTTATTCTGTATTTTTAACCTTTTTCCTCTGTTTTAAGACATATTTTAATTTAAAACTTTCTTTTCCATTAACCAGTGTCACAAAACAGTAATTTTTTTCAGATTTATAAATATTAAAATAATTTACATTTTCATCAGATTTATGTTTTTTCATTTATAAATATGAAAGAAGCTACATTTTTCAGATTATGCGATTTCATTTATAAATATGAAAATAAGCTACATTTTTCACATTATTACACTTTCCTTTATAAATATAAAATAAGCATCTTTGATTTTTTTAAAGTCATAAATATTAAAATTAGATATATTGTGTAAACATTTATGTTTTTTCATCTATTCATATGAAAATAAGCTACACTTTATTCAGATTCATGATTTTTTCATTTTATAAATATGAAAATTATTTGAATTTTTTCAAGCTATTGCTTTTTCATTTATAAATATGAAAATAAGCTATTTTTTAATATATATGCTTTTTCATTTATAAATATGGACATAAGGTAGATTTTTTCACATTAATACTTTTTGTTTTGTTTTTGTCACATTTATGATTTTTTCATTTATAAATATGAAAATAAGGTACATTTTATTCAGATTTATATTTTTTCATTTATAAATATGAAATAATGCCACATTTTGTTCAGACTTATACTTTTACATTTATAAATATCAAAATAAGATTTGTTTTGTGCTTTTTCATTCAGATATATATGAAAATATGAATCACCAAGATTTATGTTTTTTCATTTATAAGTATAAAAATAAGATACAACAGATTTGTACTTTTTTCTTTTTGCTATATGAAAAGAAGCAACATTTTGTTAATATATATTTTTTCCTTTGTAAAATGAAAATATGCTATATTTCATTCATATTTATGCTTTTTCATTTATAAACATCAAAATAAGCTACATTTTGCTAACATTTTTTTTCCAATTTGTAATATGAAAATAAGCTATATTTTTTTCAAATTTGTGACTTTTTTTTAAAGCATTATGCCTCGAGCAAGGCATGAAGCCACTAGGATGCAGGGGGTTGCAGAAGATTTGGAGCGAGAGCAGATAGGAGTGATAGAAGAAAGGATGAGGAGAAGGATAGTAGGTAGATCAAGGTAACTTTTATTTAGTAATATGAAAATATGCTACATTTGTTCGTATTTATGCTTTTTTCATTCATAAATATGAAAATAAGCTACATTTCTTTCAGATTTATAATTTTTACATTTATAAATATGAAAATAAGTTACATTTTGTTTAGATTTATACTTTTTCATTTATAAATATGAAATAATACCACATTTTGTTCAGACTTATGCTCTTTTCATTTATAAATATGAAAAATAAGTTACATTTTGTTTTAAGATTTGTGCTTTTTTCATTCAGATATATGAAAATATGCATCATCAAGATTTATGTTTTTATCATTTATAAATATCAAAATAAGCTACATCAGATTTGTACTTTTTCCTTTTTGCCATATGAAAATAAGCTATATTTTATCAATAAGTATATTTTTTCCTTTTGTAAAATGAAAATATACTACATATTGTTCATATTTATACTTTTTTCATTAATAAATATGCAAATAAATAACAAATATTAAATAATACATTTCCTAAAAAGTAAAACATTAAAACAATATCTATATCTATAATTCTCAAAATGTGTGTGTGTATGTATGTGTGCATGTGTGTGTGATCGGATGTTGTTTATGCATTTCTACAGTTTTCATCCAATTTCAATTAATTTTTTTTGGTTGATAGATAATTCTTCAATGCCAGTTTTGAGTCCAAATTACACATTCCCCTTCTCTTAGCCAAAATTCAATCTCTCTCAAGTGAGGTTACCTTTTCCTACTACTACAGTTTTAAGTCATTGCTTTCATTGTCATTTATAGCTGTTCACAATTTAAATTTTTTTATTGTCCTGCCAGTTTTTGCATTGCATTCATTGTAGTAATAAGTAAGCTTGCTTTTTTATTACTCAACATTTATTTTTCCAAACTTTCCTAAAGTTATTTGAGCTTAGTGATCCCTGTGTAGCATTCTCTTCTGGTATTTACCCATACATTCCATTTGACAATTCATACTTTCCTTAGACATTCCACCAAAGAACTTGCCTAAATCACAAAACTGCTGCTGCCATGTCCGCTATGCAAATAAGAGGTAACAAATCGTCTTTAGAACATTCAGTTTGTTTGTCTCAAAATGCCTCTCAGAATGCTTCAATCAGAGTCACTGAGCCCGAAGATCACCATAGCCATCTGCTTTCCTGAAGAGCATATCTGAACACTCTGCGCACAAGGCTGAAAATGATGATCAAATTACTCAACGGCTGAGGAAAAATGCTTCTTCAACTGCTGCTGTGTGTGAGGCTGAAAATGTTGATCAAAGGACTCAACAGCTGTGAAGAAACACCTCTTCAACTGCTGCTGTGCATAAGGCAGAAGATTGAGAACGCAAAAACGGCCCTTTTCAGGGCCACCTCCCCGTTCAAATTGTTAACCCCCCATTTGGGGATGTGCATCAGTTGCACCCAATTGTTGTTACTAATATTGATTTTTCGGGTGGCTGACTCTAAACTTAAACTGCTCCAATTGAATGGTAAAAATTCATAGTAATGAAAGACTGGTCAAAGACAGCTTATACTGCTAGTATATAAATAATTTTGAAATAATTTTTTTATATATATTTTCTATCTAATATAAATATATTATTATATCCTTTAATACTGAAGTAATAGTGATTTTGTTAATATAAGATAAAACATTTCTTACATTTATTTTCCTGATAGAAACTGAGGTGAATATTCTAATATAAGTCAAGGTCACGTCTACATGTATCTGCCTCCTGCTACCTCCCCATGTCTAGACGATAATAACCTTTACCTCCTTCTTTCTCTATTTCTTCCTCTTTCCTTTTCGTCTTTTCACTATTTCTTTTACTCTTTCCTTTGTTCCATTTTTCTTCCCTTCTTTTCTTCTGCCTTGTTTTAAAATTTGCTTTAGGCCTAGTTTCATTTCATATAGTTTTATCTTATTGCCTTGATCAGTTTGAAAATACTTACAGATAATCTCAATCTGTAAGATGAAATTATCATAGCTATGAGGTAATTTTAATTCCTTTTGTATGTAATATATATAAGTTTATATATATATATATATATATATATATATATATATATCTTGCCTCTATATATATATATATATATATATATATATATATATATATATATATATATATATATATATAAGTTTTATATATATATCTCATCTTATAAACAAAATTCAAATATGAGTTACAAAAACCGAAAATTAACCCAAAAATATAAAATCTCAAAAAATCACCTAAACCCTCAACATTTCATTCTCTCCAACATCTGTGGCATTAGGACACACTTCTGCAGTCTGGAATCTTTTCCTCACTGCAAACGCTCTGGATATACTGGCTCTCTGAGACAAACCTTGTCTCATCTATCCCCTTCTGATCTCTCGATCCCCGGCTACCTTCCTCTCCTCAGAAAAGACTCTCTAACCCATTGCACGGTCTTGGTGACTACGTCAAGGAATATCTCCCTCTGGCCAGAGAGTTCTCTCTCAAATTACAGACCAGTCATACATGTGTCTCCGACTCTCTCTCCTTAATGCGGTAAAGCCTCTCTTCTTCCTTTACTGCTCTCCATCCTCTCAAGACTGTGAGATACTCGATGGCATTTCTGACAGCATAGAACAAGGCTCTCTCCCTCCACCCGTTTGCTCACATTTTTGTGTTTGGTGACTTTAACGCCCATCACACCTTGTGGCTTAAGAATGCTACTACTGACCATGCAGGCATTCAAACGCTCAATTTCTCAATCTCTCATTCCCTCACACAGATAGTTAACTTCCCCACTTGTTTTGCCTTCAAAAATTTAAAGCCTCTCTTCTCGACCTGTGCTTTTACCTCCATCCCCGAATCCTGCAGCGCCTCGCAACTCTGCCCTCTTGGTAACTCTGATCATGCAGTAGTATCTGTTTACATCTCTTTCTACTCCACCCCCTATAAAGAACCTCCTACCACTAGAACTTCGTTCTACTATCAAGGAGCTGACTGGGACGTGTTCCGTGATTTCCTCCGCGATGTCCGCTGGGATGGAGTCTTTAAGCTCCCCGTCCAAGAATGTGCTTCTGAGGTCTCTTCCTGGGTTAAAGCTGGAATCGACGCTTTCATCCCATCAAGGAAATATAGGGTAAAGTCGCGCTCCTCCCCCTGGTTCTCCGCTGCTTTCTCAGCCGCCATCGCAAATAGGAACCACTACTTCCACCTATTCCGTAACGACATGTCTGACTGCAATAGACATCTCTTTGTCTCCGCACGTAACGAGTGTAAGCGTGTCCTCAACGATGCTAAGTCACTATTTGCAGCTCAGATGAAGGAACGTATTGCATCTCGCAAATTTAGCTCCAAAGATTATTGGCGTCTCTGCAAGAGCGTATTGAACAATTGCAAACCCTCTATACCTCCTATATTCAACCAGTTCGAAGTCCTGACCTCCTCTACCGACAAGGCTGAATGCTTTGCTCGGAAATTTTCATTCAACTCGACGCTCGACTCTTCCCTTCTTGTACCCATACCCGACTTCCCTCTTAGAACTGAGGCCATATTGAGTGGGTTAAACATAACCCCATCTTTGGTACTGGGCGTTATCTCCAATTTAGACCCCAACAAGGCTAGTGGTGGAGACGGGATACCAGCCATTGTCTTGAAGAAATGCGCGCCTGAACTGGCACCCGCCCTTTCTAAACTACTGCCTCAACGGATCTTGTTTTCCTGACTGCTGGAAGTCCTCATCAATCGTTCATGTCTTCAAGAACTCCGGCAACCCCTCTGACCCTTCCAACTACCATCCTATCAGTCTCCTTTCCCTCTTGGGCAAAGTCTTCGAAGCCCTAATCAATACCGAGGTGGTTAACCACCTCACATCCCATAATCTGCTCTCATACAAGCAATATGGTTTCCGCTTTGCCCGATCTACAGCTGATGTGCTTACGGCCATCACTGAAACAGTCTACCGAGCTCTTAAAAATAACGGGAAAGCCCGTACCGTGGCACTAGACATCTCCAAAGCATTTGATAGGGTTTGGAATGCTGGCCTTCTTCGCAAGCTCCAGGGTTATGGCATTATGGGTCGATTATATAACCTAATGCAATCATTCCTGTCAAACCGTGAATTGAAGGTCGTTCTCAACGGATTCTCATCCAGTTACTATCCCACGAACGCAGGTGTTCCCCAAGGCTCCATCCTAGGTCCCACTCTATTCCTTATCTACATAAATGACCTTCCTGATGCCATAAATTCCCACGTTGGCATCTACTCGGATAACACCACAATTTATTCCTGCCTCAAAAACAAATCTAGTGTCAGTGACAAAAATAACCTGGCCGCGCGTCTCGAAAAGGACCTCCAATCAGTTGTGAACTGGGGCAGGAATTGGCTGGTCAACTTCAACGCTTCAAAAACAAAACTGCTCTCTATTAATCACCACAGAGATCCTTCCCTGCCCTCCATTAGAATGTTTGACGCTCAACTTCTCGAGAGCACCTCTCTGCTGCTGCTCAGTCTCACGTTGACTACTGACGTGAGATGGAACAAATACATTGAGTCAATTGCTTCGTCCACCGCAAGGAAAGTTGGCTCCTGTGCCTCCTTCCAGAATTTTCAATCCTCCAGATCTACAAATCAACTATTCGCCCTTGCATGGAGTATTGCTGCCATATATGGTCTGGTGCCCCTTCTGTTTGCCTCGGGGTTCTTTATAAGCTCCAGAGGCCGATATGCAATGTAGTTGGCCCTGCTCTGGCATCTCGTCTACAGTAACTTTCTCACAGACGCGCCGTCGCCTCCCTCTGTTCTACAAATACTTTCATGGAAATTGCTCCGAGGAGCTGCATTCGCTGGTTCCCAGATATCAGGAGTTCAAGCCCCATACGAGGCTGGCATCCCGCTCTCACCCCTTCACTGTCGAAACTCCTAAATGTAGCCATCTCTTCTACTCCAATAGCTTCATGTCTCACACCCCTCGCCTGTGGAACTCCCTTCCTGTTTCCCTGTGAGCTATAATCTCTAGCTATTCAAGTGTAATGTCAATCGACATCTCCAGTTGCCTTGATCTATCCACTACCCTCATCCTTTCTTCTATCACTCCCATCTGATCTTGCTCTAAATTTTCTGTAACCCCTTGCATCCTAGTGGCTTCCTGCCTTGCCTGGGGTGAAAATGCTTAAAAATATATATATATATATATATATATATATATATATATATATATATATATATATATAAAACTTTTTGTTATTTGCATATACATAAATTCATATATTTGTAACTTAATTATGAAATAATCATTTATTTTACACATCAGATGTTTACATTTCAATATCTTAGCAGTACAGGTTATAATCAGCCTGATTCACAGCTGATATTGTAATTGTTCATTAGATATTTCAAAGACCTTTGACAAGGTGTGGCATAAAGTATTATTTCACAATCTCTCTAGCTATGGAATCACTGGAAGAGTCATTTCAGTCATAAGATCCTTCCATACAGATATGTCCTTGAAGGTAGTTGTGAACAGCCAATGGCCTAGCAATCAATGAATGTATACCTCAGGGTTGTTTCTCTCTTTTTACTTTACATAAATTATCTGTCTAAGAGTCTACTCTGATCATTTGTGAATATCTATGATGATATGTGATGACACTGTGGTATATGGGTTCACCTCCCAAACCCTAGATAACCAGCTGATCTCTCCTCTGACCTAGCTGTAACATCTTAGTGCGTGGAAATGGCTGGTTACATTCAATGTCTCAAAAACCAAACTAATTATATTTTATCATTGCCAATTGAACATTGAACTATGACCAATCACAATGAATGGATGTTCTCTCAAGTGTCTTGAGCACCTATTGAGAATCAGCTAGAAGTAGAACTTGTACTCCATCACTAAAGATGCTGGAAAAATGGTCATTTCCCTGTACAAATCTAGTAAGTACTTGACACCTCCTGCTATCCTCTACCTTTACAAGAGCCAGATCAAGCCAAAAATGTAGTGCTGTTGCCATATATGGGCAGGAACTACCCAGTCTTCACTTTCCAGTCTTGGTAAAGTCCAAAAGAATTTTTTGTCCTTTTGGGGGACAAATTATTTTCCACCCTACAACTTCTTTCTCCCAGATGAAATGTTGCAAGCTTTTCACTGCTATATCACTACCTCCATGGAAAGTGCTCAGATGAACTACATTCCTTAGTTCCACCAGTTCTAGCAAAGATCTGCCATGCTATGCACATTGTAGCCAATCAACCTTATTCCCTTTCTCAATTTTCCCATTGGTAAGATATGAGTTCCACTCAAGCAGCTTCTTCCCACAAACTGCTGCTTATTGGAACTGACTTCCAAGAGGATGCTTCCCTAATCCTTACAATCTTAACCTGTTCAAATCTATGGTTAACCATTATTTTCTCCACATATCCATATAAACTGTGCCTCTTACTCTGTAATCCTCTACCTTGAATGACTCCCAGGCCTTATACAGGGTGAATATTGTTATAAAAAAAAAACTTTGTCAATGCATTTAACACAATGCTTCTGCAGACCAGATATAAAGTGAAAAATTTAAATCAAAATTTATCTGACTATTTCAGTCAAAAGTACTTGTCAATCAAGTTTAAAGAAAGCACTAATTAAGAAATATACTAACAAGATGAAACAATTATAAAATTATGTGAGTTGCTCAATAGAAACAAACTATTTACTGACTAAATTTACCTGATTTCTTCATATTTCTTAATTACTTGAAAATCTCCAGACATTTGAATATATAGGTTCCATCATTACAATCAAATTATCTCATACCATTAATTAGTTTTTCCAGTCTTCAGGAGTCAATATAATTTTGATTCAAGTGCTAACAATATTGATGAAATCTGATCAATAAAATGATCATACTGTCATGAGAAAGGCATTGTTTTATTTAGACTGCAACAGATGCTCAATGACTACACACTGAGAATAAAAGACAATATAAACATTCTCAATATGTTTGAAGTAAATCATTGTGATTTGTTAAATTTAACATAGTACCTTTTACTAAATCTGATTATATGCTCTACTAGAAGAAAAAGTGAAGCTCTATAATTTCAATAATCAGTTCTTTGTTAATAAGCATAGTTTTAGTTGTAATCTTATTCCCATTATAATTACTTCAATTTTAACATTTATTATTATTTTATTTAAAAGTTTATATACATTTTTATCTATATACAAAATAGAAATTCCAACTTTTTAATATTCTGTTGTAAAGTAGAACAAAGTAACTATTGGATTAGAACAAACAAAAGTTAAGGTCATTTTTTAATGAATGGTGTGGTATGATCCATTTCCCCCATTAATGGATTTGTCTTGAACACATATATTCAGGAGAACACTGCTGATATACAGAGTTTGCCAAACCTCTGGGTTTGTGAACACACTACTTATCGACCTCTCTGCCTGAAGGTAGAGAGGAACCCAGGCAAGGCTATGCCGAAGCACAGAGTCTTGTCTTGGAGGTAGACAAGCCTGACCCTATTTATATGGGGTCTATGGGTAATTTTTGCCTGAGCCTATGGGCTTAGAATCGCCCCACATAAAAATTAGCCTTGTGCCACGTCCTGCCTTGTGGGGAGGTTGGTAAATACCAGTCCGCCAAACCTTTAAGTTTGTGAATACCCTGCTTGTCAACTTCTCTGCCTCTGGGCAGGGAGGAACCTAGACAAGGCTATAGTGAAGGTCTACCTCCCCAGACAAGACTCTGCATCTTGTCTGGGGAGCCTGATCTTGTTATTATGGGGTCTATGGGGAATTTTCGTTTAAGCCTACGGGCTCAGAATGTCCCATGTAAAAATAACAGCTTTGTGCTGCATCCCTCCTTGTGGGGAGGACTTGAGTTTGCCAAAACTCTGAGTTTGCTAATACTCTGCTTGTCAACTTCTGTGCCTTTGGGTGGAGAAAAACTCAGATGAGGCTATGCCTCCAGGCAGAGTTTCATATGGAGAGACACACAACCATGTGAATTCGGAGTCTACAGAGAATTTTTGCTCAAGTGTATGCGCTCAGAAAGCCCTACATTAAAAAAACAGCCTTGTGCTACAAACTGCCATGTGGGAAGGACTTTTGCCAAAACTCATTAGAGTCCAACAGTCCACTGCCTAGCTCTGATTTTCAAGCTGTCTTCAGGCAGAGGGAGACTTAGAGCTTTGTCAATGAATGGAAACTCAGCTGAGAAGAATAGACAATAAATATACCCAATCCTGTGGTTGCAGGGGCTAGATAAATTTTGACCATTGTCCAGAATGAACATGCTTGGGTTCCACAGAAATCTCAACATTGTGTAACATCTCATCTCAGTGGGGGATAGGTAAATACCAAGTTCATCAGAGCTCTTCAGAGTCAGATAGTCCACTGCCTGGCACATGATTGTCAATACTCTCTGTCTGGGCAAAGGGAGACTCAGCCAGCACTCTGTTTATGAACGGAGATTCAGCTGAGAAGATTATATAAGATATGTACCCAATCCCATGTTTGTGGGCTCTGGTTAAATTTTGACCATTGGCTCAAGTAAGAGAAAGGGGAATGAAACAGTATCTTATTCAGCATCATTGGATACACTTGGTTGCTTATCAACTACAATGATAGAAATCATGGCTAACAATCAGCCGCTAAAAGCACTGATTGACATGGGGAGCACATAAAATTTCCTTAATGCAAGCATTGTGAAAGTAAATTAGTGAAAAACTTACCTATGCCTAAACAGAGTGGTGATAGTTCATCTTTTCCATAAAAATACTTGAATACTGTTTAGTTGATCTATGAGTAAAGGGTATTTTATATCAAGGAGTAAGATTTCTATTAATGAAGGCTCAATTCTACAATCTAATATTAGGGCACAAATTCTTATGCCAACATTCATTAGTAGAAATACCTATTGGATGTGCTAAGCCACACTTGAAAGTCTGCAGCCTAGCACCTATGAGAATGTCATACCCAGCTCTCTTTAACAATTTAACACCAGATTGTAAACTGGTAGCTACTAACTCTAGGTGACACACCAAGGAAGATAAATTATTTATTCAAACCAAACTTACTCGTATGTTGAAGGAAGGTATAACCAAACCAAGTCATTCACTGTGGAGAGCCCAAGCCTTCATAGTCTCCTCTGAGAACAAAAAAGTGAATAGTAAACTAGCTTATATTGCTGGATGTGTACCCTCTGCCAAGAATAGATGATGTTATAGAGAAAATAGCCAAAAATGGCCTATTTACTACTCTGAAGCATAAAAACCATCGGCAATAAACTCTATATGACCTTCAAGACCAATGGCAAACTCTATCAATTTTGCAGAATACCATTTGGCATAACTAATGGGGTAGCTAGTTTTCAATGAGTGATGGACTAGATAATATCAAAAGAGAACCTCCTGCAAGGCACATATGTTTACACTGACAATATAACTACTGCAGGAAAAATAGAATGGAAATATTAAATTATTCGTGGCATCTGTTAAAAAGTATGTGAAGTTGGAAAGTACTGACTTGGGGATGTTAAAAGGGTACAAAGTGATTATTCAATTAAAGGAAAATAGTCACCTCTTTTACTTTGAGTCTTGCAGACTGCCTATTCACCTGTTACTTTTAGTAGTTGCTAAACTGAAAACAATGGTGGAGCAACAAATTTTAGAATATGTTTCCCTAGGTGGTAGTAGATTGTTGTTTTACAAAAAACAGATGGAGATTTAAGATTTAAGAATATGTGGGGAATACAAAATAAGAGTAAACCACAAAATATACTCCAACTCATTCCCTATTCCTAACATTGAAACTGGTATTCGCGTGTTGTCAGGAATTAGATATTTTGCCAAAATTGACCTCAAATCTGCTTATAACCAGATACAAATTAATTAAAGATTGAAAGAGGTCACTATGATTAAATCTCCAATAGGCTTAATCAGGTGGAAGCAAATACTATTTCTTAGAGAGCTATTGCAAAAGGACTCACTGGTAATGTTAATATGATCATCTGTCAAGATAATATATGTATTGGTACTACCAGGAGAGGAAACCTAACCAAAAAGTAGATTATATTTTAAACAAATTAAAAATGCTGGGATGACCATAAACAAGGATAAATGTATATTAAAATGTGACAAGGTGAGGCCTAGATGCCAATCTAGTAGCATGCTTAAATTCATGTCATTGGGACACCAGGAGAAAAAGATCATCAGAGCGTTTGAAAATATTTGTAGAAAAAACAGTGGGAAGCCATATCATGTTTGTGAGAAAGTGACTGAAGTTGAGTTGCAAAGTCAGGATTGATTACATTGCAGATCCTTCTTTGGATTTTGTCAAGAACCTCAAGATGAACAGCAAGGGCACCAGACCAGATATGGTAACAGTATTCAATGCATTGATAAATAGTAGATTTCTAAATGTGCCAGATGAACTCTGATGAGAAAAACCAACACAATGCAATGAACCAACTTTCCTTGCAGTAGATAAAGCTATTGATTCAATGCAGTTGTTGATTCAAGTCAGTTGAAAATGTGAGGCCAAGAAAGCACAGTGAGATGCTCTTCTGAAGTCGAGCATCAGGCCACGCTGATGGCAGACAGGGAAGTTTCTTGGAAGGTGGTTGAATGAGAGCTGTTTAGTTTTGGAGGCATTCAAATTTACAAGTCATTTCCTGCACCAGTTAATCCCTGATTGGAGGCCATTTTCAAGAGCAGTGGCCAGGTTAACTTTGTCAGCTCTGATGAATTTGCTATTGAGACAGGAGTAAATGGTAGCATCATCTGCATAAATACCTACTTGGAAGCTGTTGACATCAGGAAGATCATTGATGAAGATCAAAAACAGCATAAGACTCAGGATAGAATCTTGAGGGACACCTATGTTTGTGTGAAAGGATCTGGAAATGAGTCCATTCAGAATAACCTTTATTTCCCAATTTGATATGAATGATTGGATTAAATCAAACAACTGTCCTGTAATAGAAGACCAGCATGACAAAACCCTACCAAACGCCTTTGAGATATCAAGAGACACAGCTCACGCTTCATTGTTATTATCAAGAATTTGATATACATATTCAGTGATGGCCATAAGCACATCAGCAGTAGACTGGGCAAAATGGAATCCATATTGTTTGTCAGAGAGTAGGTCACGAGAAGTAAGATGTTTAACCACTTCAGCATTGATTAAAGTCTCAAATACTTTACCAAAAAGTGGTAGGAGATTAATAAGGCAATAGTTAGAGGGGTCAGAAAGTTCTCCAGAGTTCTTAAAAACAAAGACTACAGTACTTCCAAGCTGGAAAGTAGGAAGCAGCAAGGCAATAGTTGTAGAGTTTGGAGAGAACTGGAGCCAGCTCAAGAGCACATTTCTTTAGGATGAGGACTGGTATCCTGTCACCTCCACTTGCCTTATGGGAGGCTAATTTAGAAATGATGTGAGAGACCAGTGATGGGGTTATGCACATATCATTCAGTATAGCTTCAGTTGTAGGTGGGAAATCAGGTGTGAGTACTCCAGATGAGTTAAGTGTTGAGTTGGGAGAAAATTTCTGAACAAAGCATTTAACATTATCTGCTGTAGATGTCACAAATTCAAATTGATCGAATAGAGGAGGGATTGAGGATTTTCTGTTGTTCAGCATGCTCTTGCAGAGCCACCAATAATCTCTAGAACTGAACTTGTGAGGTACTATGTGTTGTTTCATTCTATCAGCAAACAGTAACTTCACTTCATTCAGTGCACGCTTGCACTCATTACAAACAAAGAAACAACTCAGCAATCAGATATGTCACTCTGGTACAGCCAGAAGTAATTCCTGTGGACTATAGTCCACAGGAATTACTAGCTGAGCATGCATGTGAAAACCAATGAGATGAACACGGTTTAACTTGGTATTTCCTTGCTGGAATGAAAGCATCAATGCTGGCTTTCACCTGGAGGAAACTACAGATAAGCAGGATGATTAAAAATTTCTTTCCAAGGGGCGCCATGAAGAAAATTGATAACAGAAAGATATTCTGCTGGTAGGACTTGATTTGGTAGGTTCTTGACTGGTGTGGGAGTGGAAGGAGATGTTTATATAGACACTACCGAATGGTCAGAGTTGCCAAAAGGGCAGAGCTGCATAATACGACAAAAGTCAGCAATAGAGGTAAAATTGCCTAGGCAACAAAAAATCTTACTGATATTTTCTTAAATATGTGTTTACTTTTATTCCACCTTCAGCTGTCAATCAAATGGACACCTTTTCCAGAGAATATAGTCACTTCAAAAATTACATTTTAGTTGTGCTTATAGTATCTAAAGTAGTATCTCTGTCAGAATTTTTTTTAAAGAGGCAACAAACTGAAACTTATAAAGCAATTTTTGGTGGTTAGGAGTAGCAGGAATGGTGTGGTGTATAAATTTCAAAGTCATGATCCCAAATTTATCATGACTCAAAAGAAAAAAAATTCTTTGTCCTCTAAATTTCTCTTTCTTAGGTAAACATTATAATTTCTCTTTCTTACATTACTTTCAGTAAAATGTGTCTTTTTCTTTATTTCTACAATAAATATTCACTGTTGCTCCAAACTGATAATTCTCAGATTTACTTGAATAATATCTATATTTGCATAAGGTCCATAAAGATTTTATTTTATTTAACTTCTTTGACATATACTGATGACTCATCATTTTGTCAGTTACTGTTTGTTGGAATTTACCTAATTAAAGTTTGAATGTAAAAGAGGTTTTATGATGTCAGTGCATGATCAAAGGTTAACAAAAAGAAATTAAAAAATTGTTAAGTAAGAGAAATCAATCAAATAACCAGGAGTATTCTTGAAACAGTTTTTCAAGGAAAATCTCAAGGGAGTGCTGGAAATACCAGAAATTTCAGTCATTGACACCTGAATATGACATCAAACTTAATACATATACTTATATGATATCATATTCAGGTGACAATTATTGAAATTTCTGGCACAAATTTCTGGAGTGCAAACAGGAAAAGTGGAGACAACAAAAGAAAAAGAATAAGAGAATATAAAGAACTCTCATAAAAGAGTTTACGTCAGGAATAACATATACTATCTATTGAAAATACTCAATAAAGCAAACCTGTAGTAGGTATAGCATGAAAAAAATAAAAAAGTTAGTATTAAATCTTATATAAACCTTCTATATAAATTCCCCTCATTGTTGGTGGTAACAAAACTTTTGAATAATTACTATTTTTTATAACTTCGATGTCTTTTAAAACTATGGTTTGAACTGAAAGCTCAACAATTATATGATGTTAAAAGAAATGTTTGAATATTTGTGAGCAAAAAGTTAGTTTTCTAAACACAATCTGAAGATATTGGGTGGAGAAAGTCAACTTTTCATTATCAGAAATATCCATATACTCATCTCACATTATGGAATAAAAGTTAGCATTTACTGAATCCATTTGGTTACAAATAACTTGATGTGAAGCTAAAATTTCATTTTTAGTTTTACAGCTTTCTTTTACAGTTGATTCTTAAATTTGGGGAAAATTGTCAAAAATTCAGAAGTTGATTGAAATTTGATTCTTCATTGATATAGCTAATTTTTGACATGTCAGATAATTAATTTTTTCAGAATAGTTATAAAACAATGATTACTTTCACTGTATTTTTCTATTTCTTTTTTTTTCCTCCTATCATTTCAATGGTATCACCACATTGTAGAAGTACAACTTAATAATAAAGACAGTTTTGTAACACTTTCTGATGCTGATGACTTTCTTGTGGCAAGCAGAGCCGAGATTGACGAATTTAGCAAAGAGATCAGTGCTTATGAGATGGTGACAGGAGCCAAGATCAACCGCGATAAGGCTTGTGGTTGGGTGCATGGAAGGGAGTTTCTCTTCCCAGACCTTTCCTCTGGACAGGTGGGCCAGTCAAGATACTCAGCGTCTGGTTCGGTCCTGATATCCAGTTGGAAATGAATTGGTCGGAGGTACTAGGGAAGGACGAATTCGCAATTAATTTCTGGTCTCAGAGGAATTTTTCATTGAAGGGGAGGGCGGAAGTATGTGTTTCATACATCTACCCAATTCTCCTTTACTGACTCTCTGTACTTCCACTTCCGTATGCCACGCTAATGTCATTAGTAAAACTCTTTTTCTCTTTCTTGTGGAGAGACAAGGTCGCTATGGTATCTCGGGAGATCTGTTGTCTTCATCTATCTGAAGGCGGTCTGGGTATGACTAGCATTGGGATTTGTCAATATATGCTTCGCATCGCCTTCCTAGACCAAATGTGTTGTGAATCAGATGAGGAGGGCACCTTCTGTAAGGAAGATGTCCGTAAGAACTTCCCATCCCTGAGGAGTGTGCACTCGAGCAAGGAGGAGGCCCACCGTTCACCCTGAGCTGAATGCTCCTTCTACCGCGAATGTTGTTGTGCTCTGAAATGCCTCTTACAGGCATCGGTTGGCCTCTCCAATGTCTAGGCATTGTCTCGTAGGGCATTATATCAAGTATTAGTCAGGGGGTCCATTTGGGATGAGTTGATTGGCGAGCTCAGTCTTACAAAGCAAGAGGCTTGCTCAATATGGCCCTGGGTGTCTGGGTTGAAATGCCTCAATAACAATGAGGCATGACTTACCTGGCTGGTGATTCGTGGAGCCCTCTGGGTCACCAAAAGACTTTGTTCAGGGGGCTTGGAGAAAGCTACCGAGGATGTGCTGGGGAAGTTGAGACCATTGGTCACGCCTTCTTTCATTGCAGAGGGTAGTGCCTTCTGGTTCGTATGCTGCAGGTAATGTTCTTTGTCTTTGAGGCCTCTTCTGTTTGTCGTAATGTGGCACTGCTGTTGACGAAGGCTGAACATTATCTGTTCTTTTGCTTGCGAGGTTTTATGGTAGTCGTGATTTGGACGATGCGTCAGAAGGAATTCTATGATGGCGAGTTAGCCATCAGGATATTGTTCTTCCTGGGTTGAACTTGGGTAACCCATCCCTGAAATTAGGCTAGTGTAGGTTTTGTTTTTGATTCTTTATTTTTTTCTTTTTTTTTTTCCAGTAAACTTAGCTACGGTGTGTTTGCTCATTGGCCCCTTTTATTTTTGTCCCTATTTTCCTTTAGTTTAACTCCCAATCCCCTCCCTCATTAGGTGGTCAGTGATGTCAGTTCTCTGGTGGATGTGGGGCTCCTTTCATTTCACATGTGTGTTTTTCGTATTTGTTGTTGTGTCAGAATGAGTGTATGTCTGTGTGAGTGCTTGGGATGGATGAATGTTTCTATATTATTATAGTCCCGCATCGATTTCGTCCAGTTTAACTGATATTTCTGCCACATTTAAGGTTTGTGGGGTTTTTTTTTTTACTAACTTGATTTTGTTTACTTTCTGGTAAATAGTTTATATTCATATTGTATATACTCATTGGGGATTTTTAACTTTTGGTTAAGTTTGATTTATTTTTACCATTTTTCTAGTGCTTCTTTCTTACAACTGTTTTACAAAATAGTTTTTTTCCCTACCCATTTTTTATTTTATCCCTTTATTTTGCTCTTATTCTTTTATTATTAGTTTTCTTTTTGATTTTCTTTTACTTTTAAATTCCCTTTTAAATTTATTTTTTCCATTTTTATTTTTTGGTAATCCCTGACAGAGTTTATCTGTTTATTTTTCTACATGTTATTTCTTTCAAATGACTTTATTTTTCCTTGTTATTTGTCTCGTGTTACTTCAGTTGTTGTTTTTTTTTCCTTTTAAATATCCTTTAAGTTTTCCATGTTTTATTTGTTTAAAAGTTTCTGTGTCCATAGTTGTTCTAATTTTTTTGCATTTATATTGTAAAATCTGTCCATTTTTTCTTTTGTTTACATTTTCATTTGTTATCGGGTTGACTCATTCTTAGCGTCAGCAATTTTGCTTTTCTGATTAGCTTTGTATAATATTGTTTTGTATTTTCTTTGTATATATTGTTTCATATTTTCTTTGTATAATGTTTTCTTTTTTCTTTGTATAGCGACTGTCATCTATTTAATCTTTTATATGTCCTTCTGTTTAGTGTTTTTTCTTACTGTTTAAATTTGTTATTTCTCCTTTAGGCGAACCTTGTTCATTTGTTCTTATCCGCTGCTTACGAACCTTTGTTTATATCTATTTATCTGTTGTCTTTTTTTGTATATTTTTGACTTACTGTCTTGCTTTCGGACGAGCCTTATTTTTCTTTTCTTTTTTTTTTTTGCCTATTTGATTTTTGTCTGTCACCTGTTTTATTTGTCTCTTTATTTTTGTCTGAATTTTTAGTTTCACCTTATTAACTATTTTTATCTTTTTTCACCCTTCTCCTTCCATTTAAAAAATAATGGAAAAGAAGGAAAAAAGAATACCTTCATTTTTAATTCTAAAAAAGAAATTTAAAATGGCCGACTTTAGAAAGTCAGTCAGAAAAAACTTATTTAACCTGAAGACCCTCCTGATAAGGACAGTCTAGAAGAGTACCCAGCCTTAGAATCGTAGTCCTCTAGTGAAGAGGCCATTGGTGGCGAAGTTGAAACAAAAAGTATGGCCAATAATCACCAAGAAAAAACAAGAAAACCCAAAAATGTCCAGTGGCCAATAATGGCCAAAAATCAGGCAAGAATATGGAGACCAAGAATGGCCAAAAAGACAATACAAGTAATAGCGCTGAGGCCAGGGTTTCGCCCTGTTGTTGGAAGTCCCCGTCAAAATGCATCATCAATATTGCAGAGCCAAGCATGCCAAGAGTTACGCACATCTTGTGGTAGAAGGTAGGCTCTTGGAGGAACCCAGTGAACTGAAGAAGATCGATAAAAGAATAGTGTCGGTCTTTGTTGTCAATGAGCACATCCACATCGAATTGTTAAAGGTAAGGGCTTTTTCATGTGGGACGTATTGTTACCCACACCAGAAGATTGTGTAAAAGCGACAAGTCGTAAACTGATTACGAAAGATCTGATACTTCGAACAGCGTATGAACACAGGAGAAGGACTAGTGTTGCAATATACGAGGTCCCTCCTAAGGTTATCGGGGAACACCTGGTAGCTTTCTTGTCTCAGTACGGAGAAATTCTATGTGCTTCCTGCGATAGCCTGACAGGGGATGGAGTTTCAACATAATGTTGAACCGTAAAGCCTTCATCTCCATCCCCAACTGTCTGGATGTTGGGGGCCTGAAGCTGCAGGTCATAGTGACCGGTCATAAACCAGTTTGTTGGAAGTGTGGAGAGACTCGTCACCTGTCCTCTTCCTGCCCAGAGAAGGAGGCCTCTGGAAGTCAGGCCCCAGTTGACCAAACTCCCCCTCTGACCGTGACTTTGAAATCTGCCACGCCTGTAATGGGCATGCCAGCTTCCGGGATTGGAGTGGATAAACAACCGGTTGGGCCTATACCTAAGCCCCCATTACCAGCCCAAAGAGCTTTCTCCCGCTGCAAGTGCAGTTGTGGAGGAGGGAGATGGGGGAATGACAGGTTGCCGGCAGGTCCAGAGGGAAGCGCCAGACAGCGGGCCCTCAGTCTCCTGAAGCCTCCGAGACAAAGACACTGACAGCCGCACTCCCTCCGTCAACAGTAAGGGCGATGGCCCGGCCTCAAAACCGACATTAAAAGAACTACAAAAAATATGATCTAGGTTATTAAAAGACTGAAAAAATCAAAACATTAGAAGGAAAATTAGACCATCAACGGAATAAAAAATCCTCCCCCATTAAAAATGCTACTCCCTTCACATACACTGCCCCACATTCAGCAGTCTTCCCAGCCCTTTACCTCCAGTCAAACCTCCTCTACAAAGAAGGCCACTCCTTCCACACTCTTTGACCCATCACATTCTTCCCATCCCTCAACCCCTCTTAGTAGAGAGAAGACCTTACCTGTCCAAAAGTCCACTCCTCCCATACCTTTTTCCCATCCTTTAAACCCTCTCAGTAGAGACCACAGTCCTTTCAGACAATCTTATATGCCTCGCCACACTCCCAGTTCTTTTCCCATTAAAACACTTGAAATGCCCCCTCCACACAACAAGAGACTAAGAAGTCCTACACAGGACATAAGTGAAAGAAGGAAAAAACAAAAACACATCTGGCGAAGATGTTTGTTGTATTTCCCCTGTCCTTTGAGGAGCCCCAAAACTTGCCCAATGCTGAAAGAGTACTAACCGTCATCAGAACTGGGACGGGGCTAAGCAGGCTTGGCCATGATTGATGAGGCAATAGCATCTATTAAAATGTCCCCACCAATTGCAATAATACAAAACTGAAGAAAACGAAACCATTTTGTGCTGGGAGGTTCCCTGTTTTTGTTCATCCCTTCCTTTATAGAGCACTAAAGTTGACTTTCCTTTGGGATATAGGCGGGTTCTCCCAAGACTGCACCATCAAGACCGAGATGGGCCACGGGTCGATGAGGGAGGCGGTCGGTATCCTTACCACGCCCATGTTCAATTCAGGAAAGGAAACCTAAACGGTTAGATAAATATCTTTCTGGTTAAGCAGCTTGAATGGTCTGAGGTCGGTGTCTCACAGAGCGAGGCGCCTCGGTGTGAATGTTTGTTGCGTACAAGGGACCCGGTTGTCTTCTCATGACTATGAAGATATACTGTATAAGGGGTTCTCCCTTTATTCAGCATGTTTTAATGGTCGTTCGAGAGGTGTCTCTTGGCTGGTGAGCAAATCTTTGAAGGCTGCGTGTACTCTTGTCTTCACAGATCCGGCGGGCAGGGTTTACGTACTGGATGTTAACATAAAGGATAAGACTCTGCGTCTCATTGCAGTTTATGTGCCCAGTAACCATTCTGAGCGGTCTGCATTGTTTCGGCAGATCGGGACTTTATCGACAGGTTTGATCTTGTCGATAAGTAGCGGAATGAGCACCCTCGGGAGGTAGTTTGGACTTGGACAAATAGTGGCAGCTCGGCTCCTGGGGTGCTTTCTAGCTAGCTCGACCGAGTCTTAGTTAGGAGAGTCGATGTAGGGCTTTTAGGGTGTCCAAGTTTCCATTATATAGTTTATTCGGATTATAGGCTTGTCCGGGTCCGTGTAAACTTAGATAAACCTAATGTTAGGTTGGCTGTCTACTGGAAATTAAACTGCTCATTATTTGGTGAGCAGGATTTCCGGACCAGCTGTTATTGACCATACAGAGATAATTGTCGGGGTGGTTTTAGGGAACGCCTGCTGGGATAAATTAAAATCCAAAATTAGAACGTTTGCTGCTGATTTTAGTCGTTGACTCAATCTAGATATATTAGCGGCGAAAACGGCTTTAGGAGAAAAAGTCGATCGGGCAGTTAAATCCCGTGATAGAGGGGAAATAGCGTTTAGCTAAGGCAGAGTTGTCCTCTTTGATTATCAAGAAGGATCAAGCTCTGGTAGTTAGGGCTAGGTTAAAAAGAATGTCCTCTGAGGCAACGAATATGGCCGCTGAATTTGCGCTCAGAGGAGAATCGGAGCGTGCCTACAAACGCGGGCATATGCAAGGCTTTTCGGGATTACTTTCATGAAGTTTTCACCAGGGAGCCCGGTCTGAGCCCTGCTCAGTTCGACGCCTGTTTAGCCGACTTTCCCTGCCTTGAGGCAGCTGAAGCGGCTGTTTGTGAGGGTCCCATCACAGGGTCGGAAATCTGGGAAGCACTGAAACAGGTTGGCCTGGATAAATCTCCGGGACTAGATGGTCTTCCCTACAAAGTTTACTTGAGGCAGTCGCCCGTTTTTATTCCATTGCTGGAACTGATTTACAACAATTGGTCTATACCTCAACGCTTCACCAGGGGTGTGATCAAGTTGCTGCGTAAGGAAAAAACAGTGGGGATGGGTTAGATAACTTTCGCCCTTTAACCATGTGAAGTACAGAGTTAAAGATTTTGGCGAAGATCTTAGCTAACTGTTTGCAGCTTGTTCTGTCTAGTGTGATTGGCTCCGAACAGACTTGTGCTGTGAAGGGCAGGACTATTCAGGACAACCTTCATATGGTACGCTTGATCTTAAAACAAGTCAGTGAAGCCGCGCTGATCAATTTAGATCAGTCAAAGGCCTTCGATAGGGTTGACCATCGTTTCCTGGAGGCTGTCCTTTCGGCGACCGGTTTCAGGCCGGACTTTCGCTCTTGGATCCGACTTTTGTATGCGCTGGTGGAAGTGAATGGGGTAAAATCGAAGCCTTTCGTATTGTCTCGCTCCATTCGTGAAGCTTGTCCGCTCTCTCCTTGGTTTACGTTGTTGCGTTGGAACCTTTCCTTCGCAAGTTAAAGGCGAATCCGGTCCTGCGCGGAATTTCTCTGCCTGGTGCTACCACCTCGTCCAGGTATTCTGCCTATGTTGATGACGTTTCGGTACTTGTGTCGAGCAGAGCCGAGATTGACGAAGAGATCAGTGGTTATGAGAAGGCGACAGGGGCCAAGATCAACCACGATAAGTCTGTTGGCTTGCGGTTGGGTGCGTGGAAGGGAGTTTCTCTTCTCGTACCTTTCCTCTGGACGGATGGGCCGGTCAAGATACTCGGCGTCTGGTTCGGTCCTGATATTCAGTTGGAAATGAATTGGTCGGAGGTACTAGGGAAGGCCGAAATCGCAATTAATTTGTGGTCTCGGATGAATCTTTCCTTGAATGGGAGGGCGGAAGTATGTGTTTCACGCATCTACTCGATTCTTCTTTACCGACTCTGTACTTCCACTTTCGTATGCCACATTAATGCAATTAGTAAAACTCTTGTTCTCTTTCTTGTGGAGAGACAAGGCCGCTATGGTATCTCGGAAGATCTGTTGCCTTCTGAAGGCGGTCTGGGTATGCCTAGCATTGAGATTCGTCAATATATGTTTCGCATCGCCTTCCTAGACCGAATGTGTCGCGAATCCAGCATCTTGGAGCCCCCCACCACCACCACCACTTTCACTCACTCGTGTTCCATTCCCTTTTCACCACTCCTACATCTCCACACACACACCTACCCCGATTCAGATTCATCACCTCCCCAAACATCCCTTTCTACACATACCTCTCGTCCATTTCCACCCCGCCACACCCAGACAGGGAGAAAAAAAAAAAAAAGAAAACTTTTTCAGAAAGTGAAGGATATGTAGCGTGGACAGAGGGGATCTCGAGAAGAACCTCTCCACCCGCAAGAGATCTCTCTTAGAGCCCTTATTTAAGCTTTCCTCCGTTGATAACAAATTAGTGGAGGACCAAAAAAATTTTCCTAGGGAGCCGGGGGTTATTGCCCTCATTAGGGACACCTTAGTGTATGGACCCATCTCTTCGAGGCCAGAGAGGCCTTTCCAGAAACAAGAATGGTAGAGTTGGGCTCCCCAGATTTGATTAAAATGCATAGTTTTTGTGCAGGGAGGGTCCCAGTACGTCTCCACCTATCGTTATATAGGGCTCTAAAACTTACTTATCCCACGGACGTTGGCGGTATTTTCCTAGATGATCGGATGACGACGGAGTTGGGCACAGGGAGCCTAGAACAATCCGTCGGGGTCTTTTCCGCCACAGATTTCCGCCGTGTATGTGAGTAGGTTTTTTGCTCTTTCTTTTTCTTTTCTTTTTTTTTTTGCAGGCCTAATCGATGTCTGTCAAGATAGTTTGAATGCGAATGGCTTGAGGGATCGGAGTAAGGCTTCCCGCCTGATCCGTGATCTCTTGTCGTTCGGTGTGGATGTTGCCGCGATCCAAGAGATCCACTTTGTTTGCAACGTCGATGCTTGTGTGCTGGAGGACGACTTTTTCGTCTATTCAGCGTATGGGAACCGACAGGACAGAGGAGTCTCTTTGTTGGTGAAGCGTACTCTTGATGAGAAGGTGGACCTTGTGCATACCGATGCCGAGGGATGGTTGATCGTGGCTGATATTGCCGTGAAAATGGTTTGTTCCAATTCGTTGCGGTTTATGCGCCCAACGACCAGGAGGAGCGGGTCTCGTTTTTTCGGTGGTAGGTCCCTTCCTGGTGGATTCAACGCGCTTAGTTCTAGTGGAGGACTGGAACGCCATCCTGGACCCCAAGTTAGATCGGGGACGGAGTGCTAGCAGGAGAAGGGGCGATCGTAGCCTGGTTGATCTGATCAACGATTTTGGCCTCGTTGATAGCTACCGGGTCGATCACCCCGGGGGGAAAATGTGGACGTGGGCTCTTAGCTGGCCTTGTGACGGCTACCTTAACAGAATGTTAGAAGAGCCGACAGGCTATACGGACCACAAACTCGTTTGTGTCCGCATAGCGTTAGATCATAGGCCTAGAATGGCTGGTTACTGGAAGTTCAATCTGTCTTTACTGGACAGGCAGGACTTCCAGGATCAGCTAACTAGTTTAGTGCAGCAGGAGCTAGTGGGGACGGTTATCGGGAATAAGTGGTGGGATCGACTTAAGAGTAGGATTAAGCCTTTCACCACTGATTTCAGCAAACGGCTCGCCCTAGATAGAGCTGAAAAGGTGAAGACGCTTAGAGCTAGTCTTTCCCGGGCGGTGGCTGGGGGGATCCCCTAGAGATAGCCTAAGCTAGGGAGGCCGTGGAGCGTTCGAATAGCGAGCGCTACATGGGTCAGGTAATTAAATATATGTTAGGCAAGATGTCTTCCGAAGCCGTGAACATGGGTGTAGAATTGCGCAAGGAAGAGGTCCGTCGAGGTGGCGATCGTTACATTCGCCACTGACGACATGTGCGAGGCGTTTCGGCGGCATTTCGAGAGCCGGTTTACCAAGAAGCCTGGTCTTCGAGAAGATGAATTTCGCAGCTATTTGGCTGACTTTCCTCGGCTTTTGCCGACTGAAGTAGCTAGCTGCGAGGGAGGGTCACGGAAGGCGAGGTCTACGCGGCATTGAAGAAGGTCGGCAGAGGCAAGTCGCCCGGTCTGGATGGTTTGCCCTATGAATTGTACGTGAATCTGGCGCACATCTTTGTCCCGATTTTGACTCCAGTGTTCAACAACTGGGGGCCATCCGGTTCATCGGTTTTCATCACGCTGTTGAAAACGGGCAAGGGTGTTGGGGGAACCTAGATGACTACAGGCCCATAACTCTGTTTAGCAGGGTTAATGATTTTGACCAAGATCCTGCAAGAGCGTTTGCAGTTAGTTGTCTAGTCTCTGTTGGGTCCTGAGCAGACTTGTTCTGTGAGGGGCCGAACAATTCAGAGCAACCTGCATCTGATCCGCACGATCATAGAGGGTGTAAAAGACGACGATGAGGCCGCGCTGATCAATTTAGATCAGTCCAAGGCATTTGATAGGGTTGACCATCGCTACCTTGCTGCTGTCCTGCAGGCCGCCGGATTCGCACCCGACTTCTGCAGCTGTATTAGCCTCCTGTGTTGCTCTCCCAGTGCTGTGGTACAGGTGAACGGGGAAGCTGTCAGGCGCTTTTGCGCTGTCTGGGTCGATCCGTCAGGGTTGTCCACTGTCGCCCCTACTTTATGCTTTGGCGTTGGAGCCTCTCCTTCCCCGGCTGAAGGACAGGGCGTGCAGTCCGGCTCTACGCGGAATCGCCGTTCCTGGAGGAGCTCGAGCCAGGGTTTCTGCGTACGCCGATGACGTATCTGCTTTCGTGTCGTCCCGTAGCGACATTGAGGCGGTACTGAAGGCGCTTGATCGGTACGAAAAGGTGACAGGGCCAAGATTAACCGCGACAAGTCGTCCGGCTTGCGGTTAGGTGCCTGGAAGGGAGTCGATATTCCGGGACTCTTCGGTTGGACGGACGGTCCTGTCTGCATTCTTGGAGTGTGGTTTAGACCCGACCTCCAGCTGGAGAAAAATTGGTCTGAAGTACGAGCAAAGGTCGATGCTGCCGGTCAGACTGGGCATCGATGGAGGTTGTCCGTGAAGGGAAGAGCGGAGGTGTGTGCTACATACATTTTCCCTCTTGTCCTTTATCGATTATCCGTACTTTCTCTATATAAGGCGCTCGAGCGCTCGCTAGCCTCCACTTTGTGGAGGGGACACAGGAAAAGGGGCGACAAACGAGTCTGTGCACAACGTCCGTGTCATGGGGGGGCTGGGAATACCACACTTGGTGAGCCACCGGCGTGCTTCGAGGTTGGCTTTCCTACGCCGCGCGTTGACAGGTTGAGATCCGATTATGGGGGGGATTGTGAAGGACGCGTTCCTCCGCCTTACTATCAATCCCCCCCCGCATCTTGCGGGTTGAGCGCCGTCGTAAACCCCGGGATCAATCGGTTTCCTTCGCGAATGTCGGTCTGCCTTGTTGGCCGTTCCTCGGTCCAGTGACCTTTCACGGCCTAGGAAGGTCTTCTATCATTAATTAGTGGAGGGGTCGCGAAAGGATCCCCTACGTGAGCGCTCAACTTGTCAGAGGAGGAGTTTCGCTCTTTCTGGTCTTGGACGCCAGCGGCGGATTTTCTCAGTAACCTTGAGTTTTTTTTTTACCTGGCGATTGGCGGAATCGGCTGCTTCTCAATGACAAGGCCTTCATATGGGGCTTGGCGGATTTGCCTGACTGTGAACGGTGTGGCCTTGGTTTACAAGAAACGGCTTCGCACGCCTTCTACCATTGTCCCCGGGTCCGCCCCTTATGGCACCATGTCAGCGAGCTGATGGCTCGTCTCGCTCCCGAAAAGCTTGTGCCCATTGATCGCGCATACGCGTGTGACAATGTGCTGCCCCCGTAAACGGATGGTGTTTCTGACGCTGCTAGCCACGGCCCGAATGGTGATTTGGACGACGCGAATGGAGGAAGTCTTGCGGGGTAACCGTCTTTCTCATCAGGATCTGATCCGATTCTTTGAGCAACAGCTCAAGATGAAGAATAGAACTTATAGAAAACTATTGCATTTGACAGTCTTCAGCGAAAGGTGGGTGACTGAGGCGAGCTTGGTTCGTTTGAACGGGGCTAGCCTTGATTTTCTCTTTTAGGTCAAGCCTACGTCAAATCGGGGAACCCTCCCCTTGGTTAGGTTAGACAGGCTTTTGTGTACCTAGTTAATGTGAGTAAGTGTTGTTCCCGGCCTGTTCCTGGCCACTTCTTTGGTTATGATCCAGGTTGAGATCCCAAACGTCCCCAGTTTGTTTTTGGTCCTTTTTTTCTCGATTGGGTCAGCTTTTATTTTTCCCATGTCCCGTATGATTTTTATCTTTTCCCACTAATTTAGCGTGAGCGTCTTCTTGATTTTGTCCAATGGGCATACAGTTTCAGTTTAATTTTATGTTCATGTTTATATTTTGTTACTGGGTTCATCTCCCCTCCCTCTCATTTTTTCATCATAGATTTTTATATATATTTTAGTATCATTTAATTTTTATGGCAGGAGGCGCGTTTTGTAGGTCCCCCTAGAGAGGATGTGGTATTATGGTGCATGGAGGATTGATTGTTAATGTACGAGTTCTTGTGGTGAATGGGTAAATTATAATGAGTGAATGGGTCGTGAATCGGATTAGCTAGGTATAAGATAGTTAGTGTGGACCGGCCTCAACCCCTCCCCCTTTTTCGGCCTTGTGCCACAATTATTGGTTGGTTACGTTTTATAAATATTCAGACCACTGTAAGTCATTTAATCACTAACTTTGGCTCAAATATATATCTGCCTTTCATATATCAAACAGACTGCAGAAATGGAGTATATATCTTACTAAATTACAATTTTAAAATGGATATGTGTCATCAAAAGAATTCGACCATGCGATATGTATATGTCACGACTAATTCTTATATTTAAATATTTATTTGTAGTATTTCTGTATGTATATGTATGTATTAGTATATTTTTTGGTGTGTTAATTTGTTTTTGGAGGAACCCATTGAATATATATATATATATATATATATATATATATTTGTCGGTCTTCGCCGTCCTGTTTTTCTTTGCCTAATATTTGTCAAACGACGATCAACTTACATGATTAATAAATATATTTTTTTCCCTTGATATTTATGGTTTTAGAATTTTCGTTTTAATATTAAATAATTTTATTTTAAACATTTTTATCTTTGTATATTTGATTACGTAAAGCGACATAATTCGTAAACTGATTAGCAAAGATTTAAGTCTCCGAAATATTTAAGGCAAGGTTGGAACATTTGCAATGTCTATATCGGGGAACACCTGGATGTTTGTTGTGTATATATCGATGTCTATGTGTATGTAGAGTGTATTCACATTTATCTGTGTGTATAATGTTGGACCGTAAAGTTTCATCACCATCCCCAACTGTTTTTCACGTTGGGGTGTAGAGATGTTCAGTCATTGACCCCACCTAAACCAGTTTTTTAGTGTGTGTGTATGTTTGTGTGTGTGTCCTCTTCCTGCCCAGAGAAGGGGCCCCTAATTATGTCTGGATGCTTATGTATTATAATCTGATTGTGTTTTTGTTCCGTCACGCCTGTTTAAGACCATATTCCAAACTTTAAAATAAAAACGGAAAAGAAGGGAAAAAGAAAAAATATATATACATGTATTATCAAATGACCGGATGTATTGTAGAATCTGGTCTTGCTCGAACGGCCAGAATGAAGAAATGAATTGAATAAACTTCATATATATTTTTTTTTTTCGGGACAATAATTTTGTAAAAGTCCCAACTTAATAGTGATTAAATTTGGCCCCAGCCTCAAAACCGTTTTTAAAAAGAAAATATTAAATTTTATCATGTAAATGATTATAATTATTAGTTAGTATAAATTATTTTTAATATTACAAATATTTAAAGATATGAATAAAAGCTATTAGAAAATCCTTTGTTGTCAAGCTTTTGAATCTTTCTATACTTGGTTTTTGATTGGTTATTCTAGCTTTTGTAACTGTTTCCCCCAGTTAGGATCAAGAATTAATCTGAAACTTTTAAAACCATTTATTTTCTTTTCAACATCATCACTTGATCCCTTAACACAGAGTGTGTTGAAACAAAATGGCTATTTTTGTACTGATTTTATAACATACTTTTTTATAATTTTTTTTTAAAAATAATTATATATATATATATATATATATATATTATATATATATATATATACCTACCCACAACACAGACTATATATATATATATATATATATAAATATATGAAAAATATAAACAAATATATAACTATGGCGAACATATTTGTCAACATTATTTTTTCAAGCGGAAAATAGCTGAGATTATTTTCCCAGGATAAAATTATCTGAAATTGCTGTTGGACGATTAAACAATTTGCATCCAAAGACGTTGACGAGTTTATCGCACTTGCCCAATGCTGAAAGAGTTAATCGTTAACCGTCATCGTTACCGGGACTGTGGCTAAACACAATAAATATCAATGATGAGGCAATAGCATTTTTTACCTTATCTGACCCCACCAATTTTGCAACAGTACAATATTTGTGATATTTTGTGCTGGATTATTTTGTTTATCCCCTTCATCTATAGAGCACTAAGTCTGTTCTTATTTTACTTTTTATTACGTTTTCAATTTTGAAAGACTGCACCATCAAAACTGAGATGGGCCATGGGTCCCATTTTTCTTTTTTTTCCTTTTTTTATCCTTTGATTATTATGTTCAATTCAGGAAAGCAATTTTAAAAGTTAATATAAATATTTTCTCCTTTAAATTTGATGTAATTCCATGTCCGAGGCCTATCTGTTTTATTTTACGTCAGGATTTTACTTGTTTACTTACTATGTTCTCCTTTTTTCAGTTCATGTTTTTGTTTTTCGTTTTTAAATATCCGTTGGTCTTGGTGTTGTAAATGTTAAATATTTTCTGTACATATTTGTTTCAATTTGACGGGTATTTGCAATTTTTGATAAAGCTCTCCGTTTTTTTGGGTTTTTTGTTTTTCCATTCGTTAACGGTTGTTATTGGTTTTTTCGGGCCATTCTTGATGTTGTTCATTTGTTAGTTTCGTTTTTTCTTTATTATTTTATTTGATTTTTGAGTCTTATTACTGTACAAATTTATTGTTGTTTGACAACTTTGTGTATTTTTATACCTTTTCGCTCGACCGACCTCTTTTTAGAATAGTCCTTTGTAAGGAAATTTTAGATTGTTTTGTTTCCATTTAATTTTTATTTGGATTTTAAGTTTAACCGGGTCTCGTCTAAATTTTTGTAAACCTTGTTTTTTTAACACGTCTGTCTTATTGTATTTGTTTTACTGCTTTATTATTTTTTGAGCAAAACTTTATTTTTGCTGTTAAGGAAAAAAAAGAAGAAAAAATTGGCTTTAAGGTTTTAATAAATGGCTGCTGGAAGAGCGTTAAAATAAAATTCGAACCAAGAAAAAAAGTTTGACCACCTGATAAATCTAAGGAATAAAAAATACAGAAAACGGCTTTAGGAGAAAAAAGTCGATCGGGCAAAGTTAAATCCCAAAATTCAAGAAAAGAATTTAGCTAAAGAGCCCGTTGTCATATTCCAGATTATCAAAGGCCAAGGCCGAATCAGGCCAAAATATCCAAAACTAAGGAAAAAAGAATATCCACTGAATCAAGCCAAGTCTCTTCAAGAAAATTGCGCTCAACCGACAATCGGAACGCGTCTCGGAAGACATATCGGACGCCCTCGTTACACTACCAACTAAATGGACCGTCAACATTACAAACGTGGGAGATATGCAAAAGCTTTTCCCATCTTGTTTCAAAAGATGAGCTTTCTTGGGACAAATCTTGAGGAACTACAGTTCGAAAAGAATTTAGTCGCTTTTTGCCTTGGACAAGCTTCGCGCAAAATTTGTCGGGTCCCATCAAAGGGTCATAAATCATTGGAAGCCCTGAAACAGGTTGGCCACAGATAAATCATTAAAGACTAGATGGTTCTTCCCTGTGGGACATTACTGTTATCCACGTCGCCCGTATTTTGATTCCATTGCTGGAACTGATTTAATAACAAAAGATCTATATTGAACCGAATCAAGGCAGGCGTGTGACCAAGTTGCTGCGTAAGAGGTCCCTCCTGAGATTGTCCGGGGTTAGATAACTTTCGCCCTTTAACCATGCCAATTTACAGATTAAACGATTTTGACGAAGATGGAGCTTTGTTTGATGTTCTGTCTCGAAAGGCCTTGGACTCCATCTCCAGCTGCCTGGATGTTGAGGGCCAGAAGATGCCGACTATTCAGGTCAAGACCTTCATGCTGGAAGTGTGGACTTAAAACAAGTCAGTGAAGCTGCCCAGATCAATTTAGATTCTGGCCCCCACCGTCCCAAATCCCTTCGATAGGGTTGTTGTTTCGTTTCGCCTGTAATGCATGTCCTTTCGGCGACCGATTGGGTCCCGTCTCACGGACTTTCCCTAGAAAATCCGACTTTTGCCCGCTGGTGGAAGTTGTGGAGGAGTAAAATCGAATAGCAGGTTGTCTCGCTCCATTCGTGAAGCTTTGAAGCTCCTCGTCCTTGGTTTACCAACGGAAAACCTTTCCATCCCGAATCCGGTCCTGCAGTTTCTCTGTCTGGGGTCCACCTCGACAAGCTATTCTGAAAAATTATGACGTTTCGGTACTTGTGTCGACCAGAGCCGAAATATGACGATCATTCGATCAAGTGGTTATGAAACTCGAAGATTCGCCAAAAAAACCGCGAAAAAATCTGTTGGCTTGCGGTTGGGTCCGTGGAAGGAACACATTTCTCTTCTCCATACCTTTCCATCTGGACGGATGGGCCATTCAAAATACTCAGAGTCTGGTTCGGTCAAACTGATATTCAGTTGGAAATGAATTGGTCAAAACTCCTGGGAAGGCCGAAATCAAAAATTAATTTGTGGTCTCGGATGAATCTTTCAAAGAAGGGGATCTCCTGAAAATATAGTTTCATCCCATCTACTCCTATTCTCCTTTTACCGACTCTGTATTTCCACTTCCGTATGCCACATTAATGCAATTAGTAAAACTCTTGTTCTCTTTCTTGTGGAAAGACAAAGCCGCTATGGTATCTCGAAGATCTGTTGCCTTCATCCATCTGAAGGCGGTCTGGGTATGCCTAGCATTGAGATTCGTCAATATATGTTTCGCATCGGGTTCCCTACCGAATGTGTCGCGAATCGGATGAGGAGGGGACATTCTGTAAGGAAGACGCCCGTAAAACTTTTTTACATCCCTGAGAAGTGTGCACTCGAGCGAGGAGGAGGCCCACCGTTCACCCCGAGCCGAATGCTCCTTCTACTGCGAATGTAGTCGTGCACTGAAATGCCTCTTATGGGCGTCGGATGGCCTCTCCAACGTCTAGGCGTTGTCTCGTAGGGCATTATATCTAGTATTAGTCAGTTAGTTCGTGATGAGCTTATTTACAAGCTCGGCTTTACGAAGCAAGAGGCTCGCGCAATATGGCCTTGGGCGGCTCGGTTGAAATGCCTCAATAACGATGAGGCATCACTCACCTGGCTGGTGATTCGTGGGGCCCTCTGGGTTGATAAAAGACTGTTCAGCGGGCTTGGAGAAATCTCCAAACTTTCGAGGCTGTGATGGGCAAGTCGCAACTATTGCTGACGCCTTCTTTCATTGCAGGGCGGTAGCGCTGTTGTGCAAGTTTGTTGAAGGCCTCATTGTCTGCATGCTGCAAGGAATGTTCTTTGTCTTTGTGGTGCCGCAGATGACGAAGGCTGAACTATATGTGTTCTTTTGCTTAGTAGGTGCTATGAGAGTCGTGATTTGGACGACGCGTCAAAAGGAATTCTATGATGGCGAGAGGTTCACTTCTTCCCAACTGATCTTGTTCTTTAAGCATCAGCTTAAAGTCAAGATTAGGACGGAAAGGCGACAGCTCACCTCATCAGAATTTGGAAAAAGGTGGGTGATTCTTGCGCGTTTGTGCCGAGTAAAAGGGGCTGACCTAGACTGCCATTTTGATACCGGTTAGGCATCAGGATATTGTTCTTCCTGGGTTGAACTTGGGTAACCCATCCCTGAAATTTGGCTAGTGTAGGTTTTGTTTTTGATTCTTTAGTTTTTTCTTTTTTTCCCCAGTAAACTTAACTCGGGCGTGTTTACTCATTGGTCCCTTTTATTTCTGTCCCTTTTTTTTTTTTTTTAGGTTAATTCCATCCCCTGTTATGGTCTGTTCTCTGGTGGATGTGTTTCGTCATATTTTTTGTTTTTTTGTTGTCAGAATGGATGTGTGTCTTGGGATGAATGAATGTTTGTATTTTATTATAGACCCTCATCGATTTCGTCCAATTAACTCATATTTCTGCCACATTTAAGTTTTGTGGGTTTTTTATTACTAACATGATTTTGTTTAGTTTCTTGTAAATAATTTATATTCATATTGCACATACTCATTGGGGATTTTTTAACTTGTTGTTTTATTTCCCTTTCCCCACAGACGACGATTTTATATATGGGTACTGTTTAGGATTTTCATTGAGACAATGAGGTATTTTGGTGGATGTAGTAAGAAAGGTAAGTATGAATGTGTTGTTTTGGTGTTGGAATATTGTTTGTATGTTTGGGTCAGTGTTTGTGGCTAGCTATGCTTAAAATTAAGACAGATGAAGACCGCCCCTTTCCCTATCCCCATTTCTTGGTCTTGTGCCACATTTTCTGTGTTTTTTAACAGAAATAAATATCGCTGAGATGTAGTGTTAACCTACCGTTCGGATGTACACCTCTATCTGCTTATTACTAACACTCTTGCTTTGTATATATCCGTTATTTCAATACACTTGTTCAACCTACCTTCGTCTTCCGTCTTTTTCTTTTCTGATCCCTAAACAGGCCACAACTATATCAACTGAATGTTGCAGTTTTTATAATTATCATTCCTTGACTTTCAATCTGCTGTAGTAGATATGGTGATTCATAAAAGTTTTCTTTCTATATTTTGGATTTTGTTTGCTTGTCACACTATTAGAATTCAATTTCAGTAATTTTCCTATCAAATATAATTCTCTATATCAGGCATTCAAGGGACAAGTTCAATAAAATGTTATAATTACATGACATTTTTAAGATTTAAAAATTCACAGGCTTTCATCAATAAATTCGTTGTACCATTTTTTTGTTTCATTCCACTTTTGGGGGGCAATTATTTTTTTTTAATTTAAACTAAATTCTCTTTATCAGTTCACCTGCCATAGGTAATAAACTAGGCATTTGTTTTGTGGTCATCTCTATGCTGCCAGGTTTTAGGTACCAATAAATATAGATAAACTGAAATTAATATAAGATAGATATGAAAAGACATGAATTGACAGATATCAATAGATAGATATGAATAGATCAGTATTAATAGATGGAAAGAGAGTGAAATACTTATCAATAAGATACTAAAATTCTGTCATTGTAGGTAAGAGAAAGAAAAGTTTCTTTTCTTATTTACCAGCCATTCACACATGTATTCAAAAAGATAGTTTTAGCTGTTAAGTTTCTTTTCTTTCTGTTTTATTCTTTCACATCTCTAATTTTATTGCTCACTCAGGACAGTGAGTGGAAAGGACATGCATTATTCCAATGTCTTCAAACTCAGTCAAATTGTGTATGTGTGTGTATTAAACGCCATAAGTACTTTTTTTACAAATATTTTCATGGCAACTGCTCTGACAAGCTTTTTTTCCTGGTGCCCTGACCACATGAATTTAAGTGTGCTACTAGATTAGCATCTAGGTCTCACTCTTTTACTGTTGAAATAGCTAAATGTAGCCACAACTTCTACTCCAACAGTTTCTTTTCTTGCTCTTCCCAACAGTGGAACTCCCTTCTGCTTACTTGCTTCCCTGATAACTACAATTTTCAAAAGTTTAAATGCAATATCAATCACCATCTTCTGTTGTCTTGAACCCTACTCATCTTTTATCCTTTCCTCAATCCCCCTATACCCAGTCTTTACCCCCACTTCCACTCTCTGTAATCCCCTGCGTACAAGTGGCACTCCCACCTTGCTTGGGAAGAAATGATTAAAAAAAGTATATAAGTCACAACACAGACATAGGCATATACATTACATGCAAAGTCACACACAGACAAAGCATGATGTTCAGTAAATCAGCTCTTCATTTATAATAGAGCTTTGAAGAAAAATTTGGTCTTTATTAAAAAGTCCAGATTACTGTCTCAGTAACAATTTATAAAGAAATAATAGCCACGTTAAAAAGAGAATAGGAAAAAACAGTCATGTCAGACCCTTTTTATTTCCTGCATTCCTTTCTATTATTTTTTTATGATGGCAACAATAAAACTATTTCCAGTAGAGTGATCATTGAATCAAAATTACCAGACGTGGGGATTGAACTCACAACTGCCAGGGAACTAGAACTGTTTTAACCAGTGCTTTAATCCACTAGACCTTTGCACAATTCAATCAGTCTCTTAGACAAAGGATTCTTTAATTAAGGGTTCAAAATTCCAAGAAAGATTATGAGACACCCGAAGAAGAATAATAGCCCAATATGACAAATATAACAACCAAGATGAGTATATTGTTGTGAATTACTATTACTAATAATGATAATTCTTCATCTCAAAAATTCTGAAGAATGTCTAGAAATTTATATATGAAATTCTGCATTGAAAAAAATTATTTTTTGAGCAGATGGTTATTTAAAGATTTGGTTATTTAAAGAAGTAATAATAACCAAGATCAATGTGTAATACACTGAGCCATCAAGTGTTTACAATTTTAAATAGCATTACCTTGTTTAGCCTTCTTAGAACAGAAACAGTCATAGTGTCTGAGGTTTGAAAACTGGAGTTTAGAAAAAAAAAAATCTCAAATCATTTTATTGATTGTAACTTTTTATCCTGCAACCAAAAATTCTTAAAACACTGATGAGAGAATTTCTTTTAAAGGCTTTCTAATTAAATATTAATATAGCCTAATTAAATATTTTCAAGAAGTATTTTGCTTAAATCAGTTGTAATTTGATTATTTATAATTTTCTGAAGGAAGGAGAAAGTAAACATTTTCAGTGGCAGTTTAATATAGTCATTAGGGACTCCATGCATAATAGCACATACAATTCAAGATTCATCTTCTCAAAATCGATAGAAGATCACTCATTGAACTGCTTTCAAGAGAAAAGACATAAAAATAACATGATTATTTGTATGAATAATTTAGCTAAGAGAAAAAGAAATGATATTGAAAGAAAGAAATATTTCACTGAATTAAAGAATTTATTTTAACTCTTGCTTTTGCATGATTCAATCAGTGAGTTGCAAGCTAGAAAAATAATTTTCATCTGCTTCAATGCTGTATAGTATGGCTTTTATGTGAAGGTGTAACACTGAGGCTATGAAGTAGTTAAAGTTTGATTCTAAGCAGAAAAGGGTTAAGCCCAGAATGTAATGTAGGCTGTAAGATAGGTGAGAGAGAAAAAGAGAATGGAGACATTTTCCTTGGAGAAAATGGGACCATCTGGATTTTTTCTCTCCTAAAGTTTATTTTTCTTATCAAGAGTCTGGCATGCAGACAAAGACAGAGTTGGAGAACAATTTTATCTCTTCCTTGAGAATTTAGGCAAACAAATATATTTTTGTTGACGAAAACAAATTGGGAAATGAAAACAAGGAATGGACCTATTGTGAGGGTCGAAGTTATGAAAACAGATTCTGAAATTGCCAAGAATGTGATCTGGTTTATGTTTTCACTGGATGTAGATAAGTCCAAGAATGGAGAGATCATTTTTTCTCTACCTTGAGGTGACAGGAGAATTATAATTAATGATTAGAATAAACTAAGTCATTTCACTCACATGATTTGAAAATTAGATTTGTCACAAAGACTGTTGTGCCAGGACCCTGAGAGATGGGCTGAGGTGGAATGCTGAGAAGGAAATGTAGATGTGAAATAATGTGTAGTGTGAGATGTGAAGTAAAGCAGGTTGGAGTTAGAGGAGGGCAATCTCTGTAACTATTCATGAGAAGGTAGATAATTCTTCAAATTTGGATAGTTGATTAAGAAAGCAAAAATAGGAAACAAAGAACTCTTATAAGAATTAATGTGGATATTGAAAAATCAATGAATCCCAAGAACCCTTTGGCCCCATGCCAGTTTTGGGCTGAAGTGCATATAAGCAGATAGCTTTGAGAGCTCAAAGACTTGAGCTGAGAACCCACATCAGCCACCACCAGATTTTCTGATTCCAAAGAACTTTGAAGCCAAATTATTAGGTGAAGCACAGTGTCACTATAAACATGCAGAAAGGGTTCATTTTTGTTGTACCAAGAGCTATATATAACCAATTGAAGATTAACCCCATGAATCTTTCATTTTATTTTTTGTTGCGAAAATATTTCTTCCTTAAGTTAGCACCCACCGCAGCTTGAATTAAAGTAGCACCCATCGCAGCTTGAATCAGCACTGCAATTACTATGACATTCGATCTTCCACTGCTCTTGGGTCAAGAACACAAGTGGGCAGAGTTGGTATGAATTGAAGCAGCCAGTGACCAACAACCAGCTTGGACCAGCATCAGCATTGACCAGTGCAGAGTTATCTCTGTGATTAAAACATCGTCCTAAGACCCTGAGGACTGGACCACTAAATATTGTTACACCACTGGGTGTAGGCGGTGGTAAAAAGTGTTATAAAGGAAACAAAATCTTATATGTGTTTCATGTTTCCATTGTGAAATAAAATATGATGTTATCAACATAATAACATTGCTCAGTTATATTAACTTATAATAATGCTTTTAAAATTCTCTTACCTAGATGGGTGACTGCTTAGGAGTACCAGGTACTGTAAACTTGGATGTGCAGGTGGTGTAAAGGATAATGGCTTGGAACTGGAAGTTAGAGAGTTGAATTTCAATTCCAGTTGGGTTTTTTATATTCACTTATGTGCAAATACTCTTGGGAAAAGTATGGGCTCACCTTTTGTCCCCCTAGCTATGGGTTAATTAGTAGGGTTTGTACCAGTAAACTATTAAATTATTATTCCAAAATCATTCTTACAATGTAAAAATATTTTTTGGTTTTAAATAACCTGCAAAAAATTGGTAAGCAAAACAAAAAACAAATCAATCATTCTTAGAATGACTTGAGTACTTTTCCATTAGTTCCAAACTAATGTTCATAATTTTAAAGTGGAATTTTAATAAGATAATAAGGATTAAGCTGCATTTTTCTTTTTCTACAAACATAAATGCTAAACCTTATTATTAGCCAACAAGAAAGGTTGTTTAATGAAATAAGCTTAACATTAATTTCAGTTGTTTTGAAAATTTGAAAAATTAAGAGATTACATTTTTCTTATTACTCATATCAATCTGAAATTTTTAAAAAATTCATATCAATAACTATACTATAAATATTTATTTGCAAAATGCTGAACAATCCTTGAGTTGCATAATAAAATCTTACACCATCATTATTGTAAATATTTCTGATAAAATGATACATTATAATCTGAATATGTTATGTTTATCATATAAATATATCCTGGAAATTTTACCAACATCCTTTTGTGAAAACATTGACTTGAATAATAAAATCTGACAGGATGTAAATGCTCACTTATAAGTAAAAGCTATAGAACTTTTGAAGTGCTTCCATTAACAATTACAAAAAAATAAAACTATATTCTTAAAAATAATATCCTGTTCACATTTATATAATATCTACTCATTAAAAAAATTGTTATCCTAAAAATATCCTTTTTACATTGATATAATGTGTGCCCATTAAAAAAAATCTATCAATGAAGTTAAATATAGTAGGTTTTTTCTTTAAAAATATCCTAATAAACAAATATTGATCGAGTACAATCAGTGAACTGTAATATTTTAATGTCTGCATTGTTAAATATACAAAACAAAAGAAAGTCAACTGGTTATAGAAATTTATGTACACCAACCACAAAAGGTAATTATTTATGCATCCAGCTACTTTGATTTTACTTTATGTATCTACCATGTGAAATAAACCTAACAAAATGAAGTAATTCAGGTTGTTCTATTTTGTTTACTCTGTGACACTGGCAGATGGAAAGAAAAGGGTTAAATTAAAAACATAGCTCAGAATGAGATGAGAGGGGTTAAAGAATAGAATGATGGACATACCGAGAGAAGGAAAAGAGATTTCTTTTTATTTCCAAAGTCTGTTTTTTTAATAGCAGAGAAGAAAAGTGATTCTGTTACAAGGTATTTCCACAAAAGCCATATAGCTGATTAATGAGGCAGCTTTAAAAAGTGCAAGTTACAAAAACACAATGTAAGCAGAATAGATAAACTTTGGTCTGTAACTAAATCCAAGGAATAGAGTTTCCATTGTGTAAAAACCCAGGACCCATGGTGCTTAGCATACAATGACCTTGGCAGGATTGGTGGAAGTGTGTGTGTGTGTGGGGGGGGGGGCTGACCGGAGTAAGCAGCTGGTAAATTTCTGATTTTTGTGCAGAGCCAGGCTGAGAAATTTCATCAACATGAAATTTAAAATGATAATTTTAAGTAATGAGCTAAGCATAAGCTAAGCCACACCACGTGGTTGAGAGCCAGATTGGTTGAAGTACAACTAAAGTGACAGGTGCAGCTGAAATACCAAGGAAGATGGAGGAATTGCCTACACCCATTGGGAAGTGTTAGTGTGAGGCACAAATAAGAGAAGGAAGGAGTTTGGCAGATCGATACCCTATGGCTACTATCCATTGGAAGAGGGGACTCTCCAAATTTGGAAGTATAATTAATTATCCACAGCCAGACAACAAAGAGACACTTGTTGGGGATAGGGAAACCACCAAGTCCCCATATCCACATCAACCTCCATGCCAGTTTTGGAAGGAAGTCAATATAAGCAGAATACTGAAATGACCAAGACACAGAGGTTACAGAGGTTCCAACGAGAGATGACCTATCTGCCGAATCCCACGTGACTTACTGCCAGAGAAAATCTCCAACTAAAACCTTGTTCCAGAATTAGCTATGTTGAGCATAGTGTCACAATAAAACACAAAGTGGGAAGGATTAATGTTTTGTGCCCAGAACTAATTCATTGTATAAAAACAGTATATAAATTAAATAAAACTAGACCCTGAAGAATTCTTGTCTTTTCTTTAACTGCAAGGACATTTTTTAATTTCTTTAACATAGCTTTGCTGGGCATGGACCAACATCACAATTGTTGACGACAATTTGATCTTTGCCAGCTCTGTGATCAAACATCACAATGTAGGCAGATTTGAATATATTTTTAGAATGTTTATCTAGGTTATGAATAATAATGAAAATATACATTTTTCAAGATTACACCTCATCACTGTGATGCTGCCAAAATTGTTGGATACCATCAGATTCAAAAAGGTTCATTTTTGTTTCATATGACCATTGTATACAGTCCCAAAATTTTTGTTCTTCTCTGCAAACTTTAAATGAGATTGTTTGTAACTAAATCAACAGTGAAGATTTCTAAACAGTCATTTGCCATGTAAACCAATATTATTCAGGAAATATTTGGTTATTACCATCAAAACATTCATGGTACATAATATTTTCACTTCACTAACAACATCCACAGTCAATTTTTTTGTCTTCATCTACCAACATTCTAATATAACAAATATTCCTTGGTCTCAGTTTGCATGATTTCTTTCCCTATTTTGCATAATTTTGACATTATTATTTTTCTTTCACATCAATGTAGAAGCTATTTTTTGGTAACTGTTGTTCTGTTTGTGCTAATAAATAATACATTTCTTAAAATCAGTTCTTTTTCACCTAGACCCATTTTGTCCATAAATGCCAATACCCTGAAAACTATGTCTGTATAAAACTTATTTAAACACTATGCACTATTTTTACTTGAATCACCTACCAGAAAACAAAAAAAAAGTTTGGTTTGAAATATATACTTACAATATATAAAATAAAATAAACTACTTTTGCAGAGGTGTACTTATTTTGGATGACTACATATTCATATTTTTAGTTATAGAGTTTCGATGTTGTAGAATTTGATAATAAATCATACTTAATAATAGGCTCATGGCCATTGTTAAGTAAATCTATTTTTATGAATGAAACTTCTTTGAGTTCTGGGTCATTTGATGTGGAGGTCTTTCATCCAGGTATTCATATTCATTGGTTGGCAGCAAACTTAAGCAAGTTCATTGACAAAGTCAGTGGTTGCAGAAATCTGCTTCAGAGAACTCCATTTACTAATATTCACTGACCTGACATGTAAACTATACCACAAAACCCAGCAACTTATGATTGAAATTATTTTGAAGTATTTCTAATTTCTTACCTTTATGTTTTTCCTTTTTAGCCACTGATCATAATCACTAAAATTAGAATAAAACCTTTTTGTTTACTATAAAACTTAGTTGGTCTTCTGTCATTCTGTTTATTTCTCTTTATCTTATTTCTTCTGTTGTACATGTGACACAATATCATGTTGAAACACTGGTTCTCATACAGTCACCAAAGTTAACCAATGTCAAGTTTGCTCAGTACTTAAATGGGTGACTGCTTGGGAATACCAGGTTGATGTAAGTTTGAATGTGCAGTTAGTGTAAGGGATAATGGCATGAAATTGGAAATTGGAGAGCCAAATTCTAATTCCAGTCAGGTTTGCTATATTCACTTATGCACAAGTATCCATGGGAAAGGTAGGAATGAACCTCATTTCCTTACCATTTATGGGTTAATTACTAGAACTTGTATCAATAAAAATCATTATTAGGACCAAAAAATTCTTACAGTCTAAAAATATTTTCTGGCTTTAAATAACCTGCAAAAGATCGATAAACCTTCAAAAAACAAACTTTATAATATCTGTTTTCATTGTATAATATTCCACTAGAAGTAATGAAATACTTGTATGTTTGGTTTGAAAGAAAATTAACTTTTTATTAAAAAAAAAATAAGGTTAAAAAACAGCACATTGTACTGCATATTTAAAAAATTTTAAGAGGGTATTTTTCTCATAATTTATCTTTAAATTACTTGTTAAGTAGTATTCTTTTTTCATCTGTGGTTAGATTCACTCATGCTATTCTTTAATCAATGAAGAGAGCCATTCTTTGTAATAATTTCAGTATAAAGTTATTGTGTTAATTAATTATATTTTAATTGATTCTCCCCAAAGCTAAACAGAAATATGCTGCTATTTTTAGCATATGCAGTTTAAATTTTGCAGTCTTATAGAAATCAAATTACAACATGGGTATATATTATTAAAATGCTCACTGGTGGATGACATTTCATAGACAGAATCATGAATGCTGAAAAATATATGTTGAAATATTGAAATGTTGTCTTCACTCAAGCATTTGGGAAGAAGAGTTACGAAGCAAAAGGTAAAAGTGCTCTATTGTCCTAACATGTCACTAGATTTAAATCAAAATGAACACTTGGTGAATATGTTTAAATGAAAAGTTGAAAAAAAGGTAACCATTCAGCATAACAGAATTGGTAGACTGTTGGAATGAAAAAAATATTACAGTGACTGCAAATCTAAGCAGGTCAGTGTCATCAAGACTACAAGCAGTAGTAAAAAAAACTACAATAAAGGCAGCCACATCAAATATTGGTTTTAAATAACTTCTTTTTTGAACAGCAACATATTCCTATTTTTGGTTACTGAGTTTTAGTGCTGTAGAGTTTTGTAATAATGTGGAAATATATTTTTATGTGTAGAATGTTCCACTAGAAAAAATAAAATCCTGGCATACTTGGTCTAAATGAAAACTAACATTTTATAAAAAATAGGTAGAATGCACTTATTTGTGAGTGATCTTTCCATCTTTGCCATTCGTGGTAAGAAATGAGCTATAACTCTACCATGCTAACCCAATGCACATTGGTAGGGGCTTACAGCAATTGGTATTCACAAGTGGTCACACATCTAGGTACTGACCAGATTCGATATTTCAATTTTGATGATTGGGCAAGAACTAGTATTTCAATGTAAGATATATAGTTAAACCTTTTTTTAATCATTTCACCCCAAGCAAAGCAATAAAACCACTGTAAGGGATTACTGAATGTGAGAGAATATGAGAAAAAAACATTATTAAGAATAAAATAACAGGAATTCAGAAGACAAAAGTTAACAATTGACACTGCATTTAAATTTTTGAAGATCAAAGTTGACTAAAAAGCAAGAAACTGGAAGGGAGTTGTACAAACAAGAAATGTGAGAGAAAAAACTGTTAGCATAGAACAGGGATGTCCAACCTACGGCCCACTTAATATTTTCATGCAGCCCACTGCAACCTAAAATCTTTAGGTATATTTTCATTTACTTTAGTAATGTATGTTGAGAAAATTATTCTCGGGTTGTGCTAGTAGGTCCACTTCCCCATTGCACTAAAAGGGGGTGAAGGGGGTGACAAAGGCCTTTGCTGAGACGCACTGTCTGGTGCATGGGGCAAGAGTCAGAGCTAGATAAAAAAATATTTAGCTTATCTAGAAACTTTTCATGCATGTCAGGTAATACATACTGCTGTGAACAATTCTGTTCATGCGTGAAAAAAAATGAAAACTGCTGAAAGAAATAGGTTCAGTGATTCCAATTTAACTAACATTCTTAGAATAAAGACTAGTACCATAAAATCAGATATTGACAATATTATAAAAGGAAAGCAATTTCAAAAATCATATTAAATTTATTTTATTTTGTGTATGTATAATTTCTTTTTTTTTTACTGTCAATAATACAGTATTTTTAGAATTATATATATTTGTTATTAAAATTTGATATTCACTTTTTGAACTTTTTAAATAAAGTACTTTTGTGGCCCGGTGAATATACCTAAATTTCTAATTTGGCCCATTAGGAAAAAAGGTTGGACAACTCTGTCATAGAACTTATGGTTACATTTAGCCACATCAACTCGACGCTCGACTCTTCCGGTGTACCCATACCCAACTTCCCTCTTAGAACTGAAGCCCTATTGAGTGGGTTACACATAACCCCATCATTGGTATTGGGTGTTATCTCCAATTTAGACCCCAACAAGGCTAGTGGTGGAGATGGGATACCAGCCATTGTCTTGAAGAAATGCGCACATGAACTGGCGCCCACCCTTTCTAAACTCTACAACTACTGCCTCAAGGAATCTTGTTTTCCTGACTGCTGGAAGTCCTCTTCGGTTGTTCCTGTCTTCAAGAACTCTGGCGACCCCTCTGACCCTTCTAACTACCGTCCTATCAGTCTCCTACCCCTCTTCGGCAAAGTCTTCGAATCCCTAATCAATACCAAGGTGGTTAACCACCTCACATCCCATGATCTGCTCTCAGACAAGCAGTATGGCTTCTGCTTTGCCCGATCTACAGCTGATGTGCTTACGGCCATCACTGAAACTGTCTACCGATCTCTTAAAAATAATGGGGAAGCTTGTGCCATGGCCCTAGACATCTCCAAAGCATTTGATAGGGTTTGGCATGCCGGCCTTCTTCGCAAGCTCCAGGGTTATGGCATTACGGGTCGATTGTTTGACCTAATACAATTATTCCTGTCAAACCATGAATTGAAGGTTGTTCTCAACGGATTCTCCTCCAGTTCCTATCCCACGAACGCAGGTGTTCCTCAAGGCTCCATCCTAGGCCACACTCTATTCCTTATCTACATAAATGACCTTCCTGACGCCATAAATTCCCAAGTTGGCATCTACGCGGATAACACCACAATTTATTCCTGCCTCAAAAACAAATCTAGTTTCAGTGACAAAAATAACCTGGCTGTGCGTCTTGAAAAGGACCTCCAATCAGTTGTGAACTGGGGCAGGAATTGGCTGGTCAACTTTAATGCTTCAAAAACAAAACTGCTCTCTATTAATCACCACAGAGATCCTTCCTTGCCCTCCATTAGAATGTCTGACGCTCAACTTCTTGAGAGCACCTCTCTGCGGCTGCTCAGTCTCACGTTGACTACTGATCTGAGATGGAACAAATACATTGAGTCAATTGCTTCATCCACCGCAAGGAAATTGGCTCCCTGGGATCGATCCTCCAGATCTACAAATCAACTATTCGCCCTTGCATGGAGTATTGCTGCCATATATGGTCTGGAGCCGCTTCTGTTTGCCTTGGGGTTCTTGATAGGCTCCGGATATGCAATATAATTGGCCCTGATCTGGCATCTCGTCTACAGTCACTTTCTCACAGACACACTGTCGCCTCTCTCTGTCTGTTTTATAAATACTTTCATGGCAATTGCTCCGAGGAGCTGCATTCGCTGGTTCCCAGACTTTATGAGTTCAAGTGCCCTACGAGGCTGGCATCCCGCTCCCACCCCTTCACTGTCGAAACTCCTAAATGTAGCTGTCTCTTCTACTCCAATAGCTTCATGTCTCGCGCCTCTCACCTGTGGAACTCCCTTCCCTATTCTAGTTTCCCTGAGAGCTATAATCTCCAGCTATTCAAATGTAATGTCAATCGACATCTCCAGTTGCCATGATCTATCCACTACTCTTCTCCTCATCCTTTCTTCTCTCACTCCTATCTGATCTTACTCCAAATTTTCTGTTGCAACAGTTTTTGAATAAAGAATAAGTTGAATGAAAATGACCAACACACAAAGCAAAATTGGGATATAAAGATTGCACACACTGAAAAAGGCCAACATAATGCAAAATGACTAGAGAAAAACAATGGACAATGGTAAAAGAGACTTTGAACCAAATTGTGTGGTATATTAAAGACTCAAGAAAGATATTAGTAAGAGTTTTCAGATTAATTACCCTGAAAATGTTACTACAAATACTTTTAACATGTAAGAAATATAGTCATGTCTGTCTAAGTAGGGCAGATCCAAAAAATCATCAAAGATGTTGCACACAAAGAGAAATCATTTGTTACATGTTGCATTTATGTAACAAATATTGCAAAAGACCCCCAACACACCTGCACAAAACAATGTACAGTCATAGCAGGGCTAAAAAGCCATATTTGTGCAGCCGATATCTGAGGATAGATCAAGCAATGTCATTGCTCTAAATTGAGTCACAGCCAATTATTTCAAATGCATTTGTCAGCATTTTTAGAAAGTCCATGAAGGAACCTTTTATATATATATATATATATATATATATATGATAAAAATATAGTTTCAAAGTAAGCTATATTTATGGGTAAAAGTGTTTAGTATCAGAAATAGAGCATATATAAAAGAGGGCACTGAGGTTTTTGGGACATCTGTAGAATAAAAATCAAACAGTTGTAAGAAAAGGTATTCAACTTTAAAGTTTTCAATTCTTCGATGACATCTTATTGTCATATCCAGTTTATCAGCAATGACAAAGATCTGAAAGTTGTTTAAAATCAAACTGTAAAAATGCATGTCATTTTTTTACAATTAAATATACAATGGTGGGATGAAAAATTCATAGGTTGACTATTAAGGAGTGATGCTAGAGCTGTGAAATTTTGCATGCATTAATTTCAAATCATCTTATTGATAACTGCATTATTTATTTCCCAGTACAATATCTGAATGTTCAAAGAAGACTTCAAATGTAACTAGCAGAACTTCCCATAAATGGACAAAATTTGGCATTGTGGTGTTATCATGTACCTGCAGAAAAAAGGTTCTGTCCACAATGACATTCATATTGACATGGTTGCTAGATTAGGGGTTGACACTCCGGCTTTATCAACAGTGCAAAAGTGGGCAACTGAACTTAGGATGGGAAAGGAGAATTTTGATTATGACCCAAGGTCTGGACATCCTGCAACTGCCACCACTTAGGAAAACATTGATTGTGTATATAGAGTTTTGTTTCATCAGGACAATGCTCCTGCATACAAGATCTTGGGTTTAATGGCTGCTGTGCTTTGAAATGGTTGATTACCGTCTCTATTCTCCTGATTTGGCCTCATATGACTATTATCTATTCCCCAACATGAAAAAAACACTTAGGTAGGAGCTAGTATTGTAGTGATGGTGAAGTCATATTTACTGCTGATGGGATGCAATCATTGCAACATCGATGGAAAAGGTGTGTGAACCACAAAGGTGACTATGTTGAAAAATAAATCTCATTTGGTCACATTTCATGAGAGTATCTTTGTCAGCTGACCTTCATACATCATTCTTTTTTCCTTTGGAAACAAATAAAATTTACAGTATATCAAAAATTAAATATCATCAACTCTTTGTAAAAATAATTTTTTAGTTTTCATAAATTCTTTTAGGATTTCCGAGTATATTTTTGATTTCTTCACACTCAATATTTTTTGTCAACAATATAAAATCTTCAGGGATTTAGCTTAATAAAAATGTAAAAATCAGGAACATCAAAAATTCACTCACACATATTTAGCCATGAGTTAAATAAAGGGGATATAACTGATCTGAAAAAATATTTCTACAAAACCTAAATATAAAAAAGATTCAATATAAAGTACATTCATTGGTAAATTAGCAGTTTAAGCCGAGAAACCAATTGTAATGAAAATTCCCATTTTGGTGTAAATCTGAATGCTTATTTTGAAAATAACAGTAAAAGTTTGTGGAAATCAACCATTTAGGAGTTATTGACAATATAAGTTCAGCCTTATTTGTGTCATGGCTACAGCCCGACAACCATTACTGGCATTGTTTACATATGTTTGCCTCAAGTAGTCATGTGTGGAAGCTTCACTTGTTTGCGCATGCAATGCACAAACTTTAAAATGAATGCATGAAATTTAAAAAGTAACCCGAGTTTTGGGTTATTAAATTTTGGGTTTTAAAGAGCATGATTATTTACAAAATAAAAAAAAAGTGCTAGAAAGGGCTTAACAATAACATGAACAATTTTAAGCTTCAAGATGGGGTTTTAAATAAAAAGCATGATTATTTACAAAAGAAATTCTAAAAAGGAGTTAATAATAACAAACAATTTTAAGCAATATTACTTATGCATGATTACTTACAAAATAGCAGTGACAATTGCGGAAAGGCTACCTTTTAAAATTTGTTTTATTATTTAAACAAGAATTCATTATTATTACAACTTCACTATAAAAAAAAACAGCACTTGTCATTGCTTTTCTAAATAACTTAAATGAAATTAAAAAAAAAGACTTCAATAAAAGCTTCACTTTCAAAAGTGTCAAAAAACTTCTTTTGGTTTTGCACAGTAATTAAGACAAGTAAGAAGATAGGAAGTTCAGTAAAAAGGCTGTTAACTAAGTAAGCTTCTACGCATGACTCCAGGTGTGGAGGACTTGTTATGTCAGGTCTTATAGTTGAAAAAATAAATTTGGGTTGCATGTTCAAAGACATGTATCCTCAATACATTTATATTATACTTCAATGAAAATAAACAGAAAAGCATAGAACAATACTGATAAAAGACAAAGGCATTTATATTAAATAATAATCACTTTTCATTTTGAGAGGTTAAGTGATGCAAAATTTGTGATAAAATTTTCACAAAGTAGTAAGAAAATTAAATAGTTTGTGCCAAATAATAAATTCACATTAAATTTGTGTAAATTTAGTTTGAATAAAGTTGTCTTCCTTTGACTGCTCTTGATGAGACTTGAAGTTCGGGAGATGATTTTGTTGTTGAAAAGTTCTTTGCTTTGTTTGAATGAAATTGCAATGTTTATTCACTAGCAAGAATGATTATGAGCTGCTGGGTGAATGAATTGACGAGTGAGTGAAAATTCTGAAAGTTTGTTATATGTTCACAAGTAACTTTGAAAACTTCAGATGATGTGACATAGGTTCGTTGTAACAAATAATCTAAAGTTACAGTGCTCATGATATTTATTGGTACTATGCTACAAAATGTGGCACAAGACCAAGATGGGGGATTGGGGAAAAAGACGATCTTCATCTGTCTTAACTTTAAACTTAGCTAGCCACAAACACTGACCTAAACAGACAAACAATACTCCTAACACCAAAACAACATATTCTTACCTACCTTTCTTACTACACACACCATAATACCTCATTGTCTCTATGAAAATTCTAAATAGTCCCCATATGTACAATTCATTGTCTGTGGGGGGAGGGGAATAAAACAACAATTTAAAAAATCCCCAATGAGTATGTACAATATGCAACAAAATTATTTACAAGAAACTAAACAAAATAATGTTAGTAATAAAACCCACCACAATCCTAAAATGTGGCAGAAACATCAATTAACTGGACGAAATTGATGTGGGATTATAATAGTATAAAATATTCATTCATCCCAAGAACTCACACAGATACGCACACATTCAGACAAAACAACAAATACGAAAACACACGCGAAACGAAAGGCACACCGCATCTAACAGAGAAATGACACAGAATCCCTTCTGGCGTGTTGTCCAAATCACGACTCTCATAAAACCTAGCAAGCAAAAGAACAAATATTGTTCAGTCTTCGTCAACAGCGGTGCCACATTACTACAAACAGAAGAGGCCTCAAAGACAAAGAACTTTCCCTGCAGCATGCGAACCAGAAGGCCTTCAATGAATTTGCACAATGGCGTTACCACCCTGCAGTGAAAGGCATGACCAATGGTCTCGACTTCCTCATCACAGTGTCAGCGGTTTGGAGATTTCTCCAAGCCTGCTGAACAGTCTTTTGACGACCCAGAGGCCCCACGAATCATCAGCCAGGTGTGAGATGCCTCAACATTATTGAGACATTTCAACCCAGGCACCCAAGGCCATATTGAGCGAGCCTCCTGCTTCGTAAGTCAAGCTCGTCAATCAGCTCATCACAAATGGACCCCCTGACTAACACCTGATATAATGCCCTTAGAGACAACGCCTGGAGGTTGGAGAGGCCATCCAATGCTCATAAAAGACCTTTTTAGAGCAAGACGACATTCTTGGTAGATACATACATACATATATATATATATATATATATATATATATATATATATATATATATATATATATAAATGTGATGTAATAATAAGGGATGGGAAGTTCTTATGGTCGTCTTCCTTCCAGAAGGCGCCCTTATCCGATTTGCGACACATTCGATCTAGGAACCCGATGCGAAGCATATATTGAAGAATCTTAATGCTAGGCATACCCAGATCGCCTTCAGATAGATGAAGGCAACAGATCTCCTAAGATATCCTAGCGGCCTTGCCTCCCCACAAGAAAGAGAACCTTACTAATGACATTAGTGTGGCATACGGAAGTGGAAGTACAATGAGTTTGTAAAGGAGAATCGGGTAGATGTGTGAAACACATACTTCCGCCCTCCCCTTCAAGGACAGATTCCTCCGAGACCACAGATTAATTGCGATCTCGACCTTCCTTTGTACCTCCGACCAATTCATATCCAGCTGGATATCAGGACCGAACTAGACAAAGAGTATCTTGACCGGACCATCCCTTCTATGCACCCAACCGTAAGCCAATAGACTTATCGCGGTTGATCTTGGCTCCTGTCACCATCTCATAACCACTGATTTCTTTGTTGACTTCATTAATCGAGGCTCTGCTCGACACAAGAACCGAAACGTCATCAGCATAGGAAGAATACCTGGCCGAGGTGGTAGCACCAAGTAGGGAAATTCTGTGTAGGACCGGATTCGCCTTTAACTTTCGAAGGAAAGGTTCCAACGCAAGAACGTAAAGCATAGGCAAAAGCAGACAACCTTGAAGAATGGAGCGAGACAATACAAAAGGTTCCGATCTTACCCCATTCACTTCAACCAGAGCACAGGGAGTTGCATACAGAAGTCGGATCCAGGTGCGAAAGTCCGGCCCGAAACCGGCTGCTGAAAGGACAGCCTCCAGGAATTGATGGTCAACCCTATTGAAGGCCTTGGACCTAAATTGATATCGCGGCTTCACTGTCGAATTTCTCGATGATCAAGCAAACCATATGAAGTTTGTCCTGAATAGTTCTGCCCTTCACAGCACAAGTCTATTCGGAGCCAATCAGACTAGACAGGACAAGCTGCAAACGGTTGGCTAAGATCTTTACCAAAATCTTTAACTTTGTATTTAACATGGTTCTTGTCCTTGCGTGGCAACTTGATCACATCCCTGGTGAAGCGTTGAAGTATAGACCCCTGCTTCATCCAGTTGCTGTGAATCAGTTCCAGCAAAGGAACAAAAACGGGCGACTGCCTTAAGTAAACTTCGTAGGGAAGACCATCTAATTTATCCAGGCCAACCTGCTTCAGCGCTTCCCAGATTTCCGACTCTGTGATAGGACCCTCGCACCCAGCCGCTTCAGCTGCCTCAAGGCAGGGAAAGTCATCTAAACAGTCGTCGAACGGGCTCCCTGGAAAAAAGTTCCTGAAAGTAATCCCGAAAAGCCTCGCATATGCCCACGTTTGTAGTCACGGTTCGCTTATCCGGCAATTTGACGCACGCGATATGCCACTGAGATGCATTCCTACTTTCCTCTGCACGCAATTCAGTGGTCATATTCGTCGCCTCAGAGGACATTCTTTTTAACCTAGCCCTAACTATCAGAACTTGATCTTTCTTAATAAGCAAGGAGGCCAACTTTGCCTTAGCTAAAGCTATTTCCCCACTATCACGGGATTTAACTGCCCGATCGACTTTCTGTTCTAAAGCCGCTTGCGCCGCTAATATATCTAGATTGAGTCGATGACTAAAATCAGCAGCAAATGCTCTAATTTTAGATTTTAATTTGTCCACCAGGCATTCCCAACCATAGCAACCGTCAATTCCATCATTAGTAGCAGCTGGTTCTGGAAATCCTGCTCACCAAATGATGAGCCGCCACTATTAGTCCAAGTCCACACTACCTCCCGGGGATGTTCATTCCAGTACTTATCAACAAGATCAAACCTGTCGATAAAGTCCCGAAATGGTTTCACGTCTCAGTTGTTAGCACCTGAATTTGACCCTATACGATCTATGTTGGGGTCAAGGACGGCATTCTAATCCCCCGCTAAAACTACTCGACGTGATGTTGCCAAATACAGCCCGATCTACCGAAACAAAGCAGGCTGCTCAATATGGACATTGGGCGCATAAACACCAATGAGACGCAGAGCCTTATCTTTGATGGTAATATCCAGCACGCAGTCTGCCCACCAGATCTGCGAAGACAAGAGCACACGCAGCCTTCAAAGACTTGCTCACCAGCCAAGAGACACCTCTCAAGCGTCCATCAAAACATGCTGAATAGAGGAAAAACCCCATAGACAGAATGACTTCACAATCGCGAGAAGAAAAACAGGTCTATTGCACACAACATATATGCACCCCGAGACGCTGAATGTCACGAGAGAGCCTTGCCCTACGAGACTCCGACCTCGGGCATTCAGACGTGCTAACCATACAGGCATTTATCAAACTGATTAAGATTGTCCTCCGATTGCTGGTTTGAATTTTCGCTGGATGAGTTTGCGCCAAAATTACAGGGCTTGTTGCATCGCTTAGCATGCTGGCCACAATACCAGTATGTATCATACTTTAAATTATTCCTTCGTGTCAAGGACGATTGGCATCTGTCGCGTTGCTGCGACCGCGAATGGATGGCTTGATTAGAATGTGTTCTGTAGACTTCGTAATTGTAGTGTAAGATCAGCCAGACTTTGATTTTGAGGAGCTCATGAGAATCACTCACTGATGTTGTGGACGGTGTCTGTATGGTGGTGAAAACTGCGCTGGTGGGTTTATTATTGCTTATCTTGTCTGCTATCTCTGCCAGTCTTTATAAAACTAAATCATCTGGGACTGGGGCTAATATTTGGGTGGTATGCGTATGTAATTTGTTAATCTACAGTTTACGCATGACGGTATCGGACATCGTAATGACCACATTTTCCTCAAGAGCTGTGAAGGTTTATTTTGTCCCAGATGGAAGTTATTGAGGAGGTCATGAAAGTGATGCGCCTCGGATTCGCCGGTTCGGTGTCCTTAGCAACCTTAAGAATGTCATATGGCTTATCCACTGGCATTTCGTTCAACAGGTCAGACACCTCCATGGACTCCATGGCCACGTCCGCCAGTAATTTTTCTACTACATAAGCATAGCGAGAAGTCTGAGATGTGATTTTTTTCGCATTAAATATAGCATTTAGCTGAGCAAACCAAACCAAACCTGGACGTTGGTCTGGTTATATGAAAGTAAAGTGATGGCAAATGCTGCCACCATATGTGTGTCATTTGAGTCGGTCATGGTATGAACTTGACGATTTTTTCAATTAACTGTAGTGCAAACAATAATGTAACACCCCAACTTTTGTAAGTAGAGACTATGGTCTCACGTACAGTCCTTGATTAGTTTGACATAGTTCTTCAGATACGCTGGCTGTCGTATCCCTCGTCCAGCATGTGTGTGAATCCCAGCAGGAGATTCGCATTTTTCTGGTTCAGTTGTATTTGTGTCTTCACTTGCAACAGCTGAGGCTGATGAGGATACTGTTGGAGGTGCAGGGGCTTTTTGTGTTTTTGCCATGTCATGTGGCAAACTTAGCGTGTCTGTAGTGGTTGGTGGTGGCTGCCCATTTCTCGCATGCTTTGCTGGTTCAGATAATTTGCGTAAAAGACGTCTGTTTCGCCGATAGGTTCCACTCGCTGTCTGGACTTCGTATGAACGTTCATCCAATCGGTGATTTATAATGCCTTTCTCCCATACTCGATCACCTTGTACGGATGTATTCGTACGACATCACCTTCATTCAGCACAGGTAAATCACGTGTATGACAGTCATAGTATTTGGCCTGAACCTTCTGTATGTATTCCAGTAGAATTTTGTCACTCGGCTCAAGCCTCGCCGTTCTAAGATTTAGCAAATTGCTCTTCATGGGGAGAAGTGTACAGGTGCGGCGATTTAGTAGGCACTGAGAAAGGCTGCTTCCAATTCCTTGGGTTGTTGATGTTTCTGACATCAAGCAGTGCCAGAAACTGGTTCGCGTGGGTATCTTTGTTTTTCCTCATGAGCCATTTTGAACTCTTAACTGCAGATTCCGGAACTTGACATGAGATTTTCAGAAAAGTTCTTGAAGGATGAAGATGTAAACAGTGGTCTTGCATTGGAAATCAATTGACATGGAATCCCATATTTTGCGAAGTGTGCCTTCAATTTGCAGATGACAGTTAAAGCAGTAGTATCCTCAAGTCGATCTATTTCCCAGAAGTTTGAAAAATAATCGACAGTTACGAGGTACTCGACGCTGTCAAATTCAAATAAGTCAAAACCAACCACGGACGATCAGATATACTGTGTGGCATTAGTGTCTCCTTAGATTGCTCTGTTGTGAACTTGTAGCAAGTTTCACATGTGGATATGTACTTCAGTATGTCCGATGACATACCTGGCCAGAAAACACATTCTCTGGCTTGCCGTAGACATCCATCAATGCCTATGTGTGATGAGTGAAGTGCGCGTTTAATCTCACTCCGCAAACTGTGAGGGATGAGTCCTCGGTCACCATTAAATATGAGACTATCTTAAGCGGATATCTTATAGCGTAGATGGAAATATGGGTGTAGTGTAGCTGGAAGATTTGTTCTATTAGACGGCCACTCCTGTAATATGGTTTTCTTCAGCTGATCGCATATTTCGTCCTGGTCTGTTGCTCTGCGGATCTGCACACGCCTTTCGTCACGGATTGGGAGGAAGCTAACCATATTCACATGCTCAAACTCTGATAGTTCTTTTCATTTGTCGAATATGATCGCGATAGCATGTCTGCAATGTACATGTGCTTTCCCTGGATATATACTACGTCGATGTAGTATTTTTGGGTTTGTAGTATCATTCCCTGTAGACGCTTTGGTGCTTTGGCCATAGGTTTCTTCACTATGGCATCTAGTGTTTTGTGGTCAGTGTGAATTTCTGTCCTTCTGCCATAGGTGTATTGGTGAAATTTCTCCAATGAGAATACTTTTGCATGCATTTCTTTTTCAATTTGGGCGTATCTCTGCTCTGTCTCAGTGAGGGCTCTGCTTACATATGTTAAAGGCTTTCCTTGCTTTAGTAGGGTTGCACAAAGTCCTTCTGAGCTTGCATCACACTGAATTACAAATGGTGCATTCAGGTTGTAGAAAACTGAGTACTGGAGCTTTTGTCACAAGTTGCTTCATTTCTGCGAATGCTGCGTCATATACACGAGACCATATCCATGGGACATTCTTATGCATCAGTCGTCAGATCGGCTCCATGACAGGATAGTTGCGGCAGAAACCTTGCCAGGTAATTCACGGTTCCACAGAGTCGCTGTACTCCTTCCACTGAAGTGGGTGGTTACAACTTAGTGATTGCATCAATTTTAGCAGGGTCTGGTAGTAGGCCATCACGAGTTACGAGATGCCCAATGAAGCTGATTCATTAAGCTGAAGTTTTTCTTTCTTCAGTTTAATTTTCTTCTCTCGGCATCGTTGTAGTAGCAATTTCTGATTCAAATCATGTTCTGCTGATACTTGATCGAGTTCATCTCCTGAACATGCTGAACAATGATGTCATCAGCGACACACGCAACTCCATTCAGGCCATCCAGAGGTGAAGAATTTTCTGAAATATTTCAGAACTCACACATGTTCCAAAGGGGAGTTTGAACCACCGGTATCGCCCGAAACCTGTCTGAAATGTAGTGAGATAGCTGGATTCATTGTCTCATATTACATGCCAGTAAGCAATTTGGTGAAATATTTTGCATTTGTTACCCTTGGTAGCACTTCATCTATGGTTGGTAATTGGTATCGTTCATCCTTCAGTGCCTTGTTCAAGGATTTTGGATCAATACAGATACGAATCTCACCCGAGCTCTTTGTTGCAGTGATCATTCTGCTATTCCAGTCTGTAGGTACATCAACAAGAGCGATAACTCCGAGTTCCTCTAGTTCCTTTTTAACTTGAGGGATCATGGACACTAGCATGCGTCCTGCCGAGGCAGTATGCGGTGTGACAGTTTTGTCAACTTGTAACTGCACCTGTCCAGGTAATGATCCTAGTTCGCTATTGAAAACATCTGCATAATCCATTAAGAGCTGCTTGCACTCTAGTACTGAACTAACATTAGCGATGTTATTGTAATTCACAGTTATCAGGTTCATCTGTTCGCTTGCGTATTTTCCTAACAAAGGTGTCAAACTCTGCTTGACTATAGTAAATTCCATTGAATATTTCTTCATATTTTGGGGGTTGCGCAGCACAATTCGGCATTTTCCAATGGACACTAGTTCCGTCCAGTACCACATTGATGGTAGCTCCACAATCCACTTGGAACTTCCTTTTTCCTAGTATCATATTTGCATAGATAATCTTATCTGGCTGCTCTCTCTCCGAGTTTACACATAGCACTTATTCACAGTCAGTGTCACTGGAAAAATTTGAAGAAACACGGTTAATTTTGTGTTTAGACTTAACCTCTGTTTTTCCCATAGAGGTCCTCCTCGGGCATTTCAGTGTGAAATGTTTTCGACTGTTGCAAAATTTACATTTTTGGCCCCACGCGAGACATGCTTCTTTCGGTTTTTCGTGTTATCTTGCCACAGAAATTACAGTCTATTTGTCCCGGTTTAGTACGATATTTCTGTTTGTAGCTTTGTTTTTGAACTCTGTTTATTTCGTCTGTCACGTTCAAGTCCCTCATAGCTTTCAACTGTGTAGTCGTAGCTTCACAACTTCGGCATATTGTCCGAGATTCAGTGTTGAAAGCTGTAACATTCTTTTATGTGCCTGGTTGTCTCTTACACCCAACACTATGCGGTCGCGTAGCAAAGAATCGTGTAAACACTCACAAAAATTGCAAGACTTCGATAGGTTGCGAAGTGTGGTTAGATAGGAATCAATGCTCTCACCTTGTTCCTGGTCTCTTTTGTTGAAGACATACCGTTCATACATCTCGTTGGTTTGTCCGATAGAATGTTGATCAAACTTAGCTATTAACGTGTCCAAGCCATCTTTGTTTTCCGTTGAAGTAAATTAAAAACCGTTGGAGACTATCAACGCATCTGGTCCGATAGCATGGAGAAATAGTGCCGTTTGGTATTCCTTATTTTGTTCGCATAGCTTGGTTACGATTCTGTAATTATTTCACATCTGTTTCCAGATCTTCCATCCTTCTGAGGCATTAGTCTTAATGTCCAGTTTGCCCGGTGGCGATATGTTTGATTGGAATCCTTCCGCCATATTTTACGCATGTGGTCACTTTTTTTCTTTCCGTGTTATCGTCATTCCAAATGCCGGACGCCACTGAAACAGCTTATGTGGGACTGCCTTTTTTGTTAGTATCAGTCCCCATTTGCATGGTTGTAAAGCGTGAATTATTTCCTTGTTGTTACATTAAGTCATGGAAAACAGGACAGACACAGATTTGAAGTTTGAGAGATAGCCGACACAGAACTTGACTGGCCTTTATTGGGTACTAGAAGAAAGTGAATGAAACAAGGGGTTAGGGAGAAAGGGGGCGTATCAGGGAGTGAGAATCACGTTCCTTAACATCGATTAAGGAGCATACATTAACGGTAGTGCAAAGAGGGTATACATTTAAACATTAATGTAACAGTCGTAGGCATTGTTTGTGCATGACTGGTTGATAACCGAATACCGGAACGTTGGGGTTACCAATTGCGAAGAACTTGTTATGTCGGGTCTTATAGTTGAAAGAATAAATTTGGGCTTCATCTTCAAAGACCTATATCCTCAGCACATTTATATTCAACGAAAATAAACAGAAAAGCATAGAACAATACAAAGGCATTTATATTGAATAACAATCAATTTTCATTTATATTGTATGACGATTACAATGATATGTATTGTAATAAGCGTAGATTTTTTTTATTGAAATCTCGTATTTAGTTTTGTATTGTTTAATTTGATTAATGTTAAACTCTATGTGTGTGTGTGTGTGTGTGCGTCTTGTGAGTTTAACTGAGAGGTTAAGTGTTGCAAAATTTGTGATAAAACTTTCACAAAGTAGGAAGGAGTAAGAAAATTAAATAGTTTGTGCCAAATAATAAATTCACATTAAATTTGTGTAAATTTAGTTCGAATAAAGTTGTCTTCCCTTGACTGCTCTTGATAAGACTTGAAGTTCAGGAGATGATTTCGTTGTCGAAAAGTTCTTTCTTTGTTTGAATGAAATTGCAATGTTTATTCACTAAAAGGAATGATTACTAGCTGCTGATTGAACGAATTGATGAGTGAGTGAAAATTCTGGAAGTGTGTTATATGTTCGCAAGTAACTTTGAAAACTTCAGATGGAGTGACATAAGTTCGTGTAGCAAATAGTCTGAAGTCACAATGCTTACTGGCATCAGTGAGTTAGTGTTCTGTATTTATTTACTTGGGTAGGCTCCAGAGAAATTAATACTAAAAAATTTTAACTTGATCACATGATAAAAAAAAACCTTGTACATGAGTGGATAGCAACGCCCACTTGCATGTGTGTTGACCAATTAGAACTCGAATATTCAAAAAAATATGTGCGAAGTTTGATCTTTCAAAACATCGCTGTGATCCACTTTTTGAACAGAAATTGAACAAGCTATTTTTTGTAATTCGTAAAGATGTAGAATTTGGATTCTACACAGCTTCTGCAAATTCACCCATTAATCAATGAATAAAAGATGAAAATTTCAATTAAATCAAATAATTCCCTGATTTTTTTTCACATGTCGAAAGAAAAGTATGCATGATTTCAAAGGTACCTAATATAAACAAATGGGTAAATATAGGTAGATGTACGAGCAAGCGATCGTATACAAAAATACCATCTCGTGTAAAGAAATAACAGGGTTATTTAATATATATTAAGAAATATACATAATATCTTACAATGTAAGGTATGTGTGTGTAACTACACAACATTTTGCTTTTATCATCTCATGCCTTGGTAAAGTCAAATGACGAAACACGTCGGCAAAGACTAAGAACTATTTTCCAATTGTCTTTTTTTATTCAATTTGTCTTATCTTCAGAATTATTGAGAAATTTATTCATTATTGCGCATGCAAAGCACAAACTTTGCGCAAAATTTAAAAAGAGCATGATTATTTACAAAATAAAAAAAAATGCTAGAAAAGGAATTAATAATAAGAAAAAATTTAATGTTCAATTTTTTTGTATTTTGATGATTATTTACAAAAAATATATAAGCATGATTATTTCCAAAATAAATTTTTGAATACAAAATTAAAAAAAAAGAAAGGAAATAATATTAACAAGGACAAATTTAAGATTCAATTTTTTTTAATTAAATTTTGAAGTTTTACAAAGCATGATTATTAAAAATAAGATTTCATTAGTATTACAATTTATTTCATTAATTATTATTTGTTTTATTATAAAAAAAAAACAACACTTGTCATTGCTCAAAAAAATAACTTAAACAAATTTACCAAAATCCCTAACCCTTGCGCGATATTTGAGACGAGTAAGATCAGTAAAAAGACAGTTAACTAAGTAAGCTTCCGCGCATGGTTATTCTGCAGCAAATGTATGCAAACAACGCCAGTAATAGCTGCCGAATGAGTCCTAGCTCTTAGTGTCGATAACTCCAAAATGGTAGATTTTATCAAAATTTCTTTGTTATTTTCGAAATAACTATATACATTTACACCTAAATGTAACTATTCGGGAAATTTTTATTACAAACTGAGCGCGGGTCCTACATTGCAAATTACCTAGAGTAAATTTTTTCATGTTGCAAAGAAAAAAATATTTACATTGACTAATGTTCCCAAAGAAAACAACTAAAATTCTTTTGAATTTTAAGGAAATCATTTTTATTTTTCGTTAACTGTATTTTTTTCCTAAGAAAACAGATTTGTATTTCATAGAATAGTTTCAGGCGCAAGAAGAAAATTTTCATGTCATCTATTTGTACACAATGTGTGTGTGTTTTAATTATTCTGAATTTAAGTTACTGAATTATCATAGTATTCAAAGGCGATTTAGAATTATTTCCTTTTCGAACATAATCTAACAGTTGCTAAAATGAAAAATTCTTTTAAATGTTCATACACAAAAATGACCTTTAAACTTTTTACATTTTTTCGATTTTTCAGGCGTTTTTTTATTTAATAAAAAAAAAAAAAAAAAAAGAACATCAATGGGATGAATTTCAGACGCGCACTTGAAAATTACAATTAAATTTTAAAAAATGTCAAACGTAGATTTTTTCCTGTCCAGTCTGAAATGTTTCTATATTATTTTTTTATGCAGGCACATTTATCTTAAGATTATTAAGTAATAATTAAGATTCGGGACAGTTTTTCCGTATATTCACACTTGATATTGCACTTTTTTTTCGTTTTATTTTAAACTGGCGTAACTGCGTAACGTCTTTAAGCATTTTTTTTTTATATACAGTGTAACCCGGATATAAGAGACCCGGATATAAGAGAGATTTTCTCCGGTCCCAAATTAGAGCCTGTGTTAATGTATATAAAATAGACCAAACCTGGATATAAGAGACTTCGTCTCCGGTCCCGACAACTCTCTTATATCCGGGTTACACTGTACAACTAAAAATAAAATAATTTCACGACCGCCACCCTCCAAAAAAGTACAAGTACATATCGAAACGGTTTTTTAACCTCATTCAGTACAATTCGTTCATTCATTACTGAAAAATTCGTTTTAATCAGATAATTCCCTGATTTTTAACAAATATTTTAAAACTGGGTAATGATATATTTATTCTTATTTTTTTTAAAACTTTTTTTGCTTTCAATCCAGAAAAAATAACTTTTTGAATTTTGGTGTTGGTACCTACATTTTTGATCCATGTGGTTTTTAAACCGTACAGTACAGTGGAAATTTAAAACATTGAAAAAATGGAAAGTTGATTTGAAAGGGTTACCGTTAATTAATTAAAAATTAGACTTAGTAGAATCAATAAATTAATAAAAAGAAATATAAAAAATAAAAATAATTTTTCATGCGACGGTTTTATTTGTTTTTGTCGTTTAGACTCATATAATTACTTTCTTCGTTGAAAAGTATCTCTCTCCCTCTGTAAGAAAATTATCGAAAGAAATCTCCAGAACTTTAGTTAGTCGCTTCAGTTCAAAATATAATCACGTGAAGAGTAGATAATGTAATGATAATGAATATATCACATTGATGCAATTGAATCGTTACGATAGACATATGCGAATTGTTCACTTTATTAGACAAAATTCGAAACGAAGTGTTTAGTTTACAGATCAATCGCATGTTTTTCGTAAAAATCTTGCTAAAGATAGCCTTAAAGCAGCTATGACTAAAAAAAAGATACACGTAGTAGTCGGTTTTCTTATCGGGCTTCTTATAACTGTGGTTTTGATACGAACGTTTACGTTTGACGTGAGAACTGACAAAGGAAATGCATGCACTGACCCACAAGTAGAAAATAAAGGACACTCCAGAATTGACCTTAGCAAAAATCAACAAATACTTGAAAATTTCAGGCAAGCTCTCAGATTCAAAACAATTTCTTTGGACAAACATTTGTATAGCACAGACGAACTGACGAAATTTCGAATATTTGTTGAAAAAAGTAAGTTTTTTTTTTTTAAATAGAAAAGAAAACAACGCGTTTGTGAGCGACAATATGGCATTCAATAAGAAAAAAAAGTAAATGAAAAAAAAAAAACAAGGTCAAAGAAGAGTGATGTTGTTTCAGAAGCTAATTTCAGTTAAAGATTCTGTTAGTGTTAACAGTTAAGTGAAGTTTTCATTTATTTCGTCCAGTGGTTTTATTTTTTTGCTATTTTGCTAATATTCGAAAAAAATAAGTTTTTAAAGTGGAAGCGGGCAAATAAATGGTCCCTCGTGTTTTTTTTTGTCATAAGTAGACTCTGACCTTGTATCCGATCATAAATGTAAAAAAAAAAAAAAAAAATTTATGCTTTATTTTAGAAACTAAAGTATATTCTTACTTAATAATATTAAATTAATATTATTAATTAATAAAATATTTAAGTTTTAAATAATATTAGCTTTAACTTGAAAATTATTCGGAAGTTTGTATGTAAGAATCACGTGGAATGGACATTTTTTTTTTGCTTGCGTATTTGATACTAGCAAACTGAATCTCACTTAAAATTTAGAAAAAATAATATTCCTGTGCTTATTCGATGAATAAAAAAATACTGAAAAAATTTCTTAGAGAGGTGCATCTCTGTAGAGGCGCCAAAAATGAAAAGAAAAATTATTTTTCGTTTCGGATGCATGACTTTTCGAATCTAAGAAGGGCTCAGATTATGAGGTTAGTTTAAAAATTTAAAAGGGGAATGTAAGGGAAGTAAATCAATGTTTATCTGCAGAAATTATGGTAATGGTTCGGTTAAATTAAAAATTATTTTTGGAGAAAAATATTTATTATGAATTTTTTAGGTTTTGTTTTAATTTGGGAAATTAATAAGATTTCTCTAGTCTTTCTAAGAGTCTTTAAGTTTTAAGGAGTTCGATTTATTTACAGCAAGTTTAAAATAAATGCTAAACTGGACCCTTATATTTTTGAATAGAGAAGCAATGTTAAAAAAAAAAAATCACCTCTTTATTTGTATAAAGGAAAAAAACAAAACAAGACCCAGTTTAGCAATATATTTATTTTAAATTTACATTGCGAATTTAGCGTTTAATTAAAATTGCAATTACATTTTAAAATAATTTAATTCCCTTGCTTAGATTTATCATTTATTTATTTTTGCTTGCGTAGGAGGGGGGTTACAATGAATTTGCATAACAAACGGAATCCCCTTTTAAACTTTAGAAAATTGCATATTTGTTGATCTGGAAAGCTTAATCGATACTAATATGAAAAAACAAGAAAAAAAAACAATTGATATTTTTTTGTTATTTTCTTTCCGTATGTAAAAATAAATTCAATATTTATGTCCAAGTATTAAAAGTTAAAAATGTCGGACCTACCTCTCTCATTATTTTTTATTTTTTGAAGTCATGCAACAGATAAAAAGTAAAACGAAAAAAAATAATACCAAAGTTAGGATGCTTGTCGCCGTTGGTAGCTGCATAATTAAAAGAAAGAAAAAAAACTTAATTCCAACGAATGATTTATTATTTTTATGGAAATATTTCGGCTAGCAGTTGCCAGTCTTGGTCATTCCTTAATTTGAGTAAACAAAGAAGTTCGAAACGCTTAAGAATTTAAATCCAGGAAAACAGAGTTGATGACGGTTTTTTTTTTTTTTTCTCCTCTCTCTCTCTTCGATATTATGCCTCGACTTGCTATTAAATGTCATCAACTCGGTTTGTTTTCCTGGATTTAAGCGTTTCGAACTTCTGTTTTTAAATTTTACTCAAATTAAGGAATGACCAAGACTGCCGAAATATTTCCATAAAAAAAAAATCATTCATTCATTGGAATTACAAATTTTTTCTTTCTTTTAAAAAATAATACCATTCGACAGACGATATTCTTTCGTTTTAGACAATAGCTCCGAACGATTCCCAAGGAACTCTTTGCCAAGGGTTCAGAGGGCTAGTTCAAAGAATTTAGGAATGTAAGGGAAATAAATCATCGTTTGAAAGCCTAAATTTAAGTGCACCAAGAAAATTTGCATTATTGCTTGTCGTGAATCGGTGATACAGAGCCTCCCACTGACTCCATCTCAATTTTCATAAGATAGTATTTAAAATACAAATTTTATTGTAACCCAATTATGTACATGGATCATATGAACATTGCATTCTGGGATGACATTAACAAAGAAAGAATTCCTATGATCTTTAAATATATCAGAGAGCTTTCTTATGGTAATATGTGTTGTTGAATCCTGAAAAGCAAGAATATGAAATGAGCCCGATAATTTTGATTGAAAAAAACGAAAACAAAATACTGCATTTTTTTGCAAGAAAATATTTTCCTTTTTGTAATGATTCAGAAAAATTTAAACCCAAAATAATTAAAATATGAGAAGCAATAACAGAATTCCTATTTTTTTTGTTTGTCTGTCTTGTGAGGCATGAAAGTTTAAAATATCATACAGTAATTTTAATAAGCTGATTTGTTTTTTTATTGAATAAAAAAGCTATAACTCCAGTTCTAAATAATCTTTCCCAATAATAATTATTGAATAATTCCTTATTCCTTTAAAATAACATAACAGCATTTTCTAACATACCAAGAATACTTTACCCATTTTTTTTTCAGTTTTAATAACATGTTTGTCTCTTGGTTACTTACTAGTATATATGAGGGGGTGATGAAAAGTTATTGGGCAAGAAGCCTTTTCCTGCAAAATTCTGACATTTAATCAGATTTTGGGAAGTGGGTTGGGCTGAGACCATTTTAGCATCTACTATATAAAGTCTGATCTATATGATGGCATGATCAATAATCCATTCCAGCAGTTTTGTTTTCTAGCCTGTATTTTTTTTCTATCTATACTGTTATGGTTTGTACTTCTCTCAGCAACATTTGCTTTTCTTCTTTTAGTTCTATTCCCTCCTAGACTATCAGAGAATTTTTTAATACAATTACAGAACCATTTTTCAGAATTCTATTCTCAACAAACTCTTTAATCAATCAGCTTAGAGTAACTTGTATAACTTTTAAAAAAATCGATTACTGTATTTTCCTTTTCCAAATCCAATAAATTTAAAAAACACACTTTCAGAATTTATTATTTTTTCACATAAAAATGATATTAATCAATCGTTATTAGTAAAATTTTCAGAATATGCTTATAATTAACAATATATCATGTGAGTTTCAGCTTATAAAAATCCGTATGAAAATCATATCCCCCAAATAAATTATTATTTTGACAGTTAATGTGATTTAAGCTTCATCAGTTTTTCATTCATTGCTTTTATTAGCTTTTCTAATCTTTTGACTTTAACATTACTCACTGCAGTTATAAAATGTTATACCAAAAAATTAGTTTCATATGCAAAAAAAGAATAAATGTACACATATTTTCTCTTTCATCCTTTATTTTATCTTTCTATCTAGTCATAATAAATTTAAATGTATAATTTTTTTATGCCTATTCCTCTCTAATTGCTTTTCATCTTTCACTTAGTAACCTTGTTTCTTTGTCTTTCTTTTGTCTATATCCTTTGTCTTTCTATATTTTTTCCATTCTTTCAATTTCCTTTTTCTTTTTTTCAAGCTTTCTAATCTTTTTTCCTTCTTTAGACCCTCTTTTTCCACTTTTATTCGCCACTGACTTCAGGATATTGTATTGAAAAATACATATTTTTATCATTAGGCTGAAAATTTATTGATTTGTCTCCATAAGTGTTATCAATAAGACCTTTAGCTTGTAGTTAAGGACTTTCTCTATGTTCATATAATATGAATTACATCTAATATTATTTTATTACTAACTGGGTTGATAAACTCTTTAATCACCAGAGCAAGCAGTATGAAATTAGGCAGAAAGAAATAACTTCAAATGAAATGTAAATGGGGTAATTTACTCAGTAATTAGCATTTCTACCTACAACCAGTCTAATATTTGCTCTGCCTTGGATCAAAATGTCACTCTTCAACTCTGTACATAAGATCAATTTAGTATCTGTGCATGTTAGCATTTTCAAGTAAATTTTACCATATTCTGTAAGCATAAGAACACTGGTTCAGTAGATATGTCACTTGACTGGTTATCTTCTGATCAAAGGTTCGAATCAGGCTAGGATTTACTTGTTTGCCTCTGTTCTCACTATATTTGTTTGCTTTGTTATGGCAATAAGTTATTAAGAAAACTTGTGAATACATATGGTAATTTATATAGATAGATTTATGAGTTGTTGTTTGTTTTGTGAAACTAATAACAATCTTAAAGGTGATAAGACACAATGAATATCCTTAATGTTGACCAATTCACAATATTTTATGGATTTAAAAGTACATAAAAATCTTAAAGGGAAAAGTTTCACTCTTTCTACTCATACCATGAAGCAATTAGACATGAGGCATTGACAAAATCTCTATTACATTGATTGAAAATAATTTTTGAAGAATTCATCATTGCATTAAAAGCTACTTTTCTCCTTACATTTCATATATCCAGGCCTTAAGATGTCCCTTGGCTAATAGAATTTGGGAACCCCCTTCATTATGTATGTTGGCCTTTGATATCTATAAAAAAAGATATATGTTTAGATGATGCTTTTTTGGTGTAAAATGTGAAACAATTTAAAAGACCCACTCCAACTAGAGGGACCCAAATATTCTAAATTGTGTCAATTTAGTACAAAGGAGCCTCATTAAATCTAAAAATAAACAAATCTCCTCTGTTATGTTTTTATTTTTTTTTAAATTTTATCTGTGTCCAAAGACTAGAAGGCACTTGGGACCCTTCTAGTCTTAGGGCCCCTGTGCTGCAGCCCATATTAGCGCATATATAAATCCTGGAGTACATATTTGTTTTCTAGAATTTCAATTTTTTTCATGGCATATTTTTAACAAAAATGAAGACCTTTGATCTTGTATACGTTGGTTCCAGTGAAACTATTTTTTAAATTAGTGAACAGATTTGTCTTGTTAATAACCTTTACATATCAGTAAAGAAGATATTGAGACAAGCAGCTAACATTATCGAAATGTGCTGACTTTGCTTAATTTCAGATATTGGTACCATCTATGTATGAAAGGATCTGAAGCAGTCAAGAAAAAAGCTAAATTCAGATGGTGTCAGATTATGTTTTGAACACATTGAAATTTCATCTACACTATTTCTTTTTCTTTCATCTATACTTATTTCTTTTTCTGGATGTACAAGGCATCTGATCAGGAGATTGGCAGTTTTGAGGAGTCTGGAACCACCTCTTAACTGTTGTTGTTCCCAGGTTCACCCTGATCTGGGGTGGTAGCACCTGTTCAGATCCCAGCTATGGGCAAATAGTAAACCTCCAAACAAAAATCAACAGTACATTTTTATAGTAAAATGACCAACAATATATTTTTTTTAGCAAAATGACAAACAATACAACTCTAAAAATGTATAAAAATATATTTTTTATAGTGAATTACCAACAATACATTTTTTTATATAAAAAAAAATTATTAACAATACATTTTATAATACACAGACTATATATATATTAAATATATATATATATATATATATATATATATATATATAATTTTTTTTTTTTTTTTTTTTTTTTTTTTTTAGAAATATGTTGGATTTTAATTTTACTGTCCTTCATAAATAGGTAAAATATGTAAATTTTTGTACTGCAAAATTAATGAAAAATGTCAATGAATCATATGTAGATCAAATTAGCCTCCCAAATTGGTTTGAACCTTGAGAAGTAGTATACTTCTAATTTTATATCCATAAGGGGATTCAAAATCTAATTTCACATAGAGGTGTGAACTTTTTGAATACAGAGGTTTTATTAGAAAATAATTTCACACTGGCTTGTGAAAATCTTTTTCTCAAATTTACAGGAGTACAGAAGGGAGTTATTATGGTTATTTTCTAAATGGTCCAAAAATAACATGTGGTAGGTCTACAACTACATCCGTAAGTATTTTGGCAGTATTTGTCCTTGTAATGATTGTTTATCCAACAAACTCTTAAAAAATTCTTATTTATACTATGTAAAGACAGCCCGAAGTGCAATTTGACAGTAGGGAAATATTATACTCTGTTACAATTAGATTTCTTGATTCACACTACATGTTGGCTGAATGTGAGTGTCAAGAAAGCAAAACACAAAATAAAAAAGTCTTTTTCTGTGCATGGGCTTTGAGCATCACATCCGGTCCACAAAACAAAATCTCACAATAAAAATAGAATAGCCAATCATGAACATTTGTGCCTGAAAAAAGATGACCCTGGGGAACACAAGATTTGCTTAAAAGAAAGTCACAACACAATTGTGGGTCAAAAGGCCACTTGTTAGTATTATTATTCTTTTACTTCAAGATTACCAATATGATATAACATTTATAATGATTTTTAACTAGTCTAAAGCCTGCATCTTTAGTTATACACTGTTGAAATTGATTTCTGGTCCAATAGCACATGAGATGGAAAACTGATGAATTTTGAATGGTCATAACTTCATTGCTAATTGATCTACCAAGCTGAATATGGTACTATTTTTTTTATATTCTCTCAAGCTCTCTATGCCTGTATTAAAGATTCTTAGATATACTGGAAAAAGATTAGTTTAGGATACGTACAATTATTTTAAAAGTTTATTTATTTTTTATTTTTTAGATTTTATACACATCCACACTTCTCCATTTGTGAAGTATGAAGTTGTGGCTAATTACAGCTTGTTATACACAATCCAAGGATTGGATCCTAGTCTCACTCCTTATATGTTGGCTTCCCATTTTGATGTTGTACCAGCACCAAGTGATGGTTGGCATTTGGACCCTTTTGCAGCAGAAATTAAAGATGACTTTATTTATGCCCGGGGAACTGTTGATGACAAACATGGAGTTATGGTAAGTTTTAAGGGACTTACTTTTAAAATTATGATGAAATAATTATTTTTTATTAAATGAAACTAAATATTTATATTTATTATAGTCACAATTTCTTATTTTCAGTAATGTGTTTCAAAAAGCATAAAAGAATTTTTCTCAAATTAAAACAAGGTTACATGATAAAAGTAAATGGATTCATCTATTTTTGAACAAAAATCTTTTATTCAGCTATCTAAGCAGTTCAGAAATATTAGACATTAAAATCTGTTGAATTTGCTGTTAGCAGATTTTAGGGAATGTAAGATCCACTGTCTTGACTGACAATAAGCGAAACAATTCTTTTGTAAAAAAAAAAAAAAAAAAAATAATAAAAAATTTGGAATATTTTATTTTACACTTTGATAAAAAGTTAAACAACTAAGTCACTTTGTCAAGTGATTTACTTAGTTGTGTCTATATGATTTTTTCTAAGAACTGAATGTTGAATTCTCAGTTTTAATGTTCTTTGATGCTGCCTCACTCCACTTTTTTGAGTATGAGATTTAGGGAGTGATTGATTTATTTCTATTATCTTTTAAAAGTCAACAAAGTAATTATCAAAGAGTTTGTATATATATATATATAGAGAGAGAGAGAGAGAGAGTAGTGAGCATAAAGATCAGAATGATGTTAAGAAAAAGTCTAAACGTGAAATAACATTTTATTTTAAAGTGTCAAAAAACATTTTATCAAGGAAAAATAAGGATCTAAAGATAAATTATATAATTTCAAAATATAAAGATCAATGAACTTATTTTGATAAAATTATAAGAATAATTAGACTTTTCTTAACATTGTTCTGATTCTTTATGCTCGCTACTATATATATATATATATATATATATATATATATATATATATATATGAAAAGTGTGTGTATATTAATATAAATAAATATATATATGTATAATTATTTATATATTATATGTGCGGTACTAAAGCATGAAACCCAGGGTCACAAACTCACATCTATCCAACCAAATATATATATATATATATATATATATATATATATATATATATATATATATAGTTGTCTGTACATGTGTGTTCAGCTAAAACTAAAAAACTACAAAAATTATGACAAAATAAATATATTACAGACTTGGCATCACCCAACCCACCTTTTTGTAAAAAAAAAATATGATATGATTTGTATTACAAAAATATTTTAAAATTAAAAATACACAAGAATTGCATTAGAATACATACAAAATTCTCAGAATTAAAAAGTATAAATGAACGGGAATAATTCTTATTCTGTTCGTTTTTACTTTTTATTCTGCTGATAATTTCAAAATGCTATATGTATTTTAGAAATTTCTATTCTCTTGAATTTATTTCCATATCTGTAGTAAATAAAAGTGTAACTTTAATAAAATGAATATTAAAACAAAGTAAATTTAAAAGAAGAAACTTAATTTTATTAATATTTCTCAGCCATTTTATGGAAGATGATTTTTTTATTCAATCTTTAAAACTTCCTTTTTTTGTGGTTTGTAACTAACTAAAAATAATTTATTAAAGCAGAAAAACTATAGCAAACCTTATTTTTTTTTAAAATTAATTTAAATAAAATATAGTTAAATTCATAAAACAAATATTTAACATTACTTTTCAAAACTAAATTCTCAATGTCTCTACTCTCTTTCAAATTAGTTAGTAATTAAATTTATTTATGGGAAATGTTTGCTTCTTTCACTTTCTTAAAAAAGAAAATAATCACTATTGTAAACTTCATTTACTTAAAAAATCTAAATTCTCCTCCAACATAAATAGTAAATAATTATTATTTGTAGAAGTAAGGCTCGCTACAGTTTTTGCTAGAAAAAATGATTAAACTAAATATGTTTAAATATATTTTAATTTAAGTTTATTTACTTTTTTATTAATAATAATTTGAAAAAAGGTTAATGAACTTAAATAAATCAATTTGATTTGTTTGAAAGCAACATTAACAGAGTATTTATGCTATTATTCAATTTGAAAAATAAAGTGTCTTTTTTGAATAAAAGTATCTGGATGCTCAGCCCCCATGATTTTGGTAGTGTGGTATTTTCCTAAATTTAGTTATTTTCTAACAAACAAAAAACAATGAAGTTTTTCTTAAAGACTGAATAAAAAATTATTTTCCATAAGATGGCTGAAAAAATATCAATAAATTGTCAACAATAAACTATTATTCAGAGATCTTCCAAGAAATGTTGGGTATTCCCTAGTCTTTTAATAAATGTCAAATTTGAATAAAATAATGATGTCTGTTTATTTATCTCTGTAAAATGATATTTTATTATCTTTTTTCCTCAACTGTAGATTTTAGTGACATACTATAAATTTGAACACTAAAGGCAGAGCTACTATATCTGAAATAAAGCATTTTTGCTTTTTTTTAGCCACAAAATGTTAACCGTTTTTAAATACAAAAAGAAAACTATGCAAATGCTTATTAGAAAAACAAAGAAAATAATTGTGTGTGTGTGTGTGTATAAATTTAAAAATTTTAAATTTTAATAAAAATATTTGGTTAATGTAATACTGGCACAGTCCATACAGGGATTACATTTTTTTTTTAAACCTATATCAAAAAAACATTCATTTTTATTTAAAGTTGGGATTATTATTTTATATTAAACATAAAAGGGGATTACAGCTTTTTTATTTTTTATTTTTTCAAATTTTTCTTAATTTTTTTTATAAAATTAAACAGACTTAGAAACCCTAAAAAAAAAAGCTAAGTGAACATAAGAAAAAAATAAAAAAGGGAAAGGTTATAATTTACAGTAAAAATTAATCTTGATCAACATATTTCAACAGATATTTATTTTTAGGCCTACATGCACCCATCAATTCATTTCTCTTGTATAATAAGTTACAGTTATTTAAGTATTTTAAGACTGCTAATTTTTCTACAAGGCATAAATTACATTACCCTTTAAGATTTGGTTCTTGCTACAATAATGGGTGTATTACCACCATTCTTTAAAATACTAGAGATTTTTGGAGAGAGCAGTGCTATTTATGTTGCATAAAGTCATCTGATGATTATAGAAATTAAATTTCTAAGGATTTTCAGTGGAACCAAAATAAAATTTGACATTGTTACCAGAATGTATGCTAGCTCGGTATACAATATTATCATCATACATTGACCGTTTAAAAGATAGATTGTATTTTTTCGGCAGTTGCATTTATTTTCAAACCAGATATTTTTATTAAAATTTAAATTATGTAATGATCAGTCTTTACTCAGCACCTGAAGATTGTGTTGTGCATGAAACTCTAAGATGTGCTACTGGTGAGGGATAATATGTATATTTATTAATAGCTCTGTTATATTACATTGAGCACTATTTTATTAACACCAACATGATATATAAAGTAGCACACAGTGAGTGCTAGTGATAATAAAACAGTGCTTGATGAAAATAACAGATAAAATTTATAAGAAATATAAATTTGTTACTCACTATTTGATACAACTCTGAATTTCATGTACTCAATCATCAGGCAAAACATGAATACTGACAGTTTTAAAATTTTTTATATTGCGGTAATAAAATAAACACAACCTATCTCCCCTCTCACTTGTAACTATCTATTACAATAAATTTAACATTTTTTAGTGCTAAAGCTGAATAAGTCTAATAAAGGTTCATAATCTTCTACTTGGTGTTGTTACTCTATTACAAATATTAATATTTATAACCTACTGTTAAGATAGTGGAGCTATTTACTTATAGAAAAAAATATATAGACTTATATACACCTAATCACAAACATAGAATTCTTTTTCTGATGTTGGTTTATTGGCAAAATATATCAAAATAAGTTTTCAAAATTGTCTTTTTTTATATATATATATATATATTAAAAAGAAGAGAGATACCGCAAATGGTTTTGGTTGTAATGTGGATTTTTTTTAAAAAATATTATGCTTTATTTCCCATTATTTTACTACACGTGTTTCTGGTCAGGTAAAGGGTGGAGATTTCTGCATGTTATTAAAAATAATTAACTTTTTTTCTCCTTTATGTTTTTCGATGTTAAATATTCTCGATATGAGACATTCTCTTTTTTTTCTGTGTTAGTAATCCGAATGTCTTTCTTGAACTGGCAATGAAGAGTTCTGCATGAAGGGTCATAAAACAATTAAGATTGGTTCGAGAAATGATGAATTAGTTATTGGTATCTTATCTTTTAATGTTTTAATGACCCCTGTGTGTTCTTAGATCTATTTCCATTTTCGTGTGTTTCTGTCAGTATGTGTGTATATATGTGTATATTCCCTCTCTACACGAGACCAGAAACACGTAGTAAAATAATGGAAAATAAAGCATGATATTTTTTTTAAAAATCCACATTACAACTAAAATCGTTTGCGGTATCTCTCTTCTTTTTAATATACACACTTTTCTCTTGTTGGAACTACTGTAACCTCTTCCTTTTATATATATATATATATATATATATATATATATATATATATATATTTCCATAGCACTCCCTTTTTTTTCCATACTTCCTACACACAAAAATGACTAAAATACCATTTTATATTTGGTATTTCACTTTTTTTTTGTGTAGAAACTATGGAAGAGAAAAGGAGTACCAAGAAGGGAAACCTTTTAAGAATACATATTCAGAATAATATATTTGGCATTACTTCTCATAACAACACATCCCATAAAAGGTTATTTCATTTAACTCTTGCTTTTATGTCTTCCTTTGAATTCATTTTTATGTTCAAATTTATAGGTTATGTATAATTAATTTTATGATCTAATAAGGAAAATTGCTGAAAAATTTATTAAATAAATATTTTAATTCTGATTTATTTATTGTTAATAATGATAGAAATCATATGCATGAGCGTGTGATACCTTGTTATGAAGTAATAGTTAGCAAGCTGATCTTAAAGATTGTAAATATTGAGTGATGGATTTGATCCTCACTCAGTGCCTAATACTTGTTGCCTTGTGCCAAAGCTAAGCTGTGTTTAGAAAATGGCTTCTAGGTATTATCTCTTTGCGGCGCACCAGTAATCATTCCACAGCACACTAATGTGCCGTGGCACAGTGGTTGGGAACCACTGCTTTAAATTATGTAATATCAAAAAATATTCATACTAACAGAACATTACTACATTAAATTAAACAAATAGCTTAAAATATTTCTTTTTTGGGATAACTAATAAGTTGAATGCTTATCATTTTATTTGTTGCTATTTGAAGTCTAATGCTCATTATAAGTTATAATTTTTCAAATTTAACGTGATTTTGTTATTTTTGTTTCAGAAAAAAATAATAGTTTGTCTACTGTAAATTTTTATTTCAGGGTATTCTTGAAGCATTAGAACATGCACTAAAAACTGGTTTCAAGCCCCAAAGAACCTTTTACCTGGCATTTGGACATGATGAAGAAGTAAGAGAAATATTTGTTTACTGCAATTATCTAGGAATAAAAACCAATCATATAAATTAAGAAGCAAAATGATGAAAAAAAACAAATATCTGTTTCATTTTATGTATGACTGTTATTTTTGCTATGGAACCTTTTCTTTCTTTTTTGTTTTTTCATATAGGATTCATATTTCAAGTATACATTATCTAAAATTATAGCAATGCATTGTTGTATAATAACAATGAACGGAATATTTTGTTAAGATTATTTAACACAAGCTGATGAGAATATTGGAAGTTTGTCTAGGATATTTTGCCTCCTTTTATTGCACTAATTTTTATAATCATGCAGTTTTGTCAGTAATCTCTGCTTTATATCATAGAATGTGCATAAAATCAAAATATGCTGCCATCCTTTTGGGATAAAATTATTGATTTAAAAGTCAACAGAATCATTTTACCCGTTAATTATTTAACATATGAAATCTGACATTATTTACAGGTTAAAAAGAATCTGGTATCAATTATAGGTTTTTACCTCTAACTCATTAATACCCACTATCTCAAAAATGGGACAGCAGGTATTAATAGCTTAGAATTATGGGAACAAGATGACCTTGTGATAAAGTAATCAGAAGTAATCTCCCTTCTTTTATGATTACCTTCCTTTGGAAAACTCTTTTGTTTGTAGAGGATTATAGTCACTAAGCTGGTATCAATTATTCTAAGTAGAATAAAGCTTCCCTAAGACTTCACTTGCTCTCTTTTCTTATTACAATTTATTCTGCTTAGAATCAGTATGGAATAACTAATGCACCCACAGCAATTTGATGTGGAACTAGATACTCCAAATGCTCTTTATTTGCCATTTTTGGAGTTCCAACTTTCATCATTTCAGACCATGGAGCCTCTTTCATGTCAGAGCAACTGAGACAATTTCTTTGTGAATGAGGAGTGGCCACAAGCTGAACAACACCTTACCACCCTCAGGGTAATGGTCAACTGGCTACTGCAAACTGCAAATGTCTGATCTCCCACTGGGAAGATCTCCTCAAATCTCTGTATGATCCTATGTACAGCCACCAACACTATGCCTCACAAGAGGTTTCTTCCATTTCAACGAAGAAGCACAACAGGAACTTCACTTCCTTGATGGCTCTTGAAACCTGGTACGGTTCTTCTGAGATGTTTAGTCTGTCATAATAAGAATGACCCATTGACAAATGAAGTAGAGCTAATTGAAGTGAATCCACATTATGCCCTGCTACACTCAGATGGAAAAGAATCCAGTTTCCTTCAGAGACCTTGCACACACAGGGGATGTACCTGCACCTAGTATAGTTTGTGAGGAGGGGCCTACATCTCAAGACCCTTCCACTGCAGTTAAAGGTCAGCGTTGTGCTATGGGATTCATCTATGAACTCATTGCGAGCATCTGATATGGAATCCATATCATCTCGGGAATCCCAGAAGGCCCAAAGTGAGCCAGATGTGGATGATTGTTCAATTGCTCAGAAATGAACCCATCCCCAAACTGATTCAGAACCCCTGTTTTCAGAATTGCAACAACCTGCACACAGAAGACGGAGAGAGAAATTTGAAGCAGCTTGGTGCAAGGGTCCCATTCCAAGTCCGAGATCTGAGATGCGCTGAAGCAAGTTGGCCTTGGCAAGACTCTAGGATTAGATGGTCTTCCTTACAAAATGTACTTGAGGCAGTTGCCTGTGTTTGTCCCCTTGCTGGCACTGATTTACAACAACTGGATGAAGCAGGGGTTAGTACCTCGATTCTTCACTAGGGGTGGGATTACGTTGCTTTACAAGAACAAAAATAGTGGGGATGGGAGAGGTAATTATCATGTAGTGATGGTGTACCGCATGTTGACTAAGGCTGTGCACTATGTGTTCTTTTGCTTTCTAGGAGTTATTCGAGTCATGATATGGATGACACAATAGAAGGAATTCCAAAGAGTAGAGAAGTTTACCTCTTCCTAACTGATCCCGTTCTCTATTTACATTATTCGGACTATTGTCCCTATCTTTGTTGCCATATTTATCACAACGTTTTGGCTGTTGTACACTCCAGTCTTCTTCTGAACCCTTTATTTTGCTTGCTGGGGTAGACTGTTCTAGTTCCATGTCTAATGGATGTCAGTTATCAGTTATCTCCAGTTAATTCACCTCTCCAAGTTCTCCACTGCTTTAACCAAGTATTGAACTCACACTGTCACTGGGCCTTTATCCACTGTGCCATGTGTCCTTAAGGCATTAAGGATATTGGAATTGCTGGATTGAACATTGGCAACCCCACCCACAATAGGTTAGTCTAGATTTGTTTTTCCTTTAGTTTTTTTCTTTCATCCAAGTTAACTTAGCTAGGGTATATATGCTCATTACACCTTTTATATTTTTTTACCCCCACTTTCTTTGTTTATTCCCCATCCCCTCCTCCATTAGGTGATCAGAGATGCCCGTTATCTGGTGGATGCGGGATGCCTTTCTTTTTTGGGGTGTGATTTTTCATATTTGTTGTTTTGTTTGAATGAGGTTGTTTCTGTTAGTGTTATGTTGTTTGCATCAGTTTTTTATTATTTAAACTCCACATTAATTTCGTCCAGTTAACTGATGTCTCTGCCACATTTAGTGATTGTGGGTTTTTTTATTACTAATACTGTTTTTTTTTTTTTTTTTTTTTTTTTTTTTTCCTGTAAATAAATTTTGTTTGTTATTGTAAATATTCATCGGGCTCATAAATTTTTAAAAGTTGTTTTTTATATCCCCCCTCCCCCCACATACAAAAATTGTACATAAGGGTTCTAGTTAGGACTTCATAGAGTCTCTGGGTTATTATGGTGGTTGTAGTAAGAATGGTAAGTAGGAATGTGGCATTTTGGTGCAAGGGCTATTGTAGCATGTCTCGGTCAGTGATTGTGGCTAGCCTAGTTTAATTTTAAGACAGGCGAAAATCAACCTTCCCTATCTGCATTTTAGGCCATGTGCCTAATTTATATTTTTGTGCAATAAATATTCTGAACAGAATAAAGTTTCCTTAAGCCTACTCTTGCTCTCTTTTGTTATTACAGACCTTTCTCCTCATTTATAATATTATTTTCAACACAGCATAAAACTAATATGAAAATGTCATTGATAAAATTAAATAATTTAGTAAGAATTTGAAATTTACTTGGTTCTCTTGATTTTGTTTTCTCAGCAGAACAATTAATGTTTTAATGTGTTTTTATTTTGTAATTTTTGTTGAGATTATCTTATTTATTATATAAAATTTTTCAAATTAAATTTTTCCCCCAAAACAGAAGAAACATCAGTATTATAATTGTATTTGAATTAATAAAAACGTAGAATTTAAAATATTCTTTACATTTTTACTTATCCTTTTTAATCTGACTCATAATTTTGTATCAGTTTTCAGATTTTGAAAAAAATTGAAAAGATTTTGTTTTAAAGTGTTCAAAAGTGATAATAATTTCTCACACATAAAGTTTAGAAATCTATACACTACCAAATAAACTGTTATTCTATTGTTGTTCAGATTTTATATTTTTTGTTTTACAATATCATACTCTTATTTTTTGAAGTGTTTGGAAATTTTTCCAGAAATCTACAAAAATTAGTGCTGTTTATTAATAGACTTCGACTGTAGTAGTAGTAAGCAGAAGAAATGAGTCACTGAGCCAAAAAATCAATTTGCTTAATTTTTATTTGAAATATTTGGCAATGTACTTTTAAGAATATATCTGAGGTCATTCATGACTGTAATGGAAGTTGTTGCATTCACATGAACCCAATATAAAGAAAGATACACACCTGAAAATACTGAAAATAATGTATGCAAATTTATGGGCCGTTTGAGAAATCCTACAATTAATCGCTTGGGATTAAAACTAAAATTGTACAAAATAATTTTTTGTGATGTCAACGAACACTTGTTGTCACTTTTGTAATGCTCATTGTAGTAGAGACTTTTTAATCACAGATAAATATATTAACGCTGTTGAACAATAGTGGTGTCAGACACCTTCGAATAACACTTGCACTAATAGTACTTGCTTGATAATATTCGTTTGAAAAATAACCACAGAATAGTGATCTGTTTAGTGATTCGAATAGTAATCCATATAGTGATCAATTAGACGCCATGCTATATATACATTTCTGTTACCATCACGTGATCTACTTATTCAAAATGGCATTGCCTGTGTTTGCTCATTGGTGATCTGTGTTCAAACTCCAGTGTCAGCAGCAACACTTTATTCCTATATAACACCTCCCCTTTCAGATGACTTTCCCCTACTTTCATCTTCAGTTCAATAGTTAGAAATTCTGTTGGCATTCTTTTTCTTTTGCCGTAAACCCTTGGTTCAACAATTTCTGATGGCATGAGTATGTTAAATGTGTCATACAGAATTTCCATTGGTACCTCTTTTCAGGGATTTTTTTTAACTGATTAAGCTGTTGCTTATGTTTCAACCTTTGTCCCTATTTTATCTTTGTCATTTTGCCAATCCGTTTTTTATAACACCTGCTTCCCAGAATTCCTTTCCACACTGATACATCTTAATAAATACCTTATCTCCAAGTTTGAAGTATCTGCTTATATTGTTATTTCTTGATGTTGATTTGCATTCTGGTAATAAGTTATTGAAAACAGACTTAATCTTCCTGGCAAATATCAAATCTGCAGGCGGCATTCCAGACACGGTGTTCAGGTTTGGTGTTATTCTGTAAACACTCAGAAATTGCTGAATCATTACTTCATCTGACCCTTCTCGATACAGGATCTTGTTGTCACTTTCGTAATGCTCATTGTAGTAGAAACTTTGTAACGCCGTTGAACAGTACTGGTGTCAGACGCCTTCGAATAACACTTGCACTAATAGCACTTGCTTGAAAAGTAATCACCAAATAGTGATCCGTATAGTAATCACTTAGATGCCATGCTAATTCCCATATATACATTTCCTTTACCATCACATGATCTACTTATTCAAAATGGGATCACCTTCGTTTGCTCTCTGGTGATCTGTGTTCAAACTCCAGTGTTGGTAGTGATGCTTTATTCCTGTATATCATAATTTTATTTATATATTTAAGGACATTAATAATGATCTATTTATTATGGCTCATATTGACACAAACTACAGCCTCAACTTGACATGTGATTGAGAAATACAACTTAAAAATTGTTACATCCAGAGTGTTTCTGCCATTCCTGTCAACAGGATAAAACTCTTGCAAGTTTTTTGGTTTTCTGTTATAGATTCAAATATTCAAATCTCTCTGTATAGGTTCAATTATGTTGAGAAAAGAAATAAAATCAAGAGTACCAATGTAAGTGGACAAGTGACCAATTTAAAAAGTCAGAGCAAAAATCTTTAGGAAAAATTAAAAAAATGTTTTCCTGATGTTCTAATGAACTGGGTCAGTGTTCAAAATTCAAGGTGAATTTTTCAATTAATAAAAGGTTCAATGCCAGTATTTAAACTGAAATGGAGTGTACCATTCATGGCATTAGGACAAGTAAATGAAGAGTTGGACAGACTAGAAAGAATTGGTGTATTACAGAAAATAAACCATTCGAAATGGGCTGCACCAGCGGTATATGAAAAGAAAAAAATTCATGTTTGTGCAGATTTCTTGACTGGATTAAATAGTTGTCTTGAAACACACTACCAATCCCAGAAGAAATTTTTTCGAAGTTGAACGGTGGAAAAATATTTTCTGAGGTGGATCTCTCTGAAGCATATTTACAAATTTAGATTGAAAATCAATATACTGAATTAATGGTCATAAATACACACAGAACTTTGTTAGTTTAATCTACTTCCTTTTGGTATGAAGATGGCACCAGCTATTTTTCAACAAATCCTGAATACCAAGATGGTGCATTGCGATTTCACAGTGGCATATCTGGATGATATTTTGATCAAGAGTTTATCAAAAGAAGAACATTTTGGGCATGTCAAGACAATTATGCAAAAACTAAAAGAATACAGATTTAAGTTTAGTGAAGAATTGTTTTTGCCAAAAATAAAATACCTGGGTCAAATTATTGATAAAAATGGTAAGAAATCAGATTCGTCAAGAGCAAATGCAATTAGAAATGCCTACAAATGTAACTACATTACAAGCTTTTTTTAGGAGTGGCTAATTATTATCAAATTTATGTACATAGTATACATAATTTGACTGCTCCACTTAACTTTTTACTGAAAAAAGGAGTAAAGTGGAATTGGGATCATAAATGTCAAAAATCTTTTGATGAGATAAAAAAATGTCTTACATCTGATTTATTGTTAGCACACTATGATTCAAAAGCAAAAATTGTAGTAGCATCAGATACTAGTGTTTATGGTGTTGGATCAATGATTTTACACAAATATGATGGTGGTAAAATGAAAGCTTTTGCTCATGCTTCACGCTCACTTCTATCAGCAGAGAGGAATTACAGCCAGATAGAGAAAAAAGTTTTAGCAATCATATTCATTATGAAAAAATTCCATAAATTTACTCATGGAAGAAATTTTGCATTGCAAACAGACCATAAACCATTATTAGTGATATATGGTTCAAAGAAAGTTATACCTACCCTTACAGCTAACAGATTACAGTGCTGAGGTACCATCTTGTTAAATTATAATTTTACGATGGAGTACCAACCATCTAAAAAATTAGGACATGCAGATGGATTATTGCAGTTAATACCTAAAAATGTGGAACCATTGGATGACATGGTTATAGCGTGGGATTGAAATTAAAAACATTCTCTGCAATGTAGTATGGGAATTACCAGTTACACTGGATGAAATTAAAGAAAAAGCAGAAAAGTATGTCTTTATTAAAGAAGCAATTAATAGAAACTAAAAAAGAATCAAGAATGGAATGTGTACTTGATATGTGATGGTGTTGTAATCTATGGACAAAGAATTGTAATACCAAGTGAGTTACAAAATGTATATTAAAGGATTTAATTCCGGACATCCTGGAAAAAAAAAACGTAAAAGCATGTAGAGGTTGTGCTCTAGCAGCAAAACTACCTATCACAAAGATAGAACCTTGGCCAAAGACAGACACTGTGGTCAAGATTGCATATAGATTTTGCAGGTCCTATGGATGGAGCATATTATCTAGTGGTAGTTGATAGTTTTATGAAATGGCCAGAAATTTACAAGTGCAAAAATCTGACATCCTCAGTGACAGTGAATTTCTTAACATGAACTGTTTGTGAGATATGGCATACCAGATACTATAGTACCAGATAATGGAACACAATTCACTGGAAAAGAATTTCAAGACTTTTGCAAGTTATTCTCTATAGAGCATATTACAACCCCACCATATCATCCAAGGCCTAACGGACAAGTGGAACATTGAAAAAAGCAAGTCTGGACAAATTAAATGAGGAGTGTAAAAGTTCAATTTTGAAAGTGTAGCAGTTAACACCTAACCTGAATACATCATGTCACCGGTGGAATTAATGTTTGCCAGAAGAATAAAATTAGTGTTTGACAAGCATACAAGGATGGAAAGGAAACATTGAAGATGGCATAATAGCAACTGGAATCAGAAAATTGGTCTACATGGTAAAAGGAAAAAAATTCCAACATAAAAGGCACCAAAATCAGCTGAAGAAAATATTAACTGATGAAAGACCTAAAGAACTTGTTAAAATGCTGTACAAGATTTTTTGATTTTTATGAAATAAAAATAAAGTAGTAATCTCAAAACAGAGGCTGTTGTGGAGTAAGGAGTACACCCACCGTGACTCTATAAATTGGTCTAATACTATAAAAAGTTCTATGGTATGAAGTTGGGAGTAGTTGCATTTGAGTCAGTTTTCATACTAACTATACAGGTGTATGGCACTAGCCTAAGCATTACATGTAGAGAATACTTTAATGAATTAGGTTATACCAAATACGAGTGTGTGTTATAACAATAACCTTACAATAGGAAGTTATAATAGTTATAAAAGACCATCATGTAACAAGCCAGGAAATTGCTCACAAAGTGAGAATAAGCATAGGATCAGTGCATTCCATTTTAACAAAGGATTTGTGCATGTGGAGAGTGTTTGTGAAATTTGTCCTCAAGGTACTGGTGGAACAGAAGTAGCAACACTGTATGGACATTCTGGATTGTGCAAACTATAAACCAGACTTCATGAAGACCATCATTACTGGTGATGAGACATGTATTTATGGTTATAACCTGGAAACCAAGTTCCAGTTCTCTAACAAAGGCCCAAAAATGTGAAGGAAATGTTCACCTGTTTCTTTGGCTCCCATAGCATTGTGCATCATGAATGCACTCCACTGGGCAAAGCAATCAATAAGGAATACTACCTGGAGGTTATACATCGTCTTCATGATGTTATGAGTCAAAAGTCGTCAAACGTGGGCAGCAAAGAATTGGCAACTTCACCATCACAATGCGTTCATTCATTCCTTCCATATAATCCACATTTTCCTGGTCAAAGAATAGCATGCCACTTGTTTGATAGGATCCTTATTCACCCAATTTGACATTGCGTAACTTCTGGCTCTTCCCCAATCTGAAAACCACACTGAAAGGGAAGGGATTTGAGTCACAAGAAGAAATTATGAGAAAAGCGATGGCAGAACTCCATGGTATTCCAGAGGTGTTCAGGAGTGTTACCAGCTGTGACAGAACCATGGGAGAAGTGTGGGGAGTATTTGGAAGGTGATTAAATAAAATTAGTGAAATGTACAAAATTGATTTTTTTATTTTTTTTATTATATATACCCAAAGGTCAAATACTTTTTGAACACTCCTCATACCTCATATATGTAACAACTATTATGGGACAGAGATAGTAACTCTATTCAACAGATATCCTTTACTAAGTATCTCATTACAAAAGCATCCAGAAAGAGTTATGGAAAGAAATTTTATTCTGTCAACATTACATAATTTCTAAATTAGTAATCTTTTGTTTTTTCTTTTAAGAGTATATAATTAATTTTTAAAGATATTCTATTACAGCTTATTTACATTTCCTTTTAGTATTGTTTTATCTTTCTTTAATCCATTTATATAATTGTATTTACATTTCCTATAATAATAAATAATTATATACAATACCAGAATTACAAAACCATTAATGTATATTTTTCCTTTTAGGTAAGAGGGTTGGATGGTGCTTATGCTATTGGTCAACTTTTGAAATCTCGTCAAGTAAAGCTTGAATATCTCCTTGATGAAGGTCTTATGGTCACTAATGGTTTAGTGAAAGGAACTGATAAGCCAGTTGCAATGTGAGAGAATATTTATTACTTACAATTGAATTCATGTGAAAAACTGTATTTTAATGCACAATTAAGTGTTTATGTCCAAGACACTTTTAAATTATGGTCACTGACATTAGTAACCGATTTTAAATGCAGTTAAAGACAGTAAGAAAAGAAATTTAAAGCAACTTTTGTGAAAAATTAGTTTATTAAAAATCTTTATTTTATAACTGGTGTATTTTCATTGCTGATCATTTACTTATTGATTTGTATCATTATGGAAATTTTAGGCATTTACATTAGTATGAAAATAGTGTCTGTTTCTCACACATTTCTTTGTTATATGAACAAACAAAGAAATTGTTTGTATATTTTTGTAATTTAAAAAAAATTTCTTTGATGTTTTCTTTTACTTTAATTATGATATTGAGTGATGAGAATTTGTATTGATTTTATTGATATAAAATTTTATTATTTGATAATTATCTGTCTAACAAATTGTAATTTATTTATAGAATTTACTTTGGGCTTATGTTGCAGATAGTTTGAAGGATTGTCACTAAGTTTATATTCATGCAATAATGTTATATAATGTTTTTTTCATGAAATTTAACATAAATAACTACAAATATAACTAGAACCATGTTTAATTTCATTAAAAAGATTTACAGTTTGACAAGTATTATGGTGCTAAAAAGTGGTCATTGTTTTTCAGACAATTTTATATGTTCAAGATTTATTAGAAATATTGACTCTTGCTTTTAAGAATGAGTGCACAACAAATATTTAGTATTTAAAAAACTTTCAACATAAACATTTGTGGATTTTTGCCTTTGGTCTGAGAAATATTGTTAATTCGCACAATTTCAACAATATAATTATTATTAGGTTGGTGCAAAAATAATGTCGTTTTTTGAAGTTCAACTTCAAAAGAGAAAACGACATTATTTTTGCACCAACCTAATATATACTTTGCTGTTTGGACCAGTATCCTTATCTTGGTTATTATAATCACAACATTTGGGCCATTGTACCTTTTGACATTCTTTAGGTATCTCTCTTTTATTTGGTAACTTTATTGAAATTTCAAATTGAATTCTTTATTCAATCCATGGCAGTAGCTTGTTTTCATTTTACTTTCCATCCTTAGTGATTACTTAAAACTCACCAGTCATATTCACCTTTGTATTGCTTGTTCATTTCTTTCACTTTCACAGAGTATGTGACTTTTTCAGCACTAAAAGACCCTTGGATTGAAGTCATAGCTACTAGGAAACCAGATATGTTTTAATCAAAACTTTAATCCACAATCCAATAGTTTAGTTTTAGAGTTTAAACCTCATGTCTGTACTCAGATGGCAGAATTGAATGAGTGTCCAGACTCATGCATGGATAGTTTTTAAGTGTCCTTTCTTTCTTAGTCAGAGGCTCTCAGATGGTATTCACCACTATACTAGCTCAACTGAGGTTTTCAAGAATTATTTGTATTCTGTCTCATGCAATTTTAACAAGGAATACAATGGAGAAATGAACCATCCTTCTAAAAGAGTAGAGGAACATTGAAAGGCTGTAGTTCAGAGTGAGACATTGAAATCAGGCATGGTTGATCATGTGACAAAGTGGCCTAGTGAAAGAAAGTTAAATGTCAAAAAATATTAGCTGGAAATAGTCTAAAAAATTAGAGGATAGAACAATAGATATACTGAGAAAAGCAGCAAAAATATTTTTCTCTTGTTTAAAAAGAAAGAAAATCCTATTTTTATTTTCCTTTCTTCCTGAAAAAGCCGATAAAAAGCAAATGATATTTCTTTTTGTGACAACCACCTGGATAATTTCCACTTTGAAAAGTATGTGGAATTATTATGGATTTCTTAAGATAAAAGCCTAAAGATAACTTAAGGATTTTATTAATGACCAGTCAGGGAGAGATGCCAATTGATCCTGGGAAATGTACTTCAATTATTTTAGGGTCAGTGCAGACCGAAAGTGGTTGAATTGTGCATCTGCCCTGTGCCAAAAGAGGTCACACTATGGCAATAAAAATGAATTTTAAAGATTTCCCCAACCAATAAATATAGCAGATGTGAGATTGTTGACAATCCTAAAGAGGCGGAAAGTTTGTGTAAACAAGCCCCTAAGCTGAGATTTTCTCTTTTGCTGGGAAAGATGAATAATTTGAAGATTTTCCAAACCATAAAAATCACAAAAGTGAAGTTGTTGACAGTCTAAGAAAAGATACGATGAATAGCTGCTGAAGTGAGGCCTGACAGGTTAGGTTGAAGGAGGAGTTAACTCCACCCAGTCCAGTGGTGGTGTAAGCAACAGTTCAGTGGAAGTGGCAGATATGAAGAGGCCTGATGGAATGTTCTCAGGTGAAAGATAGAAAGAGTTGTCTCTGTTGACTAAAGTACTAGTGAGAGATATGGCTCTGACGAAGTGGGAGTAACAGGGAGGTGCAAATCCTGTGCACACTCCTTGCAGCATGAGGTAATTCCCAAATTTGGAAATCATAATACCTTGCAAGTAAATTCTAAACAAAGAAATCTTGTTAGAAGTGCATTAATTAATTAAGACACTTGAAGAAAACCCCACTCTACTCCAGCTCAGAGTTAATCCATAAAAGTAAGATGCTTGGGGTGTTTTAATTCAGAACAGTGGGAGTACAGACAAAATAGTGACAATAGCCAGAACAGTTGGACAGAAAAAGAACAGTTGAGAACAGTGAGAGAGTTGAACAGTAGTTGCAGTGAGAAGTGAGGTCTGAGAGACAACCAGCCAGACCCAGACTGCTGCAGAAAATTACAAAACTGGAGAGCAAGTGCCAACAAGTATTTTACTACCAAAACTTACCTGACCTACAGATAGATTGTTTTTAGCAAAGTGAAAGCCATCGAGCCTCTAATAGTCGTGTGGGAAGGGTTGAACTCTATTTGTATTCTAAATTTATATAAAATTGTTGGATTTGATTAGTGAGTTCCCGTTATCATTCCTGTTTAAATGTATAATTATTTTTTATTTGTGTAACCAGCACCATGGTGATTTGATATGTCTAATTCCTGCAGGGTTCAATCTACAACACCCTGAAATCAAAAATCACATGGCAAGGAGGTTGTGGATTGAACGACCAGTGACCAGGTTTTGGACTGGAGCACTGAGGTGATGGGTTATAATCATACATGGGGGGAAATGTGGAATGAAGTAAAGATAATAGACAGAGAATTACACTAGAAGATAAGGTAAATGAAGCATTCAGCACACATGCTAGGCACTGATACCTTCCTCAGTCAAACTAGCATAGACACAGATACCATCTGGAAAGAAAGGACACTTGAAAAGATTCCATATATTAGCCTGGACACTCGTAGAATTCTACCACTTGAATACAGATATTACAAATAAAATTAAACTTGGATTGTAGATTAAAGTTTTGATTAAAATATGTCTTGTTTCCTAACAACTGTGAGTTCAATCCCTGGGTCTGGTAGAGCTTAAATGTCACAAACTTTGGTTTAGTGGAAGAAACAGACAAGTGACACAAAGGTGAATAAGACTGGTGAGTGTTAAATGATATGAAATATCCTCTAAGCGTAGAATAGTGAAAACAACCTATCCCACTGGATTGAATAATGGGTACATATCAAAATTCAGAGGTTTATCATGTATGAAGACTGACGTCTGTAGAAGGTTGTTGGATGCAGCAACTGAAATTTTGTGTGTAATAACCAAGATGAGCATACTTGCACACACTGTAAAAGAGGTAAATTCTCCTGAGAGCTCTTCTACTATCAAACTTTATATACAATTCATATTAATTAAATATATTTCTTTCAATATAAGGTGATTCTGTGAATGGAAACTGCATTCACTGTAAATGTTTTACATTTGAAAAAGTTTCTATCATTTTGTATCCAGTTTTACTAAAAATGTGTTTGAGATGAGTTCAATTTTTGGATTTGTTTTTGTTGCATATTTTAGGATTGGGGTTGTTGAGAAAGGTCAAGCAGTAGTTGTTCTTTCAGTAAATGGGACACCAGGTCATTCATCATTCCCACCATTTGAATCTTCTATTGGGATCCTGTCTGCAGCTGTAAATAAGTAAGTAATTTACCTGTAGAATAAACACCAATATAAAACTGGCAAAAATGTCAATTATTTTTTGTGTATTAAAAGACACTGGCGATAAATGAAATAAACCCTACACACAAGCCGTCAATTTGCCACTGGGTGGCATACTGCTGGTGGCCTGCTGCCAGGCTGCTGGCATGTTTTGTCTCAGCAATATTACCAATGGCGGACCACTAGAGGCCCACCAGTGGCCTGCTGGTGGCTACCACCAGAGGACTGCTGGCATTGCCACTAGCAGCTTGCCAGCAGGCCACTAGTTGCTTGTGTGTTGGGAAATTATCTTGATTAATGCATTTTGTTTATGTACTAACATACTAAAATGTGCTAAATAAAATGTTAGTTTATTAAACTGTAATATTCTATAAAAAAATTATTTTGTCATCTTCTGATCCTTTCTCCATAACCTTTACTATCATATTATGATAATATTACTTTCATTCTGTCATCTTGATTTGGAAACAATATCTATAAAATAGTCAGTTATGTGCCATCTGTGATACACACTTAGGCAATCATGTATCTGTACATGACTGATGAGGCAGATTTTTTTCCCGCAATAGGTTGCCATTTCTTTTTGTAGTAGACCAGTTGCCATCCAAAGCTATAGAATTCGGTCTGTCCTGCTATTTACCCATAGCTGGATGGAAAAAGAGGAGGATTCATACATTTCCTAAGGGTATTAGCACGTAAGTGAAGGTAATGGACTCAACTGGAATTCAAACTCAGCTCTCCAATTCCGATTCCTCAATCTGAGCCACTATCCATTACCCCACCATGCCTTATAGTACAATTATATAACTGTGCAATAATCTTTTCAAATGCAGCATTATATTATTTGCATATTCTTTGTTGGTAAAAATAATTAACAATTTATCCATGAAGGTATCTTTCATCAATAAAAATAGATGACTTTTTTTTCTTTTTTTAACAGAATTGAAATAACTCCACACCCAAATAAATTTGGATCTGGTGCTGAAAAAGCTACTTTTGAACACTTAGCACCTGAGGTAAAAAGATTAAAAACATTTAAACAATCTCAGTAGTAATATTTAGTATAAAAATGTTTTCTAATGAGGATGTGGTATTGGTATGTCACAGAAACTGATTTTGGGAAGACTTAACTAATCTTTAGAATTTGCTTAATGCTAAGTGAATCTTACAATGTTACAGCCAAGAAAAGCCAAAAAATATATCAATCAAAATTTTGTTTCAATAACAACAAAAATGAAAATGTTAGTCTGAAAATATATATAGAATAATGAATATGTTTAATTGCAGGACTTCAATAAACATTATTGCTTTAGTTGTTTTGAATGGCTGTTAACTCTTTCAGGTTCTTGTTGGTTTCATATTATAAAATAACAGGCATTGTAAGAGTTAAGCTGAATTTTAAAATCTGTAATTTTGCATGATAATTCATTTTATTGATTTACTTTATTTATCTTTCAGCTCAGCCTACCATACAAGATATTATTAAGCAATCTTTGGTTATTTAAGCCTCTTGTAGGTTGGTAAGTAAACAGAATTTTGTCCCACTTCATCCACCGCTGTTGTTTTTAATTTTTAGTATCACCAGATATTAGTACTCAAATTCTTTGTAAATGTAATTAGAATGGCATGGTTTTAAATATGTTAATAAATATAGATTTTTAGATATAATTTATGCTTTATACTGAATTAAATTTTTAATATTCAAAGTATTTGAAAATTAATAAAACATTGCTACTTCATAACTCAAGAAATCATCCATATAATAAGTTGAATTTTATGAAATAACCTACTGAACAGTATTAATATTCTGGTATGTTCTAGAAAATTATGAGAAGATGCTTGAAATTCCACAAATCTTCAGACTAGTCAATCTGAAAGCTACAGATATCAATTGTGATCTTTCAATTTTGTCTTTTTTTATTTTCAGTTGATTTGGATCACATTTAATAATTGTATTTAAGAAAGTAACAAGTATTTGTGGTGATATAAATTATACTCATCAATTTATATTAAACTAAGGAAAATTTTAATGTTTAAAAACATATTTGATCCTGATCAGTGAGGATAGAATTGTAATCCTGATGAATATTATTGATCTGCATTTACTTGATATTTCAGTTAGTGTAAAATCATTAATTTATTTAAACTTAAGCATTATGAGGTTCCATTTATTTAATTCATTATATTTTTCATAACTTTTTTTTGTAGGTTTCTTTCTCTAAAACCCAATACAAATGCCCTTGTAAGAACAGTCAGTGCAGTGACTCGCTTTGATGCTGGAATCAAGGTAAATTTAATTTAAAATATTGTTATGAATTTACAGAATAAAATCTATCTGTATAAAACAAAATTTATTATTTTTGCATGATAATGCATCATTTTTCTCATTCATCATCATCAATTCATTAGCCAAGATCAAAGATATTAAGAATTTTTTCATACACAAATTATTCCATACCTAGTGGGACATACCTAGTGGGACATACCTAGTGGGACATACCTATGTTGAAACTGTTCCTGTTCTGGTCAATTTAGAGTGAATATAAGGTGTACCCAGAAAAAATGTTACCAAAAATGTTATATTATTGGAAGTGGAATTTTATATCCTGCAAGAAAATAAAAACTCCTCTCTCATCCACCTTTGGGAATATTTTACGTCTGTTTTTCTGAGCAGCACTTTCTTTGCAAAAACAGGTGTTATAAGGTGAAACATGGTTCTTAGCCACTTGAGTAGTTTATACTTGTAGGTAGTTTTCATGCACAGGTCATTGAGAATGTGTCTTAAAAGTTATTTGAACATTATGATGTCAATTTCTAAAGATGAGGTTATGTTTCTTGATTGTGCAATGTAATCTATAACATCAAATTTTTAAAAATCAGATAGTATCAGCTAATAGATAGCATTCAAGGGATAGACTTATTTGAACTGTATGGTTTCAGTAAAGTGAACAGCCAACTTTGATCCATGAATTCAGGAGTAAATTACGAACAGCAAAATTATGGCTGGCTTACATTAGGTACATTGACATGCTTAAGAACAGGAGATTGGAATTTGCATCATGTGGTGGTTGGGTGAATGCTATATTTGCAGCAACTGGGCATTTCAGCTATGCAAAGAGCACACACTTGTACTTACAATAGCTGCTAGAATTGCCTGAAAAGCATCCTTGGCTGCATTAACAGTTCTCAGAGTACGGGTTTCATTCTGTGTGACGTAATGACCATTACTGGGCCAGCTTGTCACCTGGCCTCATTATTGAACAAGTGATAATGAAAGCCAAAAAGAGCAGAGGTGGGCTAACTAGGGAATGAGGGTTTATGGAATCAGTGAGATTGATGTGGGTGTATAGCATGCACACCTGCACCCAGGTGTATGATGCAACTTACTTGCCCACTGAACTAGTAAGCAGCACATATAGCTGATTAGTGCATGTTAGAATAGATCTTGTTGATATGACCTGAGCTTTCAACTGGCTCTCTAGACACAACCCGTTTGACCCAAGTCAGCCAGAACTACAATCAGTATCATCTGGTTTGACAGCATCTGATGGTGTTGGAATCAACTGTGATATCATTGAGGGACTGGTTACTCTATCCAGAAGAATCTTGAAAATGTGAATGTTTTAGAGAGTTCACTGAAAAGAAGTTCTCAAATGTGGTCACATGTTGAGCTGGAAAAATGTGTAAAGATGGTCAAAATTTTCATGCTGACTCTAATGCTCTGTTTTCAAGGGCAGTTGTTCTAGAAAGATGCAAGTGAAGAGGTTGCTTAGGGTGACATACAGTGATGTGGTACCTGATCTATGTGAAGGCCAAGTATGGGCCATCAAGCATCATTTTTTATGGTTATGCAGGCCTGTCTATAAAAACCATGAATATCAGCGAAGAGCTGCTCGAACTTCTACTAACATACAAAATGAAGATAGATTGCAAGTTGCTGTTCATCAAGAGCTCTTTCTCTCAAATGAGAAGAACAAAGATCAGTTTGTCAAGTTATGTCATTCCTTGGAAGCAAACTGTATTTGGATGGTCCAAAGTGAGGGAGACACAGATATGGACATTGTTTCTGAAATGCTCAAACTAGCTACTGAAGGAAAATCTAGTGACTGATGACACAGAAATCCTTATTTTTTTTACTTTTCCACTTTTCCCCTGACATGTCTGACATCTATATGCTTTCTGAGGGGGAAATGTTTTGGCAAAAGATGAAGAAGCTTCTCAGCATCTGTGAAATCACAGAGGAGACAAAGTCCTACATTCTCCAAAATTTGCCAGTCATTGACACATGAGGTGGATATGACTCAATATCAGCTGTATTTGGGTATGGGGAAATGTGAGATAATGAGGCTTATTCATAAATCAAAGGAGATCCAGTCTTGTTACACTACTTTAGCCAATCCAATTGCTTCTGTCCAAGTTGCATCTGTGGGGTCACAGATTTTTGTCAAGATGTATGGAGGAAAACCAGGCGATACATTGGACTCCCTCAAGTACATCAAGTATATGGAGTATGCCGCAACATCAATGAAGAAGTTACAGCCTGAAAGACTGCTCCAACTGAACAGTCAACTTTCTTCAACAGTCACTGTGTCCATCTTCAATGATTTGGAAGAATTTAGGTCATTGCCAACTTGATCTTAGCAGCTGGATTTGGGAAATGAGAAATGGTACTTTAGCCCTAGTTCTTACCAATCTAGATCCTGCTCCTGAGAAACTACTGAGATTTGTGCATTGTAAGTGCAAGATTTTGTCCAAGAGTCCTTGCAGCACAAATATCTGCTCTTGCTGGAAACATGGTCTCCCATATGTAACAGCATGCAGTGATTGTAGAGGCACTGATTGCAACAACATTAGTCTGGCTCTACAATAAGAACGAATGGGAGAATGATGTTATTTGAATGTTTATTTTGAGTTATATCAGGCCATTTACATTATTCTGTTTGCTATTTTGGTGGCAGTGCAGTTGGGAACATTTCAATAAGTGTTTGTGGTATCTTTTTTGATGAAGTGCTATTTTCTGGGTCTAGTATATTTTCAATAGTGTTTGAATTAAAGATTTCAAATTTTATAATTTTTTGTTTTTTGTACCTGGGTTTACATTTTTAGCAGCCATCAAAAAGATATGAAAACATATATACACTTTTTTAATAAGCATTTCCATTGTCAGGGTGAGCCATCAGTTTGTTTAGCAAAACAGGACTTTGCAGTCAGTTGCTTGATGTAATGAGTTATTTCTATGTATTTGTTTTCTTCATTCTCTAGTAATACCTTGCTTGTAGCACACAAGACTATCAAGTCTTTTTTGAATAGGTCCTATGTTTTACTGAGCAGATTGCCAAAATGGAAGTGGCCAAAATGAAGGTAAAATTATGCTGCCAATTTGTCTCTATTAATAACACTTATAACCAGACAAAATTTCATGTTCTCAGCATCAGTGTGTGTTCCTGAGATATAAAACTTCCTTGTTGTCTGGTCTGCAAAACAGATATCATGTGACCATCTTGAAAGCTTCACACAGTGAGAGCAATGTCTGAGAGCAACATATAGGTTGATCAGAAGTATTCTAAAATATTTGCTTGACTGTCACCTCTCTCTTTCCATCCATAAACACTGTTTTATTTGTCAAATTCAATTTGACAGATCAATTATTGGTCTGTAAATTGTGAGTCTTTTGTCAGTATTTCATTCATTAAGAAGCATATAGAGCTGGTAGTTCTTTGTTTTGTATTATTTTTTTTATGTTATCTACTGTTTCACTGCTATATACATGACTACAAATATAATCTCATAATAGTGAAATATGGCTACATTTTACTTCAGGTTCATTATTTCAGATCTGGTTTGCCCATAACTAAATTTTTCTAGGTGGTCCAAATGAAGATTTTTCAATTTTCACAAGAGGATACCTTTCTAAAAATACTATATTTAGCTTTCCTGATGAACATTGATATTGACCAGACTATTATGCCTTACTTTTATTGGGCAGCTAGTCTTTCCATTGTAATCTCTGCCTCGACTGCATGGAGTGGTGTAAAAACAGTTCTTGGTTATTTTCTTTCCAGAAGGAGTTTTAATATCATGATATATCTGCATAGCATAGGTTTACTTTTGAATATTGTCCTAAGGATCTAGGGATGACATATTTTTGGAATCTCCTCTGCTATAACCCTGATGCCTAGTACAATGGCTGCAGACATTTTGTTATCGTTTTTTAAATATGTGTGTTTGCTGGTGGCTGTTGCTGGAATTATGTTTGTAATATATTTCCAAAGAAAAAATTGTGTGGTGTAGTTTAACAAAGTCACTGAAAGGGTCCAGGAAAAGAAAATCTTCAAAACACAAAGACATAATCACCAGATGTGATATGAATGAGAGAAAAATATTATGCCTTCCATAACACATTAAACAAATTAGGAAGGCCATAAAGTATGTGGATAAAATGAAGCAAAAGTATAAAAATGAATCTTAATTAACTTATAATTACAATATCTGAAAAAAATTCAGACAAGAAATGATATAAAGACTATATATCATTTATTCTCATTTGATCATATTTAATAAAAATTAATCATTTTGTTTATACTAAAACATATTTAATTTAAATTTATTTATAATATATATTAGTATTATATGTCATAATTAACATAGCCTACAAAATAATTGGCTGCTCAATGCCCTCCTTGGAGGATATTTCTAATTCTCATTAACACAGTAGAGTAGACAACAATGAACCAACTGCATACATCTCAGGTATGATTTGATTGAACTTGATTCAAGGCAACATTTTAGTTCTATTAGTTCTAGGACAAAGTTATTGAGAGATAGTTTTTATCTGCATAAAATGAATGCTGCCACATGTTAATAATTTTAAATGTATTTTAACATTTAAAATTGTGTTTTGGGGTGGGGTTGTGTGTGTGTCCAATTTCATTGTGCATTGCACAATGACAAAGAAGAAGAAATAAATAAATAATATCCTAATTTTTTTTCTGTCTGGCCTTCTTGATTTTGAGTTTTTCACTACATTATGAATTAAACAATTTGATAGTTACAAATTTATACATATGTGCATCATTAACTACTCATTGTTTACTTTTGTTGTTTGAACATAACCAAATGATATTATGTTGGCCCTCAAAACCTCAAAATAGTGAATCAGTTTTTAATAATTATTACTATTAAGAGCTGATTTAAGCTAACTTCAATAGCCTTGATCCAGAATGCATTTTGTGACATTTTATTTTGGTGAAATGTAAAATCAACTGCAATAATTTAAAAAAAAATCTCAACAGATTTGAAAATTGAACAATTTTCCTGTGTATTTTATAAATTGTGTTTATTTCAGTTTTTTATCCTTTTTGGTAAATTAATATTATTTTTTAAAATTTATTTCAAGGATAACATTGTCCCTGCCTTTGCTCAGGCTGTTGTCAACTATCGCATTCATCCTTCTGAATCAGTGAAAGAGGTAATAAAGTAAAAAAAAAAATTTTTTAATTTTTATTCTAATTATTTTTCAATTACTCTTTGTCTTTAATCATTGTTTATAAATTTTGAATTCACTTTAGTTTCAATCATGACATTTTTAAGAATATCAGCATATTGTTATCTGCTGAGAATTATCATAGAATGAATTGTACAGGATTTATTTTATTTGTAGTTTGATTCCTTCAGTTCTGGTGGATCAGGCTTGTGCTACATACAGTATCATCCACAAATAAGTATACTCCTATCACTTTCTTTTTTTAAAATAGAAACTTATCTTGCAAACCAAAGGTTCTGTAACTCCTAGTGTAATTTCTAATTTACATAGTCAAAACTAATATTATTAGGCATTATATATGACAAAACTCTTCAATCTTGAAACTCTGCTGCCAAAGATATGACTGTTGCTGTCCAAAAATTAGTATATCTCTAATGTAAAAAATTAATTTCATTCTATATAAGTGTGTTTTTATCCATTTTTCTAACAGATTTAAATAATCAACTTTATAAACAAAATGGAAGAAGTTGACTCAATTATGGGTGATAAGTATTCAACTGAATGCCTTGATAAAACAATATTACTTTTTGACAATATTAAGTGAAGAAAGCAAATGGAAAAATTTCTAAAATGAGAGGGATGAAAAGAAGACAGGGTTCAGCAAAAATACATCCCAGAAATACATCCAACATCATATGACATTAGCTAGATGAAGTCTATTGCTACTAATGTCTTATCATTATGTGGGGAGTATTTCTACTGCACCTTGTATTTAATAATAATGATTTTTTGTAACAAGTTTAAAGCATATCAAATATATCATTCTTAACTCACAGACAGTTTAGTAGTAAATACTAATTTTTTATATGAATACTTTAGAAGGTAAACTATGACCCATTAATATTTAGAAAGGACAAATTATAATTCCCTCTAGACAAAAATTTATGATATATAAAAATATTTTTGTTGGATCAACAACTGACTTTTTTCTTTTTAAAAATTAAAGCCAATTGGCACCAAAACACTTGCTTGTAATATATTTTAAATTTAATTTTGGATACATGAAATTTAATAACAGAACTAATTTTCTTTCAGCATACATGACAACTGCAAAGGTACAATGATTTAAAGAATAAACAGTTGATTCAGCATTTAAAAATTTTTTGTTTAAATCTAATGTACAATTTTTAATCTGCAGCACACAGATTTACAAGTTTAATTCGAATATAAACAGTTGTGAGCTCATTTTAAACTTAGATCTTATTAAAATTCATGAAGGCACCTTTTAATCAGGTGTGAAAACACAAAAGCAAAATTCCAAGAAAGAAGAAAATTCATTATTTTAAATCATAAAAATATTGTAACATTTCTTGAAAGGAAACAATTGAAGACTTTAAAAACTAAATTATCAAATTTATATATTTCCTCAAATTACAGTAAGCTGCCATTTTATCATTTTAAGTAATAACATCATAATTTCATTTTAGTACTTTTTTCTTTCTCGGCATAAAAAATTGATTTTTGCAGTCTTTCAAAGAATTAAAATGAAAATTTTGTAGATACCAAAATAAATTTTAACCCAAAATTACAACATTTGCTGAATATGACAGATGAGTGAAAACTTCTCAGCTAAACTGTAACAATTTGTGCTTAATCACCAAAGAAACATGAAGTCTAACTTTATTTTAACTAAATGCCCATACTTTTCTGAATCTATTTAATCAATTACCGCCCTCATTTTGTTAATTAGGGTCAGTACTTGTTCAAATGAATCATTTGGTTTTGAAATGTGCTCATAGTAGACTACTTTCTTCCAATCCCATCACATACACAGCATCACATACTTTGTATGAAAACTGAGCTAAAGCTAAAGTTCAGCTAGTGATGGTTCATTTTGTTTGCCTGTCATTGTAAAATATCTACTGTCAGAATTTGATTTGCATCTAGAACATTTGTTTGTGTGAATTTACTACTCTCACAATGTCATCAACTGCATCCCATATTACCTGGCATTTATTCTGATTTGTACAAAGTGGCTTGTTGTTCTTCATGTTTGTCTATTTTGTCAAGATGGCAACTGGAGTAGTTGAGGAAAGTTGCAAATTTGATTGGGTCTTCTTTTTGTCTTGATGTCCAAAACAGAGTTAAATACAAACAACAAAGGTCACTATGAGCATGCAGATCACAACTGCTTGTAACCCTGAGTAAGGCTCATTATATTAGATTTTCAAACACAGATATAACTATCATAAATCCTTCCTGTTATAATTTTAATTCCCAAATTTCCTTATTAGGTTTGATTGTTTGACTATAGCCTAAAACATTTATGGCCTGATTTCTGGTTATCAATTATATGACTTTTTTAACATCACCAATTACAGTCAATTTTATTGCTCTAAACCTGGTCCCTTTCAGTGGTTCAGGCACTTTTCTTTTTGGTAAATTCACAAACCCTACCTTGAATTTTGCATTTTTATTTATCTATTTCTTTCCTTATCTATTTTTTTTATTTTCTTAACTAAATTCCTTCAAAGTGAAGAAAATAAAAATTAATTTTTCTAACACATCCCAAAATACCACACAGCTGCTATTTGCTTGTAAAATTCTATAGAGGAGTTTTATTTTGTCACAGTTGTATAACATTGATTATTCTCAAGCAACATATTGCTGAAAATTTTGCTTATTTTCTTCTATCTTCAATGTTAACACAATTTAAAAATATATATATATGCTGAATTTGTCAGCTGTCCCAATTTAATCAAAAGCAATCTTTTTGAATGAAGTAAATTAAAACTAAGGGCTCCTCATATCATCCAGTGAGAAAAGTTAAACTTTTTAGACAATCTAATAATTAAAACTTTAATTATTTTAGAAAGAAAATGCTAATCAGTTTATAAACTATTGAAATAATAACCATAATTAACATAAGTACATCATAAAATATGTATTTTTATTTTATTTTACTATTATTTGAATTATTTAATGGCATTGTTGAATGATTACCTTTTGTTTTTATTCTCTTATTTTTCCCATAAATTTCAAATTCTAAATGATTTTGCTTTTTGCTTAGGTAATTGGTTTTTGTAGAAAGATTATCCAGGATGAAAGAGTTCAATTGAATGTTAAATATTCAATGGAAGCCTCATTTACTTCACCTTTTGGAGATGACAGTTTTGGGTATCATACAATTAAAAACAGCATCCAAGAGGTGTTTGAGAATGTAATTGTTGTACCTGGTAAGTAAGTTAGATTAGAAAGTGGAATTACAATGTTTCTCATTTTATGATTTTGGAAAGGGGTACAACATGGTCTGGGGTTCTGGTGATTCCCCTAATTACCAACAAGGGCTCATTATTGTCTGGTCCTGGAAAATTAATTATATGCCTAATTCTGGGGAGATCCCCCCCCTTCCATAATTAGTGCTCACAGGATATCGATCTACCCTAACTCTTTTCTTCTCACCAATACTTCGCAATGGGTGTGGGCAATTCCTCCACCTTCCTTGATATTTCACCTATGCCCATCACCTTGTCTACCCTTCAATCAATCTGGCTCTTGACTGCTTGGCATGGCTTAACTTATGATCATTAATTGAAATTATCATTTGAAATTTTGCCTGGTTTTGCTTAAAAATCAGAAATTTACCAGCTGATTCCTCCGACCAGCCATCCCCTACAAACCTGCCAGAGTCACTGCACTCCAAACATCCTAGGTTACAGAAAAAAAAAAACCTCTCTTCTCTAGATTTGGTTACAGATCAAATCTTATCTATCCTACTTATATTGTATTTTTGTAACTGGTGCCACTCGTGCTGCCTCATTAACCAGCTGTCAGCTTCTTTGTCGTAATATTACTTTCCTTCAATAATTTTTCTGTTTTTTTTTTTCTTAAATTTAGATTTTCTCTTCTGGAAAAGAGAAATGTTCCTTTTTTCTCTCAGTCTGTCTATCGTTCTATTCATTAACCCTTCTCACCTCATTTCTGTGTTGGAATGTGTCACGAAAAATAAATGATTTCGTCTCTTTCTCTCCTGCCGTTGTAGCGACGGACACAGTCTCCACTTCTGAGGCTGAAAACTGCCTTTCTTCTCATTCCAGCCCTTTACATAGAACTTGGTAACTCACCTATGCAAAACACTAACAAGCCAGCTACCAATCACAGTTCCCGCACCTGCCCACCTCCACTCGCTTTGGGGGTTTCAAGTTGACCGACCAACTCATTACAATTTCGAGCTATGTTTTTGATTTAACTCCTTTCTTTCCATTCACCAGTGTCAGTGTCACACTTAAACATAGTTTTCCTAACTAATTAAGTAACATGGAGACTGGGTCTAGCTAGTTGAACATATCACTAAAGTCATAGATGGCACAATATTAGCCAATCACTGTATTTCAAAAAGGATCAGTAAAAAAAAAAAACTAAGCATTGCTGTTATTGACTAAGAAATTATGGAAACTTTAGAAGTTGGCATATATATACACATGTAATAAAAGAATTCCATGGATAAATGAAGTACAGAAATTAATGCCATATAGAAATCATTAAACTACTCCAAGAAAATTAGCACAAAACAAAATAAAACCCCAAAAGTGGATCATGATCCATTTATGGCAGTGCTATGCAGCTTACAAACTAACAAAGGATGAAGACTGGTTAAAAATTCCACCTGTAGAAAGAGAGAAAATGAAATGACTGAAACATTATGAAAAAAGCTAGTTCAAAAATTCATTAAATATTCAGGAACAATTTTTCACTCAAGTAAGGAGAAATGATTTAGGTAAAACTTTAATGTCATTCAACAGACTAACTATAACACTTAAAACTTAAGAGAAATATATATACAATTTATTTGTCTTTATGCATACAAAGCAGCATATCATAGACTCCTTATAATAAAATGTCCAAAGTAGAAAATAAAATGTTGATTGCCTGTGAAAACACATTCATTGAAAATTCTAAGCATCCATATGCATTCCTTTTATAATTTTGAGAAATTATAATTCCAAAAGTTGTGTGGAATATTAAATTCATTCTTTAGGTTGCTTTTGCTGTTAATACAACATATACTTGGAGAAGACTTGATCAGCTGAAACACTAGGCTGGCTATAAAAGTAATACAAACATCAGGGGCATGTAAATTGTTTAGATAATTAAATAAAAGTATTCCAAGCACAGCTAAAAAGTAAACAGATTGTTTTTCCTGATACTATCAAGCAACAAACATTCTGAAATAATTTGAGTTTCCAAAAAGAAACTTTAATTTTTCTGAACACTGATTACTTCTATATGATTTTCCCTTAATATGAGTCGAAAATTATTGTCTCTTAATGCTTAGATATGTATACAAATCAGAAAACAAATTAATTAAATTGGTTCACAAAATTCAATAAACATTAATGTTTATTGAATTTTGTGAACCAATTTAATTAATTTAAATTTAAAAGATAAATTATAATTTATCCAAAGCAGGTTTATTTCTGGGTACATTTAACAACTTTATCTGTATATAATCCATTTGTAACATTTACTTATCGTTATCATGAAGATTTTTTTCAATGTTATTTATCCTCCTCATCACATGAATTTTCTGCAAAACTTTAAGTTTCTGATTTTTTCCAACAAATTAACAAAATTTACATTATTTGGACTATTGTCCTCATCTAACTGGATCTAACTATTGCCTTTATCCACTGTGCCATGTATCCTCAAGAACACATGGCACAGTGGATAAATGTGTTAGTTAGATCCAGTGACAGGACCCAAAGAGTGTGAGTTCAATACCCAGTTAAGGCAGTGGAGAACTTTCAGAGGGGAATTAACAGGAGATAACTGATAACTGACATCCATTAAAAATGGCACGTGGAACTAGAACAGTCTACCTTAGTGAGCGAAATAAAGGGTTCAGTTCGACATTCCAACCACCTGAAGAAGGCCGGAGTGTACAACGGCCAAAACATTGTAATAAATATGGCGACATAGGGAATAGTCGAAATAATGTAAATAATGTAAATTAACAAAATCAGGAAATTTTCAGTTTTCATCACAATTGTTTTGTTTTAGCTTTGTCTTTATAGAAAAAAGTTTCTTTTTTTTCCTTTTTTTTTTCTCACTGCCCTTCACCTGATTTATCAAATTTTTGAATTCATTTTAACATTTTCTTTTTGTAGGTGTGATGTTTGCCAATACAGATACCCGTCATTATAAGGAACTAACAAAAAGTATATATCGATTCAGTCCAGGTTATCTTCAACCTGACATGCTTTCTATGATTCATGGATACAATGAAAGAATATCCATTTGGAATTATGAAAAAGTTATTAACTTTTATCATCATTTGATATTAAATTCAGACAAAGCTGATCTCCAGCCACTTAACACACATATAGAATTGTGAATTTTCTCAATGTTTAAATTATTACATGGTAATAAAAATAAAAATTTCATGAAAATAATTGTTGAAATCTATTTCTTCTAATTAAATAAATACCAAATTAAGTTTTACAATAAATATTGAATACATTCAAATAATGTAAATTAAGGACTTTTATGAATTTAATGCTATAATTTCCTCTTCATAGCAAAAATCAATAATACAGTTTTTATAAGACTTTTATCAACAACAATTCTATTTTGTCATTGTTCTGATAGTTTTTAGAAATTCAAAACCATTTAAAGTTTCTGAAATAAGATTTTTCATTTTTATAAAATTTATAATTTTTTGACATTGTTGATATTTTCAGCAACATGATGAATCAAAATTAAAATTTTTGCAAAATGTGCTTTTTGTTAACATATTATTATTAATATATTATTGCTATATATATATATATATATATATATATATATATATATATATATATATATATATATATATATTCATTTCACCCCAAGTAAGAGTGGTTGTTTAAGGTAACTTTTCATTTTGTGATTTGACAAGAAAGACTGAATCAGTTTGAAAATTTGTCCAGAAATACTATAACATTTAAACTTGTGAAGAAGACCAGTATGTCAAATACCTTCAAGATGTCCAATGCAATAACCTGAGATTCATCATTCTTATCTAAAGCTTGATAGACACTTTCAGTAATTATCATTAATACATCAGCAGTTGACCTAGAGATGTGAAAGCCATATTGCTTATTTGAAAGAAGTCCCTGCAAGTTGAGAGATGCTTAATCATTTCAGAGTTGATTAGGGCCTCTAGTACATTGCCAAAAAGAAGTAAAAAGCTAATAGGCCAATATTTAGGATCAGATGGTTTACACGAGTTCTTAAAGACTAAAGCTACAGAAGATTTGCATGAACACACACACACACACACACACATATATATATGTGCTGTATCTTGCATTATTAAGCACTTTTAATATTTTCTAATGAATGGGCCATAGGAATAGTTTCATTATTGATATACAACATATTTGACATTTGTATAAATTATAATAATTTTATGTCATTATTTCTAACTTGGAACAATTTTCCGTGCTTCACATTATTAGCCAGCTTACTGAGACTCCAAGAAACATAATTATAAATTATAAGTACAGAACATAAGCAAAGTTTAAAAAGAACAAAATATTGTAAACAGCATCATGATTATAACAACAAAGTTATAAAGACAACCTTAATGTGAAATGTATGCTATGTGCTTTGAAACTAATTTTAGAAATCTTTTATATATTGATTTTGTGAATTGTTGTATTTCTCCACATAAAAATTGACCTTATTCAGAATAATATTCTAAATTTTGTTTGCTGGTGAATTGCTGTCAGAATGTTTTATAAGTTTTCAGTCAGGTTATGGTCAGGCAAACAAGTCTTTCAAAGCAATGGCTCCATGTGTGCCTTCAAAAAAAATCATTCTATTTCTGAGCTGGAAGGAAAAAAAATGATTGCACCGAACTTCATTTTAAGGCGGATTGTCCATCCAAAAATAAAGTGTTTCCAATGTGGAAGACTGGATTATGGAAAATCAAAGCAAAGAAAAATGTAAGACATTTTAATACAGTAAAATTTGTTGTAGTATCGTATGCAAATTAGATAGACAAGTATAGAGAACAACTGGCGAACATAGGATGGCTATGCCTAGCAAACCCGGTTGCTATTCAGGACACGGAGAACTGTACTACGACTACTACTATGCAGAGAGATATGCAAAACATAACAGTTGTATTGACAGCTCAAAGCTGGATGATGACCAGGACAGAAAATTTGTGAAGGTTAAGATAAATAACGTTGAAATAAGACTTCAATTGAACATCAGTAGCGAAAACTATAATTAGTGAAAAACTTGGAAAATATTGGTGAACCTACATTAGCGAAAACAAAAAACGTTGCACGTGACGTATCAGAAAAAAAAAATGTTTTCTAGATGAAATTGCATGTAATGTCTCGTATGCCGGTAAAACTTTTTAAAGACTTAAGGCATTCGTATTAAAAAAATAATACGTTTAACATATTGGGCGCTTTTCGATTTGTGGAGTCAGAAGGCAAATTCGTTCAGTCAAAAAGTGAAATGCTCCTTCTCTAAAACAAGTATGATGACTATAACTTGTTTATTTCGCCCACAGATTATTATGAGTGGGCAACTCCAACTGTGGATTTAAAAAAGAAAAATAATATTCGTGTATGCGCAAATTTTTCAACAGGGATAAATGATACCTCACACATATCCGTTATCATCCCCAGAATAATTTTTTAATAAACTAAATGGAGGAATATATTTTTCAAAAATTGACCTGTCAGACGCATTCTTACAAACTGAAGTGGATGAAAAATTGTTAACAATTAGCACAAACAAGTGTCTATACAGTTTTAATAGGCTACTCTTTATGGTCAAAGTGTCACCTAGTATTTTCTAGCAAGTAATGGATACGGTGCTAGCTGGCTTAGATTTTGCCGTTGCATATTTGGAGGAAGTACTCATAAAAAGCGAAACTAGACGGCAACATTCAAAACACATACAAGTATTCCCGAGAATAGAGGATTACAGGTTCAAACCCAGTGATGAGAAATGCCAATTTGTTAGGAGCAATATAAAATACTTGGGATAAATAATAGATGCAGATGCGTGTAGGCCAGACAAAACCTATTAAAAATATGCCTGCACCGACAAACGTTGGTACTTTACAATCATTTTTAGGACTCGCAATCTTTATGTGCTAAACATGCTTAAATTGAGAGCGCCTTTAAATAAATAAAAGGATATAATTATTGTTAACGCATTGCAATCCTGATTTAGAAATAATAGTAGAATCATTATTATTATTATTAGGGTTTATGGCATTGGCAGTTATTTGTCATAAATTCAAGCATGATAAAAGCATCTGCCCATGGATATTGTACGCTAATAGCGACTGAAACAAATTATAGTCAAATCGAAAAAGAAGCGCTAGCTATTATTATTGAAGTGAAAAAAATGTTCGCAAAATGATACACGGTAGGGAATTTATTCTGTAAACAGATCCTCGCCCATTATTGATTATTTTGGGTTCTGAAAAGGTATTCCCACATATACAGCCAACAGGTTGCAACGTTGGGGAATTATTTTACTAAACTGAATTTCAGATGGAGTATTTACCATCAAAGAAATTGGGGCATGTAGGTGATTTGTCCAGTTTAATCCCAAAATTTAAGGAGACAGAGATTGCTTCTTTCATTTCTGAAAATGAGATAAAAAGTGTTTTGTGTAACACAATAAGGGAATTACGCGTGACTTTGGACTAAATAAAAATACAATCCAAGAAGGATGACTACATTTTGAAAATAATGAATGACGTAAAAGTGAGATGGAAAGAAAGAAAAATAAATCAGGCGTTAGAAAATAAGTTTTTTTTCCAACTGTGATGAAATACTGTTGCACACTGAAAGAGTAGTAATTCCTATTTTCTTGCAAAAAAGAATTTTAAAGGAGTTTCATGTTGGACATTCTGGAATGTCAAGAATAAAATCCTTTATGAGAAGTTGCGTATATTAACCTAAAATTGACCAGGATATTCAAAATTTGGCTAGGTCGTGCAGAGGTTGTTCTTTAGCGGCAAAATTACCACCTGTAAATTATCAAATCTGGTCTAATACTGATAAACCTTCGCCTAGGTTGAATGTTGATTACACGGGACATTTGAATGATGTGTATTACTTGATTGCCGTCGACAGTTTTTCAAAATGGCCTGAAATATTTAAGTGTAGAAGATGTACTCCCACTATAACTGCAAATTTTCTTCGTGAACCGTTTTCGAGATTTGGAGTTCCAAGTACTATCGTGTCTGATAATGCAATTTTCTTTGACTACTTTGAAACTTTTTGCAAATACTGTGCAGCTGAACCTGTAACAATGCCACCCTAACCACCCAAGATCAAAATGGTCAAGAAGAACAAACGTTCAAAAGGGCTTTAAAGAAATCAAACGTGGAGGAGACGGAAGAAGTGATACTTCAACAATTTTCAAGAATTCATAAACTGACTCCTAACCCTAATACTGCATCGAGGATGCCACCAGTGACAGTAATATTTGCCAGGAAAATTAAATCGGTGTTTGACAAATTATTACCTGGAAGAAAAATAAAAAGTTGGCCTAGTACGAAATTAACTATAAAATCTTTCAAAGGTGAAGATAAGATTTTCTTGAGGATTTACAAGGCAGGAAAGAAGAGGTGAGAAGTTGATGAAATAGTAAATCACATTGGCAGAATGACGTATATATGGTACAAGGTTGAAATTTGCGACATAAAGGTATTTAAACCAATTAAAATCAAAATATACCAAGGGAATAAAAACCCAACAAAGAGATTTATCTATCGAAGTGCGGTACGATACTTTTGATTTGCCAACTCCAATTATAAATACTTGACTACACCGTGTCAAAAAGAGAAATCCAAGTGAAGTGTTGAAAGTGAACACCAAGAGAAGAAAATACATATTCAAAAGAGCTTGCGTATTTTAAAAAGGCGAAGTTGTGTAGAAAGACAACCAGTCTTCTTTACACTAATAGTTGAACATAAACTTGTTCATTCGTTATTTGTAGAACGTCTGCTCATTGGAAAAGTTGTTTCAAAGTGGGTCACAAGACGTAGCATTGTGTTCATACGCATTGCCGCACTGAACTACGGTATTCGCTATAATTGTATGTCTCTCATGTGATTAAACCTTTTCTTCATTAATCTTTTGTTCCAATGTTTTCCTTACAATATTATTAATCAGAAACTACGAGCTTATATGAGCATTATAACAAGGAAAAAACACTTTTTAAAACAACTGTAATCTCAATTTATATAAAGAGCAGCTTTGAAGAACTGTAGCACAATCTATTTTAGCTACAAAATAGCTAGTGTGAGAGAGAAGATGGAAATGTTTGCAAAAATGCATCCAAAAATATCAATCCCTTCAAATGTTATGCCCATTTTAGCGTTATAGTTTTATCAATGTTTTCCTAAAAAAAACGGATTGAATTAAGAAAATTCACCGGTTTGAGGCAAAATGACCACCTTTCATGTGTGGAGGACTTTTTATATCGGGTCTTATAGTTAAAAGAATAAATTCGGGCTGCGTGTTCAAAGATATATATCCTCAACACATTTATATTATACTTTAACGAAAATAAACAGAAAAGCATAGAACGATACTGAGAAAAGACAAAGCAAACGCATTTATATTGAATAACAATCAATTTTCATTTATATTGTATGAAGATTACAATGATATGTATTGTAATAAGCGTAGATTTTTGATTGAAATCTAGTATTGTTTAGTTTTGTATTGTTTAGTTTGAATAATGTTAAACTCTATATATTTCTGTGTGTCTGTGTGTGTCAATGATGCTTGTGAGTTTAACTGAGAGGTTAAGTGTTGCAAAATTTGTGATGAAAGTTTCACAAAGTAGGGTGTAGTAATAAACTGTTGATAAGAAATTAAATAGTTTGTGTCAAATAATAAATTCACATTAAATTTGTGTAAATTTAACTTCCTTTGACTGCTCTTGATGAGACTTGAAGTTGGAATGTTCTTAAAAGTTCAGAAGATGATTTCGTTGTCGAAAAGTTCTTTGCTTTGTTTGAATGAAATTGCAATGTTTATTCACTAGCAGGAATGATTATTAGCTGCTGAGTGAATGAATTGATGAGAGAGTGAAATTTCTGGTAGTTTGTTTTATGTTCGCAAGTAACTTAGAAAACTTCAGATGAAGTGACTTAGGTTCGTGTAGCAAATAGTTTAAAGTCACAATACTCACTAGCAAAGTGAGTTAGTGTTCTGTATTTATTTACTTGAGAAATTGGCGCTAAAAATTTTAACTTGATCACGCGATGAAAAGATCTTGTGCGTGGGTGGATAGCAACGCCCACTTGCATGTTTTTTGACCAATTAGAACTCGAATATAAAAAAAAAAAATGTGTGAAGTTTTAGTAATTCGTAAAGATGTAGAATTAGGATTCTACACATGTATGTGTAATAAATTTCTATACTATAACAGATATATCTTGATGTATGCTTGTAAATCGATCTTCAGATTTTAGAATTAATTATAAAAATTGTGGTAATTAGGGTAAAAAATGTAGGATTTCAGCTTGTAAAATTGACTCACAAATTCTTTTCCAATTCACAGAGATTACTTTTTCGATTGCATAGAAACGGGTAAAATTTCCATAAATACATGATCTTACGAAAAAAGTATGTACCACAAGTAAATACACATTTAAAAACATATATATGAAGAAATATAGTCTTAAGATGTGCTATATTTATGGGATAAAGTGCTCAATATCAGAGATAGAGCGTGTGTAAATATAAAAGTGAACATAGAAGTCAACACTTAGAGGCGACAGTCTGTTTCATGCTAGATGCAATCGCCAGGCCTGACGATTGCATCTAGCATGAAACAGACTGTCGCCTATATATATATATATATATATATATATATATATATATATATATATTCTCTTAACTTTTCTTCTCACTAGAGTTTAAGAAATAAATTACTGGTAATGATGTTCTTGTTTTTATTTAGACAACGCAACTTATACTCAGTTAAATCTTAACTACGTATTTAAAATTCATTAAGGAATGGTGGTGAAATGAGCTGACAAGACTGGTATTTATTAACAAGGATTTATTTAACGAAACATTCCCTGACTAAGCAATTCGTCAACTGAAGAATGCCCGTAAGGAAGGTATTTGCCATAGCAAAAACGCCAAGGGCAGATAAGTATAGTACATTCTCCCCTCCTTTTTATTTATTTATTTATTTACAGTCCTTGATATCTCTTTGGCTTACCAATTTCCCGTTGGGATCGTTTGGGTATCCCAGGATTTCTTGACATTACATGAGGAGGAGTAGTCTTTAGATCACATGGAGAAGAAGTTGTAACCTCTGTGTTAATGATAGTTTGTAAATCGTTTTTCTTCTGAATTGTTTTCATTAGTGGATGTAGAATCATCTAAATCTTTCTGGAGTTTATCACCTACGGCTTCAACACTTTGTAATGAATTCCTTCCTGGTGCTAAGTCATACTGTAGATTCGCGTCCATTGGTGAATCTTATGTGAGCATATTGTGGGTTTGCTTCGTCAACCAATAGTTCATACTTATTGGCTCGGACATGGCGACCCAAAAGAACAGATCCTGGCGTAAATAACCAAATAGGTAAGGAATAGCCGCTGGGAGTCAACCGTTGGTATGAAAAGAGTCTTTCATGGGGTGTGGCATTAGTAACAGTACAAAGATGTTTTATGGAGTGTAATACTTCAGGCAATACTGTTTCCCATTGCGATTCTTTACGATTTCTTGAGGCTAAGGCCAATGAGATGTGTTTCCAGATAATTCCATTATACCGTTCACACTTTGAGGGTGATAAGGCGATGTTCGGCTAGTAGCGATTCCAAGAGTGGTGAAATATTCGCGTAATTCCCTTGATACGAATGATGTTCCTCTATCTGTATTGTATTTAAATTGTATATAAATTACCGTATTGTTGTGTATTTTACTTGTCTTTGTTTTTAACTCTGCTTTGCATGACCTGTTCTAAATATTCGTTTATTATTTGTTGTGGATGAATGTTAGCGAACACGCCACCTAAAAATTCCTTCTGATTTAACCAAATACATTCACTAATCCCCAACAAAATTGATGACCCCGACGTTCGTCGTTCGACGTTACCAACAAAATTGGTAAACCCGACGTTTAAAAAGTACGCAACAAAATTGGTGACGCCAACGTTTCTTTAAAAAAAAAAGTAAAAATTGGTAACCATCAACGCTCCCTGAAATATAAAAACGTGATTTTCAACAATACGCAGCATCTCTAAGAATATTTCCATCACATCACAACCAGATTTTTTGCGTGACTCAAAAAAGCCGCGAAGAACTCCTGTTTTCCCTCCAAATTACTACCTGTTCAACATGGCTGACCCTATTCCTTCGACAGAAGCATCAGTTAGACTGGAAATGCCAGCATATAACTCCAACGTCCAGACATGGTTCCTTCAACTGGACGCAATATTCCCAGCGCGGTATATCACATCTCAACAATCAAAGTACGCTTCAGTCGTTGAGAAGTTACCTGCGGAAGTCGCCGCAGAGGTAGCTGATATACTAACAAACCTGCCAACAGACAAATCCTATGACATTTTGAAGCAAACTATATTACATCAAACTGGGTTTTCTGAAGAACGCAAGAACGTAACCATAGGCGACAGCAAGCCATCCCAGCTATTACGTCGAATGCAATCATTACTTGGTAGCAACAGCATATCCGATACTGTTCTCAAACAAATGTGGCTAGACAAGATTCAGCCGGAAATAGTCCGAATTCTAGCCGCCTTAACAGATGAAGTCGATATTCAAAAATTACCTATAATCGCCGACAAAGTAGCCGACACCACTCCAATTCGACAGATATCTTCTTCAAGCACATCAGACGATCTCACATCGGATCTTAACCAGAAACTACAATTTTTGTCATCTGAATTGCAAAAGACTTCTCTACGGCTCGATGAAGTGCAAAACACGCCGAGAAGTCGTGGCAACTCTATTGTCCGACATGAACAGCGTAGATCACGCTCAGCGTCGCGTCGCCATCGTCATCATCATCACCACTGTTAGCATGGTAACTGCTGGTACCATGAGGCGTTTGGCGCGCGCGCTAAAAAATGCCAGTCGCCATGTGCTTACAAAAATACATCTTCAACTAATGTTCAGGGAAACGAATTCCTTGGCACCCAGTAAAGGCGTTGGATGTCAGGTTTAATAACAAAAACCGTCTTTTTTACATCCGTGACCAGAACAGTTACCTTGATTTCTTAATTGATACCGGGGCACAGATTAGTGTAACCATTTAAATACTGAAATTGCAAGCAACGAATGTCACACCTACTTACGGCGAACGCGTCATGTCTTTAAATATTGGACTAAGAGACTTTACATGGACCTTCACAGTCGCTAACGTTGAAATGCCAAGTATCGGTGCAGACTTCCTAACACACTATAATTTATCTGTTGAACTAGCTTCACGCACGCTGACAGACGCAAGTACTAATCTGAAACGATGTGGTTCTATTTCAAGACATTCGACACTTGGTTTAACCGCCGTCGTACCAAAAGCCAACGGCTACGGAGAATTACTACGCAAACACCAATCTCTATTATCACCGTTCACTTACGTGAAACCAATCAGACATAATGCTACGCACTCAATAAAAACAACATGACCCCCAGTTTGTTCTCAGCCTCGTCGTCTTCACCCCAGCAAATTACGGGTAGCTAGGGACGAATTTAGTAACATGCTTAAATTAGGCATAATTCGCCCGTCGTCCAGTCCCTATGCTACACCGCTACATATGGTCCCTAAGGCTGACTCTATCAATTGGCGTCCGTGTGGTGATTACAGACTCCTCAACGCACAAACTACTCCGGATAAATACCCAATCCCGCACATTAAAGACTTCGCTTTGTCCCTGGAAGGTGCCAAAGTTTTCACTAAGTTGGATCTACGTAAGGCTTTTTACCAGATCCCTATAGAACAATCTGACATCCCAAAAACTGCAGTAACAACGCCTTTCGGACTGTTTGAATTTACTAGAATGTCTTTTGGCTTGCATAATGCAGCCCAGTCGTTCCAGCGACTCATTGATGAAGTCCTCCGTGGATTACCTTACACTTATGCCTATATCGATGATGTTTTAATAGCCAGCAAGTCGCACGAGGAACACTACGACCACTTACAAACTGTCTTCCAACGTCTGCAGCGTTATGGTCTCAAGTTAAACATCGATAAGTGCATATTTACCGTCCCAAGTTTAAACTCGCTTAGACCAGAAAGTAAAAACAATCACATTCTGTGATTGTTTTTACGACAACTCCGAAGGTTTTTGGGTATGATCAATTATTACCGCCAGTTTATTCCTAATTGTGCTTCGATCCTGTTACCTTTAAGTAATATTTTGTCTAGACACAAGAAGAAAAATTCGAGAATATCTTTATCTCCTGAAGAAGTCAACTCCTTTAATTCTGCAAAAGACGCGCTGCAGAAATGTGTCAAGTTATCGTATATAAATTCCTCGGACAATGCCAAGCTGACTTTAACTACCGATGCATCTTCTAATACTGTAGGCGCTCTCTTACAGCAAATTGTACGTGGAACTGAGAGACCCTTATCGTTCTTTTCTCTCAAGCTCAACTCCGCGCAAAAGAAGTATAGTACCTTCTCGCGGGAGATACTTGCTGTATACTTCTTAGCAATCCGGCACTATCGTCACATTTTGGAGGGTCGTGAATTTGCAATATTCCCCGATCATAAACCGTTGACATATGCCCTATACTCCAAATCGGACAAACACAATCCTCGAGACATTCGGTATATGGATTATATAAGTCAATTCACTTCTGACATTCGATATGTCAAAGGAACAAGTAACACCGTCGCAGACGCATTATCTCGTACAACGCTCAATATAGTACAGCCTGCTGCACTCAATTCTGATACTCTTGCAGACGAGCAGCTTAGTGACGAGACTTTTTCATCTATTCAATCCGATAACTCTTTACAGATTGAAAAGAGACCACTACCGTTTACCAACAAATTAGTATATTGTGATATCAGCACGGGCAGTCCACGCCCTTACATTCCTCCGTCAATGCGACGACCAATATTTGAACATTTCCATTCACAAGCTCACCCTGGTGCTAAGGCAACTTTGCGGACCATATCGGACAGATTCGTCTGGCCCGGTATGTCAACTGACGTCAAACAGTGGTCCCGCACGTGTCAACGTTGCCAGGCAACCAAAATAGGAAGACATACTAAAGCACCGTCGTCAACCTTTCCGAACCCTGATGGTCGCTTTACACACATACACGCGGACTTAGTCGGTCCCCTGGATCGTGTGAACGGAAATGAGTATATACTTACTATAATTGACCGTTTCACACGATGGCCAGTAGCAATACCATTGTCATCGATAACAGCAGAAACAGTGGCAAATGCAATCTTCACTCATTGGATTTCAATATTCGGATGCCCATCGGTCATTACTACCGATAGGTGCCCACAGTTCCTATCTACGCTATTTAGCGAATTTACAAACCTACCAGGAATCAAGCACATCTCCACCACAGCTTATCACCCCTGTGGCAATGGCCTGGTGGAGAGGTTTCACAAGCAGTTAAAGTATGCTCTTATAGCATCCACCAATGGTCGTACCTGGGTGGACAAGTTACCTTTTGTCATGCTTGCACTGCGCAACATAGTAAAACAGGACTTAAAGTGTACCAGCGCAGAGCTAGTCTTTGGTAAACCTTCAACCCTGCCTGGACAAATTTTCAGCAACAACACAGACAACGTCCCTTCCAGTCACTTCGTCAACGATTTGAAACAGAAGATGACCGATATAATTTATACACCAACACCAGCGTACAATAAACCATACTACATACCAGCAGACTTACATTCAGCAGAGATGCGGTTCGAAAACCTTTAACGCCAAACTACACTGGACCACACCTAGTGATTTCCCGAACACCAAAATACTTCGTAATCGACATCACCGAAAAACAAAATACAGTAAGCATCGGTCGACTGACATCAGCGTATGTGCAAAACGACGACAGAACTTCAACTACGCAAGACGCAACACAACCGAAATCACCAAATACACGTCCAACAAATACCACTGAGACGACAAAGACTACATGTACCAAATCGGGTAGGCATGTCCATTGGTCTACAACGTTCAAGACGTATATTACATATTAATATTCATAATTCAATGACTATTAACTGGGAGGGGGGTGTAAATGTGGAATAATTCACGTTACCTTTTCACCCCTTTGCAGAACAATCCATTCTTACACCCACACACCTGTTATCCAATCAAAACACTAGTTCTGACAAACTCAATTTCTCATTAGCTAACAGCCTTAAAAAACTAAGTATGCACGTGAAAAATGCCTTTGGCGCTCAAATGTGTTTGAGCCTATTTTTCCATTCCAGAACCTATAAAAGAAAGAAATTCGAACCAACTTACCAGTCAGAATTCCACACTCAGAGAGATGCCAACCAATTCCACGCCAGTTTAAACTTTGACTTTCCCGCGCGAATTAACCTCTGACTCAACAACTTTTTGGCATACTTGATCTCTCTTTTAAACAAACTTCTCAAAAATTCATTTACTTTACTTGAGAAAGTGAAATATATATTCACTACATTATTAGTAACAGTAACAAACAAAACTTTTAACAATTAACAGTTCAAGGTACGCAACTTCGTACAATATTTTACATAACACTCGTTCACACACACTAACATTTGAACTGTAAAATCGAACACTTTTGTACGTTGAACTGTTTAATTCTTACAACAAATCATCAAAACGCGGATTTAAGCATTCAAACATACTCAACAACAAACTACATGTCTTATTACATCAACATACAACAAATCACCAATTCATAACTCATTTGTATTTAAATTGTATATAAATTACCGTATTGTTGTGTATTTTACTTGTCTTTGTTTTTAACTCTGCTTTGCATGACCTTATTGCGGACCTGGTAGCATGCAGTGCTGGTTTATTAAAAGGTGGCCTTGTGCCAGACACTACTTATGACTACCGAATCCACAAACAAAGTAAAAAATATTAAATGAGTGATCTTAGTGTTGAAACTTGACTAATGCATGGAATAATAATGCAACACAAAATGTACTTAGAACAAAATGTATTGAAACAAGAAAGTGTACACAATATTTACATATAGTCTTTTGTATATTCCTGGTAAGACCGTTCCTGGAGAATGTGTTGACTTAGTCTCAGTCGGGCAGAGTCTCTGGATTGAATCTATTGATTCCTCCCCTTTCTTCCCGGTACCAACCATATTTATATGGTAGGTACTCCACTATGCAAATTAGGTGGATCCTACCACAACACTTAGTGAGGAAAAGGGGTCATTCAACAAGTGCATAAAAATAATACAAGTAGATAGTCAGGATTAAACGACAAAATGAGTCTGGTAAAAGAACAAATATAGACTTTTATTATTTTTAAACAAGTAAATTGTCTCGCCAATGGAGACCATCAGTAAAGTTCCTGGATCTTTGCAATTAATGAAAAGGTTGTGACAAGGAGTCACTGAAGGAATGTCAGAGTTCCGCGCCAAAACAGAAAACCAAAATGGCTAAGGCGGGAAAAGTTTCATCAGAAAGAAAGTTCTGGAAAAATGTCTTGTTGAACGAAAGGTGTATGCGTACACAAATAGGAAAAGGTACTCACTATGAGGTTTGATAGTGTGAGTGTAATGTTTTATTTTTAAGGTACTGGTTCATAATGGTTAGAAGGTTCAAAGGTGTATGAACAGATTATCAATTTTTATTGAGGAGAATTCAGAGTTGTTCGCATCAAGACGAGGAAATTAGTCTTGGAAAGGTGTGAGGGCGACCGTGTTGTAGAACTCTGTAGGGAATAGAGAAAAGTTCGAAAGTTATTCGCATCAAGACGAGAAGTTGGTCTTGGAAAAATATATTGACGACGGTGTCGTGGAACTCTACATTTTCTAGTTGAAAACGGAGGAAAGTTCAACAAGCTGTTCGCATCAAGACGAGAAGTTGGTCTTGGAAAAATATATTGACGACGGTGTCGTGGAACTCTACATTTTGTAGTTGAAAACGGAGGAAAGTTCAACAAGCTGTTCGCATCAAGACGAGAAGTTGGTCTTGGAAAAATATATTGACGACGGTGTCGTAGAACTCTACATTTTCTAGCTGAAAACGGAGAAAGGTTCAACATGCTGTTTGCATCAAGACGAGGATGAGTCTTGGAAAAGTGTGATATCGACATGTTGAAGTTTTGGTTAGTTAAGAATAAGATATTCCAGCCCGCGTATGGGTTAGGGGCACGGAATAAATGAGTTGACCTGCTAGCTTAAAAATCAGGCCGCAACTATATTGACGACGGTGTCGTAGAACTCTACATTTTCTAGCTGAAAACGGAGGAAAGTTCAACATGCTGTTTGCATCAAGACGAGAGGGAGTCTTGGAAAAATGTGATGTCGACATGTTGAAGACTGGTATAACATGGATTTATTTAACGAAACATTCCCTAATCAATTCGTTAAGTTAAGAGGGAGGTAATTTACCATAACAAAAACTCCAAGGGCAGATAAGTATAGTACATAATTAACTAACAGTCCCTACCTGAATATATGCACTTGAAAATCGCACGTACTCTTAGCTTAACTCTATAATTATGACTTCGAAATTTCACTTACTAATTTGTTTTTATTTTATTTATTTATTCGTTCATTTATTTATTATTTTTTCAATAATAGTATATAGGTGCGCATATCGCCCAATTCATGTCCCTTCCCAGTCCTTTGAACAGAAGTAGAGGTTTATCTGTAGTGGACCGGGGCTGTTATGTTGTTGAGTAGACGTAGAAGAACACATGTGGGTTCAGATTTTCCTGCTAGCCGGCCCAACTACATGAAAAGATTGGACTTTAATTAAGTCCAAAGAATGCAAAGAAAACAAACACAAGACCGATAAACATAGGTATACAACATAGGTTAATAACAAGTTACATGGAAACAGTTACAAAGGACAAAGTGTGTGTGTGAATATTATATATATGTGTGTGCGTGTGTGTGTGTATATTGTGCTTAGCGCGTTCCCAGCATTTGGGAAACGCCATCTCTGTGAGCGCTTACATTTGCGAGGTGGTAAGGCTGAAAGCCTGAGGAAAAAGAGAGATTTACCTCCAGGTGTCGGGTCAAAGGCCTGAGGGAAAAAGAGAAAGAGGCGAAGGGTCAGCGACTATTTATAGCCAGGGAAGAGAGACCCCTAGTGAAAGGGTTAACGAACTAAAGGAGGAGTTAACTCCGACATATCTCTTGTTTCCTGTTTAGGATGGGGTTTCTGGTTTCCTCTCTTGAAGCCTTAATAAAAGTGTCTGCCATGACTTTTTGGCGATATGACTGGCTGGAGGATATAACTCTTAATTTTGAGAGTACTGGGTTGACAGGTTTTTGGCTGCTGCCTCCTGCAAGGAACCAAATAATGAAAAAAAAATAAAACTAAACCAATTTTCAAAAAACATCTAAGCAATCTCAATCTTTCTTTCTCCAATATTCGTGGTATCTGTATCAATTTATGCAGTATAGAATCGTTTCTCTTGGAATGTTCCCCAGATATCCTAGCTCTCTGTGAAACGAACCTAAACTCTTCTTGGTGTCTATGTTCGTGAAAATCTCCCAATGACAAGAGAATTTTCTTGAGTCGCCGGATTATTTTTATATGTGCTTCGGACTTTTACTTTTAAACTAGGCTAAATACCTCGTCTTCTTATATCGTCCCCTTTGTTCTCAGGACTTGCTTGCTAGATAGAATATCTGACAGTATAGATATTACATTCTGCTATGGATAGCTTTATGTTTGGCGACTTCAATGCCCATCATATCAAGTGGCTTTATCACTTTAATGCCAGCATCAAGAATATGAATTTCTCAATTGCTCAATTTCTCGCTCAAATAATAGTTTTTCTTACTCCAACCTATACTCCAACCTATACTCCAATACTACAACCCCCACTTACCAACAAAAATCACCAGCGACAAATATCAAAAACCACATATAAAAAACTCCACATACACTCACGAGCTGTCCATACTCAGACCAAATGACTGGTTTAGAAAGGGCAAGATAATAAAAAAACAAAAAAACAAAAAAAACTAGCTCAGCCTCGTTCCTATCTAGTCCTCACTGAAGAAGAAAAACAAATTAGACGCAATAGGCGTCACCTACTAAAGACAAAAGAACCACCAACAAACACCAACATTGAATACTATGACATCATATTTCCAGATGACAAAAAAAAAACAAACACCCAAAATAAACAAACAGAAACATCACCACCAAATACAATACAGAACACAAACACAAACACAAACACAAACACTTGTGCTGTTTCTTATTTTATTTTCCACACACACATACACACAATAAAAATTAATTCACACCACGTGTATCAAAAAATACAATTGCGCGGGAATTCATTCCTTACCATGCCCTGTGGGGTCAAAAACAAGGACGGCGCACCCAAAAGTTCGGACGTAGTGAAAAGCACACCACGTGGTCAAAAATAGGATTTATTGACCAATCAGGACTCGACATAAGAAACCCATTTCTTAATCTCCCCGGAGCCTCATCATTCTTATATAAGGAAGGTAGAAACTCTCATCAGAAGGGAGAGAGAACAGCGACAAGCTGACATCAAAGCGACATGGACAGTTTCGAGCACACACACACCGAGAGGATTCAGCGGTTCACACAACAGGCAGTATCACGTATCAGTGAACATTCTTTCACCCTCTCTTTCGCTCATCTCGCTCGCTACACATAGTCCTACCTTTTCCCTCTCACATTCCCAGTTCCTTTCTTTCTCTTTTTCTTCCGCAGCTTTACGGACAATTTCATTTTTGTACAAGGAAAAAATAATTTCTTTACAAAAATAAACAAAAGTTTATTTTACTTTATTTGTAGTGTATTTTCTTTTTATTATTTGTTTAAGGGACTTCTTTGCACCCTCTACAAACTGGTGACCGACGTGAGACACTACATTTAAAAAAACAAACAAAACGAAGAGGAAGGACACAATGGAATCACAATCTTCGAAACCCCTCTCGCCACACTATCGTTGAATATCCCGGCTTTCAACACGACTAACACTAAGTCCTGGTTCGTTCAAATCCAGGCATTATTTGACGCGAAGCGAATCACCTCCCAGAGAACCCGGTATTGTTACTTAGTGGAAAAACTGCCAGCAGACATCGTCGAGGAAGTAATGGATTTACTGGAAAATGTCCTGGATGACAACCCGTACGATAGACTCAAGGAAGCAATTTTAAAACGGACCGGTGCCTCGAACGAAGCCATGCTACGCAACCTTTTCACTCAGGTTGAATTAGGAGACCGCACCCCATCGCAGTTATTGAGGCACATGCGAACCTTACTGGTGACAACAAAATGTTCGAGAACATTATGCGGAGCTTATGGCTGGACAAGTTACCCACTACAACAACACAAATCCTCGCACCCATGACGGAGGAAACGCAGACAGAAAAACTCGCGGACATTGCAGATCGGATCCATGAAATTTTCGAAGCCGCAGGGTAAACTCTATCCAACCACAACCAGCCCAACAAAGAGACAGGGAATTTAACGACCTCAAGTCTACTGTAGAAAGGTTGTCTATACAATTACAAGGCTTACTGCAAAAGACCGACAGTACCGCCGCTATAAATGTCCAGGCTACAGAAAGCGAAGTTTCAGCAGAGGCCGGACTGACAACCGCAATCGAAAAGATGAAATTTGTTACTACCACAAAAGGTTTGGTCCTGAGGCGAGACGTTGTACACATCCTTGTTCTTTCAACAACGCGAATGCGGGAAACGGAAATTCCAGCCAGTAGAGACGACGGCTGTTGCTGGATTTTTAACAAAAGGTCGTCTGTTTTATATCCGCGACAAAATTAATGGATATAACTTTTAATAGACACCGGAGCTGAAATAAGCGTGATACCACCAACACAAAATCAGGAGACTATGCCACAGTCTTATCATCTTCAAGCAGCTAACGGTACCAAAATACCAACTTACGGAGAGAAATCGCTCAATATCAATCTCGGCATGCGACGGAATTTTTTCTGAATTTTACCATAGCCAGTGTAACAACGCCTATATTGGGGGCAGATTTTTAGCCAGATTCAACCTGTCTGTCGACATGACTAATCGCACACTGGTGGATAATCAAACCAAGATTTCAGTAAGAGGACTCACCTCGAAATACCAGTCTACTGGAATCAGTTCTGCCTTACCTGAGGACCAGTACATCCGTCAGCTACTAAAAAATATCCACAACTCTCCCAGCCATTTAAAAACACAGACACCATAAAACAATGCTAAGCACCACATCAAGACAACTGGACAACCTGTCTATGCCACCCCCAGACGATTGAAACCGGACAAGTATAAGATTGCGAAAAACGAGTTTCAACATTTATTACAGCAAGGGATCATCCGACCCTCGAAAAGTGCTTGGTCTTCACCGCTACACATGGTGCAAAAGTCCGACGCTACAACATGGCGTCCTTGTGGCGATTTTAGAAGATTAAATGCTAAAACGGTCCCGGATAGATACTCTATTCCACATATCCACGATTTCGCCATCGGTGTGCTGTTTCTTATTTTATTTTCCACACACACATACACACAATAAAAATTAATTCACAATAAAAATTTAATTCACACCACGTGTATCAAAAAACAATTGCGCGGGAATTCATTCCTTACCATGCCCTGTGGGGTCAAAAAACAAGGACGGCGCACCCAAAAGTTCGGACGTAGTGAAAAGCACACCACGTGGTCAAAAAATAGGATTTATTGACCAATCAGGACTCGACATAAGAAACCCATTTCTTAATCTCCCCGGAGCCTCATCATTCTTATATAAGGAAGGTAGAAACTCTCATCAGAAGGGAGAGAGGACAGCGACAAGCCGACATCAAAGCGACACGGACAGTTTCGAGCACACACACACCGAGAGGATTCAGCGGTTCACACAACAGGCAGTATCACGTATCAGTGAACATTCTTTCACCCTCTTTTTTTCTCATCTCACTCTGCACATATAGTCCTACCTTTCCCTCTCACATTCCCAGTTCCTTTCTTTTCTTTTTTTCCGCAGCTTTACGGACAATTTCATTTTTGTACAAGGAAAAAAATAATTCTTTACAAAAATAAACAAAAGTTTATTTTACTTTATTTGTAGTTATTTTCTTTTTATTATTTGTTTGATTTACTTTTTTTTTGAATTGTATTACTACACGAAGTGGAAGAATAATAAAACCTTCCAAAAAAATATTGAGAATAAATTAAAATAAAAGGGCCCATTAAATGGTCTAAATATATTTATCAAAACAAGGTTTTACTACCGCTCAAGGGGTCCCAAAGCAGCTTTTGCCCTATCTGAAGCGATCTTCAGTTGATAATATTTAAATCTTCAACGCTACACACATTTGTTCTGGTCATATCAATAAATTATTTTTTTCAGCAAAGAAAAAAAAACTTCCGAACATTTTTTAACTACCGGTCTTAGGATAACATTAAAAATTTCAGTATTATTTATTTGTCAACTGAAATTGATAAAGCAAAATTATTATCTATCTTTACGTAAATTTTTTTAGTTACTCACTTTAAAAAGTTCTTTTGCACGTGGGGAAATAATCTTTAATATTGGTTGTCATAATATCGTTCTTCTCTCTTCTTATTCAGTAGAATTGATAGCGCATGTTTTGTATATTTCTTCTATTACCGTATGCAGAACATTTTTTTATGAGTTACCATAAATTTTTATGAGTTGACTTTTTATGAGTTACCAATAAACTCTTCGGTGTTTATTTACTAAGTTTCTTGTACTTTTATTTCCTGTATGTATCAAGAAAATATTTCTTTACATTGTTTTAGTCTTCTCTGTTGCATGTTTCTTTCGTCACGTTTATGCGCAGATTAGGATACTGGTAGACATGATTTTTTTTTTAAATTACAGAAATAACTATGAACACTTAAGGGGAATTTTCACAGCTACAATTTTCGAGCTCTGCATTCTTCCATCTAAGTCGATGGTTTTCCCAGGTTCGTCGCAAAACACAGATCGATTATTTGCTCAGTTTCGATGATTCAGCTCGATTCTTCACAGATGTTGCCTAATGTGGACATCGTAACTTAAGTAGAGTAAATTCGCAAATCTGCAACAAATTAGGTTGTCTGTAAAGATTTTCTCTGTACCTGTTCGTCAACAGCAAAACAAATACTAATCCCAATGTTGATATATGCAGTTTCTCCATCATTCAGTTCATAAAATTTATTTAAAGAATGTGATTTATTTATTGTTATAAAAATGATTGAACTTTGAATAAAAAAAAAAAAAATTATGCTTTGTCGATCTGGGAAAATATTTCACATTTTCTTTCTTTGAGATAAAAGAAAACAAATTAGTTATGTCTACAGATCCTTATATCTGAATGTCTAGTGTCCGATGTATCAATATATTTCGTTATTCTTCACGTCTTGGTTACCAGTTGATATTTATTCATGACCATGTAATAGGAGTTCTATGCATTTAATTCATTTTTAATTGATTCCTAGATTGCATTTCCCCCATTATTTTACAATTATTATATTATGATATACAAAGTAATACTAGACAGAACATAATAACTGAAAGTAAAGGAATGTCTTCCGGCTTTTTGTTTCAAAGAGATTTTGATTTATATTACTGAATTGAAAAAACTGTATCAAATGTTTTCTTATCCCTTGTTAGAGAAACTTGTTCATTTATACAATCTTTCAGAAGCAATATTTTTTTTCTCATCTCAACCAAGGGGCCTTTTGAATTTTGCTTGGGGTGAAATGATTAAAATAAATTGACTCCTATTTGATGTTGAAAAGGGATCAAGTGAACTCGGTCTAAAAACTGTAGCCAGTCCCGATAAAAATGTAAATCAATTCATTGATCACTCAAATTAATTTGTTTGTTTTTTTTAAACTGATAAATAGATTTTGAGATCCATCGAGTGTCCACTATTTTAATGCTTTTTTTTTTTTATTTTATTTTTCTACTCTTCATATTCCATCGATCCATATCAAGTTTTGAATATTGGTTTATTGAGCTGCACAATTGAGCCAAGGGAAGAAATGGATACATTTAACCATGGAATAAAAACAGCATGTCACCTTTAAGCTTTAGTTGAAGAGAGCCAAAAAAATATGAACTTAATCATGATAGTAAATGTCTCGTACAGACCAAACATTGTGACAGAAGAAAAATGACAATTGACCGGGGAAAAGCACTGGTGACACTTTCTCTGCCCTGCGACTTGCGAACTTTCATCTAACAAATTCCACTGCTTGTCAAAAGCTCGGCATTGAGACAAAAACAGAGATTAAGTTTGTTGAGATCTTTTCAATTGGCAATTTTTTTTTTTTTTTTTGATGCGCGTCAGTGTTGGCAATTTTTCATGGATGAGAGGGTTAAGGATATTGATAGCAGTCACTTTCTTGACAGCTTGATGTTTGGAAATGCAGAAAAAATTAAATAGTCCTAAATTAATATATTTAACTTATAAATAAATTAAAATTTAATATATTTAACTTAAAAATAAATTAAACTTTTTACTATTTTAAACGATTTTCGTTTTCACTAAGGAAGATCAAGACATATAAATAAGCAAAACAACTTAAAGAAACAAGAAACTATCATAAATTTAATAAATAAAACCAAAATATAGTGTTTTTTTTTTATAAAACATTTATTTCAATTTTTTTGTTTTCAATATGTTCCATATGAATAAAAAAAAATAAATGATAAACAAAGGATTTAAATCATATTTTTGTCTTTTAACAGAGATAGAATGTATCATTATCTAAACTCCACAACAAAAAAAAAATTAACTTTTTTTTCAACCTTTTCTTTTACAGTGAAAAAATTGTTTTTGTAATCTTTTCTTAAAAGTCAATTTCAACAGATTAATTTAGATTATGTTCTTTCTTCTGTAAATAATTTTATGTTCCTTTTTTAGTCAAAATACATTTGTTTTTTCGTTCTTCAGAAATTTTTTTCTCATTCCGTTTCTCCTTTCAAAAATTCAAAAATAAAATACAAAATCCTAATCTAGGCTAAGATCAAATTTTAAAATGAATATCTTTTTAAAATATTTTAAAAGTCATTTTAAATAGAGAACCAATGTTAGTTTAACGAAGGTCTATATTTGCGTTGTACTTCAATAGGCCTTATTGAGTCAAATCAAAATAAAATATAGATTTTCAACTTATATTTAAATCAAATTTTAAAAGGCTTTTTGGGGGTTTACCGGAGCTAAGAAAAAAATCTTTTGTAATCCAGAAATATTGAAACGAAAAAATCACTTCTTCCCATCCCTAAATAAAATCATAAATATAAATTAAATAAATATTTTTTTCGCTATATTAAAGAAAAAATAATAGACACTGAAGTCGAATATTCAAAGTTTACAAATGTGTTTGCAAATTAATTTTTCACGGAGCGTCTTTTTTATTACCAAAGAAAAATAACCAGTTGAGGAAAATAATCTGGCTTCAAAACTCATATCCCTTGAGAACTTTAATAAAATTTCTTTTTTCATAAAAAAACAAACCATCGTCTATAATCTTTCAAAAAGAGTATCGTTCCAAATTTCAATACATTAAATATTTCTTCACTGAAGTTATTGAAATGTCTTCGAATTTTGATATTTTTAACATTCTAAAATTTAATTTTGCAAATAAAAAAATTCTCAATGGTCCATCACACAGAAGAAGCAATTACTTGAATGGTCAGTTGGTTTCCTCCAAATTCATTTTTTTCTTTGCAAAATGTCATTATTCTTTATTTTAGCTCCTCTGTTCCATCCTGCAAAAGAGCAAAATAAAAATATAAGTATAAAAATAAAAATATATTTTATTAAGTGTTATTTAAAAATATTTACAATCCTGCGCTGGCAATATGTAAAATTCTGTATTTGGACCCCAATAATGTAAAGAAAAACCAATTTATAAATCTTGAATACTGAACATCCCTAATATTCTGTATTTTATGGCTCTAGCCAGTGATCCAGTATAGAAAACATCCATGATACCGTGGACACGAATGCGCGATTGCTGAAATATATTTAATACATATTTTTCAATAACATTGGTTTAGAAAAATAAAAGTAAAAATATTTAAATTAAAAAAAATTCCAAAACTTTTACACTTAAAAAATTCCACTGTCCAAACATTACAAAATTTTCATCTTTACCTTCTAAAATTTCTGAACAAGGTGAAATGAGGTGCACAGTGTTTGTTTTGATTTGCATACAGGCATGATATGCTTTATTTGTTTATATACATTATAACAGATATTTGAATAGAAATTATAATGTTTTCGAGATTGTTGGAAGATTTGAAGACTAAAGGCAAAAAGAAAATTAATTGTCCATAATTTCTTGAAATGTTCTTTTCATGAATGCATCTATCAACGATGATTTGTCAGGTTGGACAGCTAGAAGTAAACTGAACTGTTGAAAATGTTCCTGTATTTAGAATTTATATTGTTAGAAAATTCTATTAATTCTCGGAACTCTTAAAAATTTGTTCTCGAAAATTCTAGAAAATTTAACATAACAGTATATATAATCTGTCTGAATGTAAATATAAAGTTTGAATGGATAAACTACCTACACAATAGACTCTTCCATGTCTATATTAAGTAGTGCGACACAACACTCTAGACAGAGAGACAGACAGTGAGAGCCGCGTACGACTACCAGTATTGGACACTAACATATAGTAAGCTCCGCTTACACTATCTCTGTAACCTGTTGTTAATATATATTTCTTACATCTAATCCGTGTTCCGTGTTTTCCTTCTGTGGTCCCAACTTTGGCCCCACATCAGTGGCGACGAGGATTCGAGAAACGCACTCACGGCGAAACCTCAATACCTTACCAGTCCCACATCTGTGTCGACGAAGAATTCGAGAAACGCATTCACGTCGAAAACCGCAATACTTTGCCAGTCCCACAACAGTGGCGACAGAAAGATTCGCGAATTTCGTTCTCACCACATCAATAGCGACAGAGTACTCGAAAATATAGAAACTCCAGGCGTTCCACAGCAGTGTTGAACGAGAAATTAAACTGGTATTACTACATTAGCGATTTAAACGCAACACCCAGCGTCTACATATAAAAAAATATATATTCCGATACCAAACAGCATTGACGAACTAGCGATTCGACATCTACGGAATATTAAAGTCTGTCCAAATAACATTACGAGAACGATTTCTTACACACCCACACACAGAAAAAAAAAACAGTTTGTTCATAAAACAAACTGACAACACAAGAGCAGAAGTACTACCATTGTACTCAAGTTTTCGAAAAAAAATATCTAAAAAATTTTTTTTTATGTAACTGAGTTGAACTCGTGCATAAAATTATTCTCCCCTCAAATTCACTGAGGTGAGTTTTCTCTTTTTAACCTCTATAAAAAAAAAAAACATAAAATGAAAATTTATACAATTACGTTAAAATTAACGGAACCACGGAATCTCAAAAAAAAGCTAAACACATAATTAGTTTAGTTTAACTAATTGTCTGTCCACATTTTTTTTTGTAAAAGAAAAAAAAAAGAAAAAAAACTATCAAGATTTTTTTGTGTACCTCCTCTTAGTACACGTGTTTCAAAGCAACAAAAAATCGCTGTCATTTTTTTGTCTAAATATGGAAGATTTTCAAAAAGTAATTGCCCAAATGTTAAAAAGCAAATTTTGGATCAGCAACAAAAATCAGAAGAAAGACAACAACAACTATTTTGGAATTACATAAACAACAAATGGAATTCCAAGAAATTACGCTTCAGAATGCTGAACTACAACAGAAACAACTTAAAGAATTACTCGTAAATGCATTAAAAGGCTCAAACTCTGAAAAAGATACAATATTCTCCCAGAGTACAATCTACAATTCAATGGAAACCTTTGAATACGTACCAGAGAACGACAAAACGTTCGAGGCTTTTTACAGGCGCTACGAAGATATTTTCAACGTAGACTGTGAACAATGGCCCAGTAAAAAAAAAAAAGGTACGTCTACTATTGAGAAAACTGGGAACTACAGAACATAGTAGGTTCGTAGACTTCATACTACCCAAGAAAACCACTGACTTGGATTTTTCAGAGACTATTAAGCTCCTATCGGAACTATTCGGGCCTAACACAACCTTGTTCCACAAACGTTGGAAATGCCTGAACACAGTCAAAGACAACCAGCAAGATTTTCTAACGTTTGCAGCATCGGTAAACAAGCTCTGTAATGATTTTAAACTAGCCGAACTGACTGCCGATGATTTCAAGTGCTTAATTTTCGCACAAGGTCTAGTATCAGCAGAAGACGCCGAAGTCAGACGACGGGTACTGACCAAGCTTGAGAACGAACATGGATTGACTCTCCAAAAACTGACAGAGGACTGTCAAAGAGTAATATCTGTAAAGCGTGACTCAAACACTATCGAGGAATCAGGTATGACTCAGATTAATAAAATCAGAAGTAAGTCTACCTCCGCAGTAACCAAAACCCAAATAGGTTAAAGAAACCGCCCGGACCATGTTACCATTGTGGTAAATGGCATTGGATGAAATTCTGTCCAGTTAAGAACAAAAAATATTGCAAAAATTGCAATAAAAGTGGGCATACTTTAACTTCGTGCTGGTACGCCAACAGAACGAGAAAACCCAAAAATAAAATTAGGCAAGCTCAATCTGACAATATTGCCGATAGGAATTTAAGAAAATATGTAACTGTGGATATTTTCAATAAGTCCATTAAATTCCAGCTTGACTCGGGTTCCGATCTTTCAACCATTAACTGGCGTACTTGGCGAAAATTAAACAAGCCGACCTTATTAAAAACGGATAAAACAGCAAAATCCGTAACTGGCGAAAAGATTAACATTTTAGGCGAGGTAATACTTACAGTAACACTAAATGGAGTTACCAAAAAGCTCAAAGCCTACGTATTGAAAACTTCAGATAACTTATTTGGAACAGATTGGATAGAAAAATTCAATCTTTGGGATTGCCCAATGAGTACATTTTGTCGCAAGATACAAAGTACAACGTCCAATTTGGTAAATCTAAAAAGGAACTCAAACAACAATTTCCCCAGGTTTTTTTTTTGGCGGCCTTGGGAAATGTACTAAAATGAAAGCTAAGTTCAAGGTGAAGGACGGTGCAAACCGGTATTCAAAAAGAAACGGAATGTCCCTTTCGCTGCTCTAGAGCAAATCAACAAAGAGTTAGATAGACTCGAACAAGCAGGTATTCTGTCAAAAACAGATTTCAGCGAGTGGGCAGCACCTACGGTCTACGTAAAAAAGAAGTCCAATCAAATACGAGCCAACGCGATCAGAAAAATATGCCGGCCCCAGATAACGTTCAAGCGTTACAAAAGCTTCCTCGGCCTAGCTAACTTTTACCAAGGGTTCATTAAGAACATGCAAAATTTGAGAGGGCCTCTCAACCAACTTTTAAAAAAAGGACAAACCATGGTCATGGACCCCGGAATGCCAAGACGCATTCGAGAAGATCAAGAAAACTCTTACTTCGGACCTCTCCCTCACCCATTACGACCCTAGTCTCGACATCATAGTCGCAAGTGATGCAAGCTCGTACGGCATTGGTGCTTGCATTTTATATAAACTGCCAGATGGTTCGCGAAATGCTGTGGCTCACGCATCAAGATCTCTAGTTCGATCTCGACATACCCCAAGTCTCTCCTGAAGTGCGACGCTCAGGAAGGAAAAGGAAATTTACTCAACTGCTCGACGTAAATCCCAAGAGGAAAAAGTATTAACAGTTTTATTTTTTCTCTCCTTTTCAATAAGAAAACTCTTGGAAGGGGTGGTATTGTGAGACCGGAACTACCTACACAATAGACTCTTCCAGGTCTATATTAAGTATGCGACACAACACTCTAGACAGAGACACAGAGAGACAGTGAGAGTCGCGACTACCAGTATTGGACACTAACATATAGTAAGCTCCGCTTACACTATCTCTGTAACCTGTTGTTAATATATCTTTCTTACATCTAATCCGTGTTCCGTGTTTTTCTTCTGTAGTCCCGACTTTGGCCCCACATCAGAAAGTCTTTTTTATATTTTCTTGCATTGGTCCTTTCACCATTCGTTAGTCACATAAGAGTGTTTTGTTACCCCCAAAAGTTTTAAAGTACTCGTAATTACTAGTTGGCAAAACATTTGTTCCCCCAAAACAACTCTCCTGATACAGTGATTTAATTGTCGCAAATTATGGTTTAGTGGTCGTGGGGACATTTTCCATTTTCGAAAATCGAGGTGACAACGCATATAGTGTTATAGTTACGATTTTTTTGGGCAACAATGTTGTTGAATGAAATTTTGTCTCCGCCGACTGTAGCTGCGTCTTTTTCTCGATGTTTTGATCTGTCGCGTTGTTGTTGAAGAAAAAAAAGAAAAGAAAATGCCGATTAATTAAACGATTAATATTTACTCGTTATAATAATTTTATTTCATTTATCAAAATGTTTTTTTTTTCTTGAATTGGGAAGGAAAGGAAAAATCAAAAAACAAAAAAAAATCTGTGTCTGTAACTGGCAGTTTTGTGAATGGCAGTCATCTGTGTTCCTTTGAAGTCGCCGCAGTACGAGTGAATTTTCTTCTACTGGCTTTTTGAGATTGCCGGATCACTTTTTATTTGTTTTCAAATATTCTATAGAATATTTTACATTTTACAGAATTTGCAGCTGACATAAGGATTAGTGCGTTTGTTGCTAATGTGTGATGTGTGTTGGAGAGGAATAGAAGGTCTGAATTATCAGAAGGCTTAAAATTGTGTGTGTTCAATAATCTTCCATCCACAACAATTAATACAAGACTATAATAATAATTATTCAAAAACATAACGTATTGTTTCAAAACGTAAGAATTCAATTTATTAGCTGAAGGTGTGATCCAACCGAAGATGTAAAGAAAACAGTATATATATATATAAACAGATATATGTATTAACCAACAAAATTTACAATGGACATAGACATTAATATTTGTGTTTGTGTGTGAACGTAAAGTGTTTGTATTTTGGTGAATGTTCATACATGTATATATATTATTAAACTAACACATCATGTGTTTTTTCCCTGTTTAATGGGCAAAATGCAGATCGCTGCTAGAGATCACATTTTGTAGATGTATCCCACTGAAATGCAAAAACAAAAGAGAACGAGACAATAAATAAACGCTCTGTATTTATAGGATATATAAAATGAAATACCCCAGTGAACAATTTGGATTCATTAAGGAGGAATTAAAAAAACAAAATTATGAAGTAAAACAAATAAATAAATAAAACATGAAAAGAACATAACTTTTAAAAGAAAAAAAAACATTTAATAAATTTTCAGTATTGTTATTTTATTTCAAATATGTTTTTTTCTTTATTTAACACACCTATATATTTTTCTTCTTAAGTATCTAGTAAAATTTTTACCATTAAAAATGCGTGGTTTTAGATAAATAATAAATAGAAACGAAAGAATGTCCAACTTCTCCCAGTGATATGGCTGAAAGAAAAAATTTTTTTTTTTTATTACATGTAAAATTGTTAACAATTGTAACCTAAAAATATATATATATACATATTAAAAAAATATAAACAAATTGTATAAAAATTAACATGTTTTTTTCTGTTAGTTTTCCACGTTTATTTTCTGTCAACTATATTATCTCCGTGAACACTGAAAAATAATTTTTGCTTCTATGATGTTTTCGACTTGAATCAACATTTTTAAATGACAGCCAGGTTATAAGCAAAATAACCTTCACCTTCATTTGTTGACTCTTGGCGTGTATAAAAAAATTAATAACTACATCATTCATTTTTTCTAAATCGACGTTAAAAAAAATATGATAATCTGCACATCATTTTGATGATACCCGACGTCCAAAAATTTTCCCACTTCCACATGGTTTGGTGTCCAATGATGTACAAATTAAAAAAAAAATAAATAAATAAAAGAGAGACATTGGAATTCCAGACGTAAAAAAAAAAAAAAAAGAATTAACCAAGGAGCAAAAACAAGTAAGCATTTCTCCTTTTATCCACATTTTTTTATTTGCATACACTCTCGACATGGAACGAGACAATTCCAGAACTTATGAAATTAACTTCAAACGGATGGTCTGCAAAATGTTTGTTTATTTGTTGGATAACCTCATACAAGATAAACATTGAATAACAGATATACAGTTTAAAAAAACAAAACAAAGCAACAACAATAATGGCTAAAAATAAAAGGAAAAAAACAAAACAAAATAAAAGTATCTTTGCGTTGAAATGAAAAATGAATATCATCTCACTAAATTCAAGATAAAACCTCCAAAAAATACGAATAGAACCTTAACTGTTTCTACCGCTACCAAAAAAAATTAAGCAATTTTCAAATGAAATTTTGAAAAGTTTAAATATCAGAAAGATGAAAAAAAAAAAACAGTTAAAAATCCTCCGTAAATTTATAAAATACCAAAATGAAATATCCAATAACATGAAAATTCATAAAAAAAAAAAAGAAAAAAAAAAAGACAAACCAAATAAAAAATCATCTCACAGTTGTTAATAGATATATATATATATATAAAAAAAGAAAAACAGTGACACCACAAAAACAATAGTAAGAAACAATTAAAAAATAACCCCTAAACAAAAAAATTTATAAAATACTTAGAAAAAACTTCAAAAAAACCACCTCAAATAAAAAACAACCTCCATACCACCACCTAAACACAAATATTTTATTAAAAAAATAAATTAAACAACAACAAAAAAAAAAACAATTTTATATATTTTATTTTAAATAGGCATCTATTATTGAAACCGATTTTGAAACTAAATTTTTTTTTTGGTGAAATGTGATGTATCCTAGAAAAATATTATTATTATTATTATATTATATAAGAAAATAAAAATAAAAAATTAAAATAATAATAATAATCATGAAAATTATAAATAAAACAAAATAAAACAATAACATAAAAACGTTGTATAAAATTTTATCTATCTTCATTGTAATGCCTAAGAAAACTGGAAAAACGAATGTGAACTCCACCGAACAAGCAGCCTAATTAGCCACCGAACAAAACTCCAAGAATGTTATCAGAAAGAGCAATAAAATGCAAGTTGACATTTGCCTATGTTTTATAGACTACGCAAAGGCCTTCGACAAAGTACGCCACAATGATTCGGAACTGCTCAGCAAACGTTGATATATTCGGAAAAGATATTAGAATAATCAAAACCTATACTGGCAGCAAACATCATGCATGCGCATAGAGAACGAGTTCAACAGAATATACAAAAAAATAGAAATGGGCGTAAAGGCAAGGATGTGTCTTCTCCTCGGACCTATTCAACCTATACAGTTTTGCAATTCTGAGAGAATTGGAAATTTTATCAGGATTCAAATTATTGGCGACCATAATCTTAACAATATAAGATACGCAGATGACACAATACTGATAGCAGACACGGAAAAGAAATTACAAAACCTCCTGCAAAAGGTAGCGAAGGAGAGCGAGAAGAAGGGACGAAGCATAAACTATAAGAAGACAGAATGCATGGTCATCAGTAAAAGGATGAACCTGAAATGCGATTTTTAGGTCGAGGACACTAAAGTCAAGCAGGTGCGGAAGTTTAAATATCTGGGAAGTGTTTTGACAGAGGACGGTAAGTGCGACACTGAGATCCGAAGACGTATTGGGATGGCCAAAGACGCATTCCAAAAGCTAGGAAGAGGATTTCTTTGGTAACAAAGAAAAGAATACTGAGTTGTTACGTGACATCTGTATTCCTTTACGGCAGCGAATGTTAGACGGTCTCCTCAAAGACGAAGAAGAGACTCGAGGCAACGGATATGTGGTTCTACAGAAGGATGCTGAGGATATCATGGACTGAGCGTGTGAGCAACGATGAGGTTTTTGAGAGGATGCAAACAAGGAGGAAAACTTATACTTAACATCAGGAAGAGGCAGCTGAAATTTCTGGGACACGTAATGAGAAAAGGAGGGCTTGGAGAATCTGATACTCACAGGTCGAATAGAGGGAAAAGAGAGACAAGGGAAAGCAACGCATGACATACCTGGCGGGCTTTTTAAGTGGATGACAGAACATGGTCTGGGGAGATGGCAGAGGGACAAAAACTATTGAGAGCTACAAGGATAGGAGAGAAGTGGAGAGCCATGATCGCCTACGTCCTGAAAAGGACACGGCACATAAAAAGAAAAAAAAAAATTTTGTTTTTGTTTATTTACCTTTCCAAAAATAATTTTCAGATGTTATTAAATTATGAGTAAATAAAATTTATCTTTTTTCAATTGAAAAAAATTGGTCTGGTCATTTTTTTATATCCAAAAACATTTGATTCTTTTTTTTACTTTTTTTTTTTTTAAATTGCAAATGATTTCATTGGCGAGAAAGTTTTGTTTAAACTTAACATAAAATATATATAAAGATCTAAATTTGATTGGAATTTTGAATTGAAAATTGAATTATTTAAAATTCCAAAAATGCTCTGTTCAAAATTTTATCTTTTTTTTTTTTTTGGATTTTTTTTTTTGAATTCCCATTTTGTTTTGATATATTTACTTTCTTTTAAAGGTATTTTCCATTTTTTTCCTTTTGTCATTTAATAATTAATAAAAAAACTAGTAATCAGTTGTTCAATATTTTTTTTTTAGATTTTTTTAAAAAGATTGCCATCTGAAAATCATATTAATGATTCATAGACTTATTGTACTTCCGGATGATAATAAAACAATGGAATGATATTTAAATATTTGAATTTAAATATTTATGTTTTTTTTTTGCAATGAAATCAGGCTTTTTTTATTTTTTTTTTGGAATATTTTATGTTTTTTATAATTTTTTTTTTTACAAATTTTTTTTTTTTTATAATTTTATTAAAATTATCTCTAAAAATCATTTAAGAATTTTGAATAAAAATAATTGTATTAAAAAAACCAATTCATAATGTTAAAATTTAATTGATAGATTTATGAAAAAAAAATTTAAGGTATTTTCATTTATTCTTATAAATTTTAATCTTATGAATAAAATTTCATTTGAAAAATATAATATATAGAAAAAATTTTTTTTTTTGTTAAAATTTTAAAAACCAAATTGTAAGACCAAGTTTCCATCATATTTTCAAAAAAAGTTCTGAATTTTATTAAACATAAATATAAATGTTTTTTTAATTATCACAAAATAATAATTTAATCCCAACGAAATCAAATAAATTAATAATATAATTGCAATTAAATAAGTTATAATTCTATTCAAATACTAAATTAAAGAAATAACATTTTAGGTTTATTACCTATTAAACAGAATTAATCAAATTTTTTAAAAGTTATAATTTCAAATTCCTCCAAAAGAAAATGACGATGTTTGATGATTTTTTTCTATTTATCTTTTCTTTAATCAATATTTTATTTTAATTAACAATTTTGAATGTCAGATTTCTTTTGGAGCAAACAAGACACTAAATTTAAAAGTTTAAATTGAAAATTAAAAAAAATTTAATCCATGAAAATAATCATTTTTTTTTTTTTTAAAATTTTTGGGGGAACAATTTTAATTTTTTTTTTTTTATAATATTTTAAAAACAATTTAATTAATTATTTTATTTATTCCTAAAAATTTTAAATTTTTTTACCCGTTTATATGAATTTTTTATTTTGGGTTACAATAAATTTCATTTAATCATTTTTTTTTTTATGGGATGAAAATTAAATCTAATAATCAAAATCCTATTAGTTGAAAAAAAGAAAATTTTTTAATTTCCTAAAATAATATTATCGTATTAAATTTTCTCCATTAAATTTATGTTTGATTTTTATTTAAAATGAGGGTCTTTAAATTTTTAATATTTATATTTTATATAATGTCTAAAATATAAAATATATTTAATATTTGAAAAAATATATTTATATATAACCACATTTTCAATTTATGCAAATTTTTTTTAAATAACAAAAATATCGTTTTAAAAAACCCAAAAATTTTTTATATAAATAAAATCAAATTTTTTATAAATAATATTTTTATCTCTTAAATAGGTAACAAAAATATTTGGAAAAAAAAAAAAGCATTAATTTTAATTTTTTTTTTAATATTTAAAAAAAACGTCAGAATAACAATTTAATAAAATTTAAAAATATGACTTTTTATTGATTTAATGTTAAAAATTAATTGGCTATTATAAAAATAATGAACAATTTAATCATCTTTTTTGATATATCTAATATGAAAAATTTTTAAAAAAATTTATAATTTAAACAAACATTTGAAATAAAATATTGTTTTTATGATTATCTAATATTTTGAAAAATATATTTTAATTTATATTTTTATTTTTATTTTTTTTTTTTTTTTTAAACGAATTTTTTTTTTTTTTTTTTTTTATTTTTAAATACAACATATCAAAACATTAATTTATAAAATTCCTTCATTGTTTTTTTATTTTGATTATATCTATTTTTTCTTCACATATATCATATCTTAATGAAAAAATGGGTTAAAAAAATCATTTTTGTTTTTCTTCAATTTTTATATTTTTTAAAATTATATAAAATTAATCGACAATTTATCAGGTGATTATTTTTAAATTTTTTTTTTTTATATGAAATTAATTTTTTTGTTAGTTGATTAATTATTTTAATGAACTTCTTTGGGTTTTTTATATTAAAAAGTTGTTTAGTTTTCATTATTTTTTCGCTTTAAATCTTTATAAAATAATTGATTTTTCCTTTTTTTTTATTATTTAATTTTTTTTTTTTTTTTTAAAATTTTTGTTAATTTGCAAATTTTAGGAAATATATTTTTATATATCATTGAACCTATATTTATATATATCAATTTTTTATCTTCTATATTATTATTTATATTTATTCATAAATGATTTTTTGAATATTTCCTTATTTTCCATTTAAATGTATTTTTTAAAATTGTAAAATGAACAAGAAAATTTAAGTTATTTTTCTTTATTCTTTTTAAAATCATTATTTTCATTTATTCATAAAATTTTTAAAATATTTAATTTTAAAATTTAAATAACTTCTTTAAAATATTCATTTTTTTTTTTATTTATATAAACAATAATTTATTAAAAAATAAAAATATTTTTTTTATAATTTTTAACAATATTTTTAAAACAAAAATTTGGATTTATTTTTATTTACTTAGGAAAATATTTAATCATGACGAATTTTGAAAATAACTTTGTTCATAAAAAATTATTAAAAATTCAAAAATGAATAAATTCTATTTTATTACAAAAATTTTTTATTTAGTTTTTTATTTTTTTAATCCATTAACATTTTTATAAGTTTGATTTATATTAAATATTTTTGATTATGGTTTATATTTTTGCTATATTTTTTGTTTATTTATTTTTTATTTTTATTAATATTTCGTAAAATGAAAAAAATTTTTTGAAGATTTTTTTGAGAATAGATTACATTAATCATAAAATAAATTTTTTAATTTTGATTTTTTTGGTAAATTGTTTCTCAAGATTCTGATGATTTTATATTCGAAATTGTATATAATTTTAATATTTGACTTTATTTCACTTTATTTATTGATAAAAAAAAAATTGCTTTAAATTATTTTTTGCTAAAAAAAAACTTTTCTTGAACATTTAAAGATATTGAAAATATCAAAATTAGGATGATTTATTTATATAAATATGAAATTAATTTATTTATAATGGATCTAATTAAAAATAATTACAAAAAAAAAAATCTAAAAAAAAAAAGTATTTTGATTTATGTCAAAAGTTTTGTTTTTGTTATGAACTCATCTTTAAATTATTTATATCACGAGTTTTAAAATAAAAATATATGCAATTCCTTAAATTTAATTTCACATGTTTAAAAATAATTTGAGATAAAGTTTAAAACTGTTTCTTTTAAAAAAATATAAAAGTGGGCTTGTTATTTATTTTTAAAAAAAAAATAAAAATTTTAAAATTTTTTTATTGTTAAAAAAGAAAATGTGGCTAAAAAAGATGTTTTTTTTTAATAAATTTTGGGAAAAAAAAAATATTTTAACAGTTGAAATTTTATAAATTTATTTTTTATATATATAAAGAATATATATATATATATTTTTTTTTTTTAAGCATTTCACCCCAAGCAAGGCAGGGAAGCCACTAGGACGCAAGGGGTTACAGAAAATTTGGAGCAAGATCAGATAGGAGTGATAGAGGAAAGGATGAGGAGAAGGATAGTGGATAGATCAAGGCAACTGGAGATGTCGATTGACATTACATTTGAATAGTTGGAGATTATAGCTCTCAGGGAAACTAGAATAGGGAAGGGAGTTCCACAGGCGAGAGGTGCGAGACATGAAGCTATTGGAGTAGAAGAGACGGCTACATTTAGTAGTTTCGACAGTGAAAGGGTGAGAGCGGGATGCCAGCCTCGTAGGGCGCTTGAATTCATGAAGTCTGGGAACCAGCGAATGCAGCTCCTCGGAGCAATTACCATGAAAGTATTTGTAAAAAAAGACAGAGAGAGGCGACGGCGCGTCTGTGAGAGAGCGACTGTAGACGAGATGCCAGATCAGGGCCAATTATATTGCATATCCGCCTCTGGATCTTATCAAGAACCCCGAGGCAAACAGAAGGGGCTCCAGACCATATATGGCAGCAATACTCCATGCAAGGGCGAATTGTTGATTTGTAGATCTGAAGGATCAATTCTGGCACGGCACAGGGAGCCAACTTTCTTTGTGGTGGACGAAGCAATTGACTCAATGTATTTGTTCCATCTCAGGTCAGCAGTCAACGTGAGACCGAGCAGCCGCAGAGAGGTGCTCTCGAGAAGTTGAGCGTCAGACATTCTAATGGAGGGCAGGGAAGGATCTCTGTGGTGATTAATAGAGAGCAGTTTTGTTTTTGAGGCATTAAAGTTGACCAGCCAATTCCTGCCCCAGTTCACAACCGATTGGAGGTCCTTTTCGAGACGCACGGCCAGGTTAATTTTGTCAGCGACACTAGATTTGTTTTTGAGGCAGGAGTAAATTGTAGTGTCATCCGCGTAGATGCCAACTTGGGAATTTATGGCGTCAGGAAGGTCATTTATGTAGATAAGGAATAGAGTAGGGCCTAGGATGGAGCCTTGAGGAACACCTGCGTTCGTGGCATAGGAACTGGAGGAGAATCCGTTGAGAACGACCTTCAATCCCAGTTTGACAGGAATGATTGTATTAGGTCAAACAATCGACCCGTAATACCATAACCCTGGAGCTTGCGAAGAAGGCCAGCATGCCAAACCCTATCAAACGCTTTGGAGATGTCTAGGGCCACGGCACGAGCTTCCCTGTTATTTTGAAGAGCTTGTTAGACAGTTTCAGTGATGGCCGTAAGCGCATCAGCTGTAGATCAGGAAAAGCGGAAACCATATTGCTTGTCTGAGAGCAGATCATGGGATGTAAGGTGGTTAACCACTTCGGTATTGATTAGGGCTTCGAAGACTTTGCCGAAGAATGGTAGGAGACTGATAGGACGGTAATTAGAAGGGTCAGAGGGGTCGCCAGAGTTCTTGAAGACAGGAACAATCGAAGAGGACTTCCAAAAGTCAGGAAAAAAAAGATTCCTTGAGGCAGTAGTTATATAGTTTAGAGAGGGCGGGCGCCAGTTCAGGCGCGCATTTCTTCAAGACAATGGCTGGTATCCCATCTCCACCACTAGCCTTGTTGGGGTCTAAATTGGAGATAATGCCCAATACCAAAACGGGGTTATGTGTAACCCACTCAATAGGGCCTCAGTTCTAAGAGGGAAGTCTTACACCGGAAGAGTCGAGCGTTCAGTTGAATGAAAATTTCCGAGCAAAGCATTCAGCCTTGTCGGCAGAGGAGGTCAGACTTCAAACTGGTTGAAACAATTAGGTATAGAGGGTTTCTAATTGTTCAATACGCTCTTGCAGAGACGCCCATAATCTTTGGAGCCAAATTTGCGAGATGCAATACGCTCCTTCATCCGAGCAGCAAATAGTGACTTAGCATCATTGAGGACACGCTTACACTCGTTACGGCGGAGGCAAAGAGGCGTCTATTGCAATCCGACATGTCGCTACGAAATAGGCGAAAGAAGTGGTTCCTATGGGCAATGGCGGCTGAGCAAGCAGCGGAGAACCAAGGGGAAAGCGGACCCTATATTTCCTTGAGGGGATGAAAGCGTCGATTCCAGATTTAACCCGGGATGAGACCTCAGAAGCACATTCTTGGACGGGGAGAGTAAAGGCAACATCCCAGGGGACATCGCGGAGGAAATCACGGAACGAGTCCCAGTCAGCTCGTTGATAGTAGAACAAAGTTCTTTGCAGGGGGTGGAGTTGAAGGAGATGTTAACAGATACTACAGCGTGATCTGAGTTACCAAGAGGGCAGAGTTGCGTGGCGCTACAAGACTCGGGGATGGAGGTAAAACACAGATCAAGAAGAGAGGCCTTACCATCCCGGTTGAAGGCAAAACGAGTGGGGATTGAGAAATTGAAAAATTAAGTGTTTGAATGCCTGCTTGATCAGTAGTAGCATCCTTAAGCCACTTGGTATGATGGGCGTTAAAGTCGCCAAACACAAATATGTGAGCAAACGGGTGGAGGGAGAGAGCCTTGTCTATGCTGTCCGAAATGCTATCGAGTATTCCACAGTCTTGAGAGGATGGAGAGCGGTAAAGGAAGAAGAGATAAAACCGCATTGAGGAGAGATTGAGAACATGTATAGGTCTGGAGATTCAGAGACAACTCTCTGGCCAGGGGAGATGGTCCTTGACACTGTAAGAGACAACTCTCAAGTTTCATGGGAGAGGATGGTCCTGGATCGACAAATCAAGGCCGTGATAGTGGGTTTGTCTCACAGAGAGTCAATATATCTGGGCAGTTTGCAGTGAAAAAGATTCCATACTGCAGATTTGTTCTAATGCCACGGATGTTGGAGAACGAAATGTTGAGGGGTTTAGGTGATTTTTGAGGGGCTGGTTTAGGATTAATTTTTCGGTTTTTTTTGTAGTCATCATGTGGAATTATGGTTGGAAGATGAGAAGGCCTGAAGTAAAAAATGAAACAGACAGTTATCGACCGTGACGTGGGCAGAGAGGAGTTGGCACAATCTGCATCATAATGTGGCCTCAGGGTTGCCCCCCGGAGGTGATGCATTGCGACATCTTTCCATGCGCGACATGGCACTCATAAAAACACCCCTGTATTATACAACTGTTGATTAGGGCTTTTAACTAAAGAGTCGGCTCTTGAAATGTCAAACAGCAACCAGAGAACTGTCAACTGTGTACCCTCAGAATGAAGAGGCAATGCCACAGACTGCACACATCACGGGAGAAACAGAGCTGCACTAGTACAGAGGCCAGAGAGCAGAGAGAGAGAGAGAGAGATTTCTGTTTCCTGATATCCTAAACAAGAAACAAGGCGTGATGTCCAAGAGAAGTGAGAGGAGTTTCCTTGACCGGGCGGTAGGTAGATCTTCATCCTATTACATATAACACATAAAAGAACGACAAAAAACAAATGGAAGGAAAAGATTAGGGTAACAGCAAAGTGTCCAGGCTGACAATTGATTTTTTTCACTTACACAACACTAAGTTTTAACTTAGTATATTGTCCTATTCTAAAAAAAAATGAAATTTATTTTTTTATAAGGTTATCCGGCTTTTTTTTTATGTCATAATAAATGCCATCATTTTACGTGGCTTTTGCGAGTGTTTGTCCGCTTATTTTGCTCATGATAACCAGTGAATGTACGTTATTACATAAGTCCAAATATATATTTCAACGAAACGCATATATATGATAGGCGGGGGGGATTAAAGATTTTATAGACTGGGTTGTTAAAAATCCGGTTTAAATCCAACAGTATTCTTTTATTTTCTGCATGCTTTCAATAAAATTAAGAACTGTGGCACCCTGCATTATTAGAAAAACTAAAAAAAATATTCATAGAAATATGATTTAATTTTTATTCGGTTTATTAACCAGTTGTTAGTTATTTAGACGAAGAATAATTGAGTTTTGAGAATAATTCTCTAATTGTATTTAGGCGATCCTAAGGGAAGAAGAAAAAAAAAAAAAAGAAAAAAAAAAAAAGAGAAAGAGGAGAAAATAAAAAGCCGGTCATAAGCGAAAACAGGTGTCAAGAGATATCTAGGCCAACGCGCCTGACCGAATTTCAAGAACAATGGAAATTGTTATTTGAAATAGAATAAAAGTTTAGAGAAAAAAAAAAGAAAAAGACATGGTAAAAAGGATGAACATACGTACGATTGATAAAAATATCGGTCAAAACATCTGGCCTACTTTTTGTGTCCACGGAATGTGAGAAGTTCATTATCAATTTGGAGAAATGGGATTTTTTAGAACAATGGAAAACGAAATATTAATCGAAAAAAAGGGTGTCTTTGAGATGAGAAGGTGACCGCTGGAATTGTATACAGATTCTGACCTGTTGAAGATTAGAACCCCCACGATGATGAAGTGAAGATATTTTCAATTCAGATAATTAAGATTTTTGACTATCAGGCCTGAACGAAAAACAAAGAGGTGAAAACAATTGTTTTGGCTCACAGAAAGCGCCAGCGAGATGGCGAAAAAATTCTTCCTGAAGTCACATCTAATTAGCGGCGGGCTGTTTTGACAAAAACCAAAAGGTGAGAAAGGCCGAGATTGTCATTTTTCGTGCGTGCGAAAAAGGCCAAATTTTTTGTTTTTTTTTAACAAGGTGTTTCTTTCCCAGAACAAAGCCGGGATTGACCACGCCCGATTGGAGACGTCAGAAGGGGAGAGACGCCCAACCAGAATCTCATTAGCCGAAAGCGGTCACGTGATATGCGAGAAAGAGGAGAAAATATACGCTCGACCAGGACCCATTGGTCGAAAACGGTCACCTGACATACGAGAGACCGGGAGATGGGTATGCGCCTCCCCCCAGAGGCACTGTGAGGAAGTAGGGGTGAAAATAAGAGCGATAATGGGAAATCAGAAATAATGCGACTTTTGGAATTATCAAGAAAACCCTGGCGCCGACAGACCCACCCCAGTTTGTTGCGGCGTCAATAAAAGCAGAACCCCAATCGACAGAAATCAGTTGCAGCTGGGTAGACGGCAGAGCAGTTGAACGCGGGACGGCGGGCCCTGTTCATTCGCCCCTTGCGGGCAAGAAGGGTCGGTCCGTTTGGAAATAACAGGCAGAGAAGAAGAAGAAGTTGCTAAGAGAAGAAAATTTCTGAAAGTTAAGAAGAGAAGAAGAGCTGCAGGCCAGACAAGCAGAAGAATTGCAGCCCAGACAAGCCGAAGAATTGCAGGCCAGATAGGCAGAAGAAGAGCAGGCCAGACAAGCAAAAGTTGCAGGCCAAACAAGAAAGCAAATGAGTTCAGCCCCGGACGGCAGAGAGAAGAGATCACCTCAGACGGCAGAGAAAGAGTTCGGACCTTGTTCAGGCTTGGGACAGGACGGAAGAAGAAGAAGTTCAACCTTGGACGCGCGTCTCAAACCAGAAGAAGAAAGAAACCAGGCCAAAGAAGAAGAAAAAATTCGTCCAACCCAAATCGAAGTGAAGAAATAATTCGTCCAACTCAAGCCGAAGTGAATAAGCTATTCGTCCAACTCAAGCCGAAGAGAAGAATCAGCCGTGAACGACTGGTAGAGATTAGCGCCCAGTGTCGAAACCAAACCACACCCCGACATGCAAAATTCTAGAGAGTAGGCAACTCGAAGTCTTTAAATTGTATGATAGAAGCTTGGTGCCACAGTCCACAAAACGGGTCGGGAAGTAAGAATAATTTTATGTAACGAACATTAGATATAAAAGGTTGTTACCCTTTTTTATCAGTAATTTTTGGCCTCGTGAGTTTTTTTTTTACTTTTTTATCTTGTGTTTGCCACCCCGTTGAACCCAGCTGGCATACGGCCCCAATCCCTGTTTGATCCCGTCTGTCTAAGATCTAATCACAACGTGGGTAGGCAGACCGGAGATCAGTACAGTTACCCTAGTAACCAGGTGTTGGAAGCGAGTTGGGAACGGCGAGGCTGGTAATCATCTAACCAGAGGGTTGGAACGTCACACTTGGAGCAGCGAGGAGCGAACAACTGACGCCGCGGCAAAAAACGTCACAACTGGTGCTGTCCGTGACAAGGATCGACCCTGGGATATCATACCCTCACGTCGCGTCACAGTTGGAGCCGCGAACGAGATCGAACGACAGAGTCGACGCTGCGACCAAGGAGGGGCGACGTCACAGAACAACAGGAGAAAGAATCGGCGAAAACAATTCCAAGTTCGGACATTTTATCTAGCAAGAAAATACGGCCAACTAGATCATGAGAATACTGACAAGACACTTTCGCATCTAGCCAAAGACATTCAATTTTCCTTTTTTGATTTTTTCCCCAGAATATTTAATTTTATCCAATTATTTTTTTTTAAATTATTGTGATTCTAAAATTTATTAAAATAAAGGAAATGCTGTAGTGCAAAAATGGGAAAAATTGATAAAAAATTATTGAATTTATACTAATTGATTGAAATCACAGAATTTTTGGATTATTTCTTTTTTGAACGTCCGTACAAAAAATAATCTAACCGTTGCAAAAGTTTAAAAATATTTTGTTAAAAATATTCACCCTCGAAAATAGCATTAAAACTTTCGTCTTTCTATTTTTCAAACTGCCCCGCTCCATCAAAAATATTTCTACAAAAAAAATCTAAAATAATGGTGTATTCAACCTAAACTTCATTCACTAATAAATAAGTACTGAAAATTTCATTAAACTCGGATAATTTCATGATTTTTGGTATTTATAAAACAGTGGTAGTATTTTTGCTTTCATTATCGAAAATGCGCGCATTTTGATGATACCTAGTTTTGTACATTTCATGTTCCTATTTTTACTGTGACATAGGCTTTGTGTACTTCTTTGTCGATAGTGTTATTTAACGAAATACCCTATGTAGCATGAAATAACCGGCAAATATCGTGAAATACGCCCAAATAAGTAATGTTGATATACCCTGCATTTTATTGTACATTAATATATAACAGATACTTGTAACCCAGTGCACCCAGATGATCTACCATTAAGGGTGTTGCCAAATATCTACTTGTAACACCCAAGTTGCCTTGACTTCCTCGTTCTTCAAAATTAAAAAGAAAAATGCTCAATATTCGGCCATAATAATAACCCCCAATTCACCTGCTCATGAACAGAGATGTACAGTGCTTCACCTCCTAAAGGACATGTGCAATTGGTTAAGGATATACAAATGATAAGAAAATATGTGGCATTGAACAGGAAGTTTACTGTAGCCCATCTTAATTCACCAAGCTAAACACATACATGTTATTACATCCGTTCAATCAAGATCAGAAGTCATGTTTGTTTAGCATTAAGGCATTTATATTTTATTATTATTATATTTTTTATTTTCTTTGATTTCTGGTGTGTGCACATATCTTTCCGGGTCCCGTCCAGAGACCTAAGGTTAGAAATGGCATCATGACATTTTCCACTGACTGATTAGAAAAAACAACAAAAAAAAAAAAAAACAAGAAAAAACAAAAAAAAAACACAAACATATTTTACATAGATAAAGCCCTTCGTAAAGTGTGGGCTGTACCCGTGAGAACAATTTGTTGTATTTCTTTAAGGCATGGACTTCTAGGAATCCCTTCAATTAGTCTACTGGAATCTTTTCCAATCAATCTGAGAGCTTCAATCACAACAGGCATTGTTGATGTTCCTATGTGCCACATTTTTGAGATTTCAATTTCAACGTCCGATTTAGAATATCTGTAAACGGTGAACGGAATTGTGAAATCTAATCAATAGTTTTAGAGGTGTCAAAGTTAACTAACGAGTGGAAGCCACCCGAATACTGGAAAAGGTGACTTCGACAAACACTTTGAATTGTTCCACGTGGAACCCCCACTCATGAACTCAATGCTTGCATTAAATTATCATATTTGTGGTAGAACATAATGTTAAATGCTAATATGAGAGCCTATCTTAATAGAGAGCCAATGACTGGTGAGTTTGAATCTCTACTACTGAGAATAGGAGATGGCAAGATTGTTAAGAGCGACCATGATAACATTGTAATTCCTCCAGGATTATCATCAATTGTTTCTTCAGTTGAAGAACTGAGGAACAAGATGTACCCAAATATAGCAGAAAACTATGTGAATCGTGAATGGCTGAGAGATTAATTCTAGCATCTAAAAACGACTTGTTATCAATCAACAACTGCTCAATGAAATTCCAGGTGAGTAAAAACATTTCTATTCTGTGCATTCAACTTTGGATGATAAACAGGTTGTGCTATGCCCTACTGAATTTTTAAATTCCTTAGAATTGTCTGCTATGCCAACACACTAGTTAAGCCTCAAAGTTGGATGCCTTATTATGTTGCTCCGGAATCTTGATGCTCCAAGATTATGCAATGGAACAAGAATCTGTGTCAAAAACATACAACTTCACGTCATAGAAGCTGTCATACTAACTGGTAGGGCAAAAAGAGAACTGACTTTCCATCAGATTCTACAATTAAATTTAAAAGGCTTCAATTCTCAGAGTGTGTTTCGGAATGACTATTAATAAGTCGCAAGGACAATCATTAGCGGTTGTTGATCTCTACCTAACTTCACCTTGCTTTACTTATGGGCAGTTTTATTTAGGATGTTCTAGGATAGCATCGGCAGAATCTCTCTACATTTTAGCACTAGGAGACAAAACTTCAAACATTGTGTATTCACGGGCTTTGCAGTAATCCCATATGCAATTTAAAAGTGAATCCAGGATGAAAATTGGTAACTGATAATTTCTACTCTTCATCCGGGAAAAAGGTTTGGTCTGCTTAACAACCTAAACCTATCAAATCTTTTTGCCTCCTAAAATCCAACCTCTGCTCCACGTCCTGGGAGGTGGTAACATAGTAAAGAAGTGAAATTTCTGGGTATGTTCAACATATTTGGCACCTGGGCAACGCTAGTAGAACATAAACATAAATCTTTCTTCCAACACTATTTTCGACCTTTCGAAATTATCATTGGATATTCTGATGATATTCGTGAAATATAAACTTAACGTGATTTGCCTTCGCTAAGCTAAACATGACATTAATTATGTTGGCCTCTGAAATTTCTGAACAATGATGGTATTACATGTCCTCCCTTAACAAACTTATGATTTGCAAATTTATCCCAATAAGCATGGAGTTCACATTTCTCTTGATTAACTGTAATAGAAAATAAATCCTGCTTTTTCTTCCAATGGATAATGAGATTACAGTTTTTTTTTATATTAGATATTTGAGCTTGCAATCTATTTTTTAACTTTTTTCTCTTCTTAAATTGGCATGGTGGCTTACAGCCACATCACATTGAAACACCTGTTACTTGGGTGACCTTTTGGGAATACTAAGAGCTGTAAGTTTGGATTTAAGGGTAGTGTAAAGGATAAAGGTTCTGAATTGTTAATCGAAGAACCAAATACATTTCTTTCCAGCTATGGATTAATTAGTAATACACTAAAACTATTATTATCTCAAATAAATTCTTACTGTCTAAAATATTTTCTGGCATAAATAACCTGCAAAGGTTGATAAGCTGTAGAAAACTAATCATTCAATCAAAATCAAATGTGTATGCAATGATATTCATTTCCATCAATGAGAAAAATTCCAGTTTGTCACTTACTGATTAAAAAGTCGCAAAAGTGTTTATATCGATGGTAACTTCCCCGTACAGGCCTGACCAATAAACCTTCCTTACCATAAATTCACAAGTGTTGTATATTTCAACGTGACCCATCTCTTCGTGACACTGCTACAATAGTTTATTCAGTAATCCTTTTGATACAATCAGCTTAACTTTATTAGTGATCAAATATTGCAGTCCATCTTATAGGATATATTCAACAGTCACATTGCCCGCTTCTTTATTGTTTTTGATCCCTGATCTACCTGATATACATACAAATCAAAATGCAGTTGACGTATCTTGGATTTTTCACTGTCATCCTCTGACTCTTCTAATACTGGTCTTTCTAGCGATAAGAACTGATTACAATTAGGCTTTATCGATTTCCGGTTCTACTAACGCAGCTTATTGCTTTTAATTGACCAATTGGCAAACGTATCCGCCCCCCCCCGTCCGACATTCACGCTAGTTTACAATCACATTAATTTCAGCGCTCACTGTTGTATCCTTTTCTTTGTCTACTCCAAACTTTTGAAAAGCATATACTATGATGTACGCATATGATGTACGCATATACTATGATGTACGCATATGATGTACGCATATACTATGATGTACGCATATGATGTACGCATATACTATGATGTACGCATATGATGTACGCATATACTATGATGTACGCATATGATGTACGCATATGATGTACGCATATACTATGATTTCATGTACGCATATACTATGATGTACGCATATGATGTACGCATATACTATGATGTACGCATATGATGTACGCATATACTATGATGTACGCATATGATGTACGCATATACTATGATGTACGCATATGAACCATCTATGATGTACTATTGTACGCATGGTACGCATATGATGTACGCATATACTATGATGTACGCATATGATACGCTATGATGTACTATACTATGATGTACGCATATGATGTACGCGCATGATTACTATACTATGTGTCGCATATGATGTACGCATATACTATGAAAACCATATACTATGGTACGCATATGATGTACGCATATACTATGAAAATGTACGCATATACTATGATGTACGCATATGATGTACAATAATGTACGCATATACTATGATGTACGCATATGATGTACCCATATACTATGATGTACGCATATGATGTACGCCTCCTTTTCAGTAATTTCTCTTGTGGACAGGAAGTAAATAGGTATTTCGCACACGGAACCATCTCTCTTGGCTGGGTGAGGCTGACTCTTAGACGCTGATTACTTGTATCGGTGTACAAAACCATGGGTCTATTAAAATCTAGGTGGGTCAACAAGGGAACGGCCTTCCAGTAGAACATCAAATGATCGCTTAAAACGGTCTAATTATTTCGTCAGTGTTGTTGAGAAAGAGGAGGGCTCTTCATAAAAACGCTGGAACGTCAATTCAAATGGCCCATAAAAATTATTTAACTTGTTTAATTGTTCGAGAAGTAGGCATAATTCACATTACTTCTTACTTATCGGTATCTGGTTTTACTCTCTTCTTATTGATAACGAAGCCTAAATATTTTGTTTCTTCTTTCATATACTGGCATTTTGACAGTTTCAATTTCAGTCTGGTTATAAAAATTTTATTTTATTATTTGTAAAACAATGTTAAAAATCTATGTATAATCGTCTAGGTTGTTGTTTTTTTATACACATTTTGAGAAAAGTTTATTCTTCAGAAAGTTTAGACGTTTTGTGTGTTAAATTTTGTGCATTTTTATGGCTTTTTAGGCTCAAGCGGTAAACCGCCAAAATTGTTTGAAGTGTTTCGGGGTTTTTTTTTTAATGTTTGGAAAGGGTTTTTTTTATTTATATATATATTGGCCAATGAGAAACAAGTTTGTTGACCAATGTTAAATTTTGGATGGAGCCGATATCACGGTCACTTTTTCAATAAAAAGGACTGCTATCAACGATCTAGGCAGATCAGTGAGGGTAAGAACTGAGAAGAACGTGTCGTTGATGAGAACGGAGAGAATTACACTCACACTTCAAAGGACGATCCAGCCGTAGGTCATAAATCAGACCTGACAAATACAAGGCAGATTCCTACATCTGAAAATGTCACACCAAGAACATACAAGTGAACTTTATAACACAAAACCTCTTCGAGCTGAGACGTCCTGTTTCTGCATACTGTTAAGAAGAGAGGTGGGTGCTACTTGAAAAAATTGTGTGATTTTGTTAATCCTTTCTCCAAGATTTTTTCTATTTTCAAGGGATTAATTTTTGTATATGAATCGATTTCTTATCAAACTAATTGTGAAATATTCTTGTTCTTGTTTCTGTGGGTAATCTCTTCTTTTTTGTTACCTCACGAAATTGTTATTCTGCCCAAAGAGGCGAACATAAGGAAAATTTTGTGCAACTCTTGTTTCGCTGTTTTTCCGTTGAAAACACATTGATTTGGAAATTCTCGTAAAAATCAAATAATTGTCCGATTTTAATGAAATTTTCTGGATTTTCATGAAATTTCGCAAAATAACATTTCTATTTCCTGAATTTTTTTTATTCGTTAAAAGTAGGACTCCTTGGAGAATCTAAATCGCCTAATCTTTTTTTCAAACTTGCACTATTCTAACTGAAAATATGCTCTGAATTGAAAAATAATGAATGCAATAAAATGAATGCCCCAAGAAATAAAATGTTTCCGATAAATAATGAATTTTTACAAGAATTTTTCATTTTTTAAAAATTGTAATTATAATATTTTATAATAGTTTAAAGTCGTGTAAAATTCTGTATTAGGCTATTTCATGGATGTGATATAGTAATTAGGTGGAAACGAAATTTACGAATCCAAAATTGTAGATTAATAAACATAGTTACACTATTCGATTTTTAAAATAATTGTTTGTTAATTTTTTTACTTAATTTGTTCCCTATTTTCATCAATGAAAGTCTAGACGTGACATTATTATGAAACAGTCACGTGATCTAAGAGTTTTGTCTTTTTACAGAGAAATTAATTTAAGAAAATTTTATAGTATTTTATTTTTGCATAAAGCATCTTCGAAAGGTAAATAAAAGTTAATAAATTATTAGATAATTGCGGAAAATATGTTTATTTGTAAAAATTACTAGATAGTTAACCGCCCCCCCCCAAAAATGCGTTAACTTAGATTTCGTAAAAATTATATCAATTCTCGCCAGCCATACTAGCTGTCATTGCTTTGTCACTCAATCGGCCATCCATTATTGCCTCAGATAAGCTAGGAAGCAGGACCAATCATTAAATAAATAGTTTTTATGCTATAAGTAAGTAATATTTATTTCAAATCAGATCAATTTAACTTTAAATTTTCTAATTTTACTCAACATGTCAGAAATATATATATTTTTGATGGGTGGGGGAAGAATTTTAAACTCGATAAATTTGTTTTGTTTACATATTTCTTAAAATTAAAAAAAAAATGGCCGCTTTTAAGAGAATTTTAAGAAATCGAAATTAAATTTGACATTGCAATCTATATAATTTTTATTTGAAATACATTTTTACTTACTGGAAAATAATGAATTTAATCATTTAGCTTTCAATTAAATCTAAAATGAAATCTTCAAGAATGTTTTCTTCATTTTAAAAAATTCATTTTAAATTTTAGGTATCGAAATTTTATGCCGAAATAGTGGAGGTACCTACGTCATGCCAAATTTTTCCATTCACTATTCTTACTGTTTTAGTAATAATCTAGTTCCTCATCTAAACTGACTACTACATCTCTATTTTTCACTGTCATGCTCTGGCTCTTCTAATAGCGGTCTTTCTAGCGATGAGAAACTAAATACATTTATTTTGTAGACTTTCTTTAACAAAAAAAAAAAAAAAAGAATTGTTCTGGCTTTGGTTGAGATCGAAGTGGTCAAAGCCTTTCGTATGTGTATATATGATCAATAGCACATAACTGGGACCCGTTCTGGGTATTTCGAGATATTTTGTGTAGGGTATCTCGATAAATAGCAGTATCCCTCCAATGAATGTCAAAAATTAGCGTTTCATCGGAAGATCAGTGCACAAGCACTTGTAAACTGATGTTAAATATTTTTGCTGACATGCATTTTATAAGGCTTCTGTGAAAGTTTTCATATTTATCTGGCGACTCCTCTATAGAAATTATTTCTTCGTAAGACTATTTCAGATAGTAAAGACTTGAGGTTATTATGGTGCGTAATCTTCCATTTTTTAACCTCTTTCAGAAAGATGTATTCTTCTCTAAAAAGCCTTTAACCAATCATCATCTCGTTTCTGCAAATTCAACCTTCTATTGGGTAATAAACACAAAATTGTAGCAAAGTTCCAGGCGAACCCTATTTCCCGCCGAGCTCTCTGGGGCCGATTTTGCTACACAAAAGTCTATAAAAATAACCACATGACTCAATCAGTCAGTCAGTCATCGAGTTTCATGAGATGTTACCAAACTCCACACGTGCAATTCACTGATTCACACACCACATAGAAATCTCAACAAACTCAGCAAAGCATTCATCAACCATTGTCCGCGTGTTGTTCAACATCTACAATTGACTTAAAAAGTGAACGTTTTCACTACTAAAAGTAATTTTACACTTCACCAATTGTCAGTTAATCAGTTAACTATCAGTTAAAGGCAAGCCACTCTTGACAATATTTATTCTCACTTCTATAATTACGCACGTACACACACTGATAAATGAACGAACACATTTGACATCTTTCTTTGCAGAAACCAAGTTATTTTAACTTTTCTAACAATCAAAAAGCATCAACATTTCTGCATAAACATTCTTTATAACATTATCTTAGTTATTACAACAATAAACATTTTTATTGTCATTATATGTATATTTTATTGTGATATAAAAATTTCTTTATTGTTAAATCTCTAACAACTGTGTTTAGTAATTTCTTGCCATGCAAATTGTCCTTAAATTGTTTGCGTAATCTGTATGTTGTGGGATACAGACATTATAAGCACGCATAATCTTTGTCTACATTAATTTACCTTCTGATACATTTCACTCCATGTAAATCCCGCAACAATGGTATCTATCTATCTATCTATCTATCTATCTATCTAATCTGGACGGAGTGATTCCCCTTCCAACAGGATCTGAATAAAGAAGGCACTCGCCATTTTGATATTAATCTAAACACACGTGTTTTGATTCGTTCTTTATTTACGAACACAACATGGTGTCAGAAGTGGAATTAACATGAAACTAAAAGTAGATTAACGGAACACTAGAGACACTTAGATGTCAGACGAATAAAATATCCGAGTCAGATCCGGAAAATAAACAAAATGAACAGCAATGTGTCGACGCCAGAGCCGTTCCTATTTGACCAGCCTGGACATTGGCCAAAATGGATAAGATTCACTCGCTACAAAACCGTATCGGGCCTCGAAAAAAAGCCCGGAAGAGTCCAAGTGGACACACTTATATACACCATGGGTGATAAAGCTAGCTACCTTTAAACTATTGCTGGAGGATACGGAAAACTTCGATATAGTCAAACAGAGATTTGACCACCATTTTACGGCCAGTACAAACGTAATTTATGAACGAGCAATGTTCAACAAGCGCTGCCAACAAGAAGGTGAGTCTATAGACGTCTTTGTGACAGACCTACATGTGTCAGCGAAAACATGCGATTTTAAGAGGCTTGAAGATGAGTTTATATGCGACAGGATAGTAGTGAGATGTAGAGACGTCAAATTATACGAGACACTTATAATGATACCAGATCTCACTTTGGAAGGCGCAATCGAAAGGGCGCGCCAGAACGAAATTATGAAGTCCTAACAAAAAGATATTACGGCCGTCTGAAGAAAATAAAGTCGACCTAAGAGTCCTCAAACAAGGAAAAATGACCATAGAAGAATTTGTCACAAAGGCAAAACAACTGGTCGAGGAAGCTGGTTACCCAGAGCAGATGAAGGAGGAAATGATGAGATATATATATATACATTGGTGTTTGGCATAGAGTCTGACCAGGTCCGCAGAGACGCAATCAATGTAGGGGATACCCTCACTTACGAACAGATATACAATCTGTCAAAAATAGATGAGACCACCAGAATACAGATGGAGGTTATATCCGTAAACCCCAGGGACGAAACCATCATAAACGAAGTCAAACGCAGACCCGGACAATTAGCAACCACCAGAATCCCAAAGCACAACCCTAACCAAGACAAGAACAACAGGAGTAGCAAACAGCCAAACCTCCCTGAAAGAAAAGGAAAGGAATGTTATGGATGCGGAGGCAACCACCAATACAGAAATCAATGCCCTGCTAGATCAGCACAGTGCAGTTACTGTGGAAAAGTGGGATACTACATGCGAGTATCCATTAAAAAACAAAAACAGCTACAACTTCATGAAGTCCAGGGCGAGGAAGAATACCAGATATACGAGGATTTCGCAGAGGGAGATGGCACAGAACAAGTATCAAGCAACATCGGGACAATAAGCTCAAGCAGCAAGAACATATACTCAGTCTCTAGATATGCAAACAAAATACTTGCGAACATCACCATAAATGATTTCCACAAAATAAAAATCAAAGTGGATACAGAGGCATACACATGCATCCTAACAGAAAATCAAATCTGGCTGCTACCCTTCAAACCAAAGATAAAAAAGACCAACACAATAACAAAGGTTATGGAGGATCAAGGATAACAAACACTGGGGCGACTGACCTCAAAATAACATACAAGAACAAAAGAATAACAAGAGGATTTGACGTTGTGAATATGCCTCCAGGCAATCCCTCTATTCTTGGATGCAGGCAGACACAAGAACTAGGAATTATTTCAGTCAACCTAAATGAAATAAAAAGACAGAACACAGCAGGACCTGAAACGATAAACAAAAAAGGAACTATTGGAAAAATACAAGATCTGTTTCAACAAGATATGGTGTTTCCCATGGAAGAAATATCACATAAAATTGACAGGAAATCCCAAGCCGGTGATACACCCACCTAGATCAGTCCCAATACACCCCCCCAATCTACAAAGCAGAAAAAATTGAAAAAAATGGAAAAGGAGGACATCACTGGGAAAGTCATAGGCCCAACAGATTGGGTAAACTCCATCACGTATCGAGTAACCAAGATTGAACACCCAAAATCAGGCTATGTTTAGATCCCAGAGACCTGAACAAAAACATAAAGAGAGAACACTACCCTACCAAAGCACTAGATGAGCTACTACCCCTACTACACGGGAAGAAATACTTCAGCGTCGTCGATGTAAAAAGGGATACTGGTACCAAGAACTAGACCATCAATCAAGCCTACTTGTGCAGCTTTAACACACCATTTGGAAGATACAAATTCAAACGTCTACCATTTGGCTTAACAATACCCCAGGACATATTCCAATGTTAGCTGGATACAGTCTTCTCTGGAATCAAAATCGTCACGGGAATGGTGGATAATATCCTGGTAACAGTATCGGCAGAAGAGGAACATGATATAGCCATGACCAAAGTCTTAGAAAGAGCCAAAGGAAATAACATTGGGTTCAATGCGGAAAAAATCCAGTATAAACAAAAAGGAGTAAACTTCTTTGGCTACACAATCACAGAACAAGGCATATCACCTACAGAAGACAAACTTCAAGCCATCAAGGACATACAATCCCCAAATAATGCAAAGGAACTCCACACACTCCTGGGTATGATTGCATACCTCAATAGGTTCTCAGTAAAACTGTCACAAATGACCGCACCACTCAGAGAACTGATTAAAAAGAATGTGCACTTCCCATGGCAACAACACCATCAAGATGCCCAAGAGGCAATAAAAACTGTATAATCAGCTACTATGACACAGACCACAGTACAACAATCCTTCAGTGTGATGCCAGCACATTGGGTGTAGGGGCATGGATAAAACAGACCAACAAGTCTTCTGAAAAAATAGTAGGAATGGCGTCAAGGTACCTCCCCGCAACAGAGTCAAGATACTCCAACACAAAAAGAGAGTGCCTAGCAGTCACATATGGCCTACAAAAATTTGAATACCTCCTCTTAGGGCGGAAGGTAATAGTGGAAACAGACCACTCACCACTTGAACAAATCTTTAAGAAAAATCTTGCAGAGACCCCATCAAGTCTTCAACGCTTCATCCTAAAGTGTCTAAGATTTGACATACAACTCCAGTATAGGCCAGGGAAGACAATCCCATTCAAGAAAATAGAAGTGGTGCACCACAACAGCATAGCATCAACTTCATAACAACAAAAACGAAACTAATAAACACAGATTGGGTAAGAGAAGCAATCATGGCTGACCCAGCAATGAACCTATTGAAGGATAATATACAAAGGATGGCCAGAATACAGAAAACAATACCCCACAACTCTTTGGAAGTACTGGACCTTCAGGTGTAACCTCATCCTAGAAGACGGATTAGTCCTCAAGGAGGACAGAATTGTAATCCTAGAAATGCTGAGACACTACATACAGGCTACCAGGGAGAATCAAAATGCATCCTACTAGCTAGGGAGTCTATATTCTGTCCAGAGATAAACCAGAACATCAGGAACATGGTAAAAGCATATACCATATACAGCAAATACCAACCAGCACAGCCCAAACTACCACTGATGCAACCAGACCTCCCTACTCTCCCTTGGGTGACAATAGGCACGGACATCTACGAACAAGATGGATATAAATACCTCCTGGTGGTAGACGATTACTCGAGATTCCCAATCGTCAAAGCACTTCCAGACACATCAGCTGATACTGTCTGCGAGCAGTTCACCCAAATTCTAACAGAATATGGGTTACCCACAACTACCATAGCCGACTGCGGGTCACAGTTCATGAGCGCAAGGTTTAAGAGGGAATGCCACAACTCAAACATAACCCTAAAAACCAGCTCACCGTACCACCATCAAATTAACGGAGTAGCAGAAAGAACTGTAGGAACAATCAAAGCCCTCTGGAGGAAGGCCCATGAGGAAAAAGTGACCATACACTACATGCCCGTACATGCCATCTCCATATGAATTACTATTTGGTAGAACACCCAAAACAATGTTACTTACAGCAAAGGGAGCCATACAATCACGCCACCCTGAAAAGGAGACACACCTCCAAAAAAAACGAACAAAACCAAACCAAGCAGAAACAGAATTATGACAGGCACATTCCAGCCAAGAAAATACTGAACATCATAGAGCCGATCTATGCAAGGGGCACATTACACAATATCTGAATACCTAGTACCGTCCTCAATAGACCTAAACTAACCAAGAACATACCTAATCAACCTCAGAGGTAAGATATACCAAGGAACAAGGGAACACCTCAAACCAAGACCCACTACAAATATAACCAGCATACTAAGACAGGAAGCACCATCTCCACCACTATACACAAACATTACCCAAGAAAGGGAGGCTATAACGATGCCAACTGCAAACAAAGAATCAAACATACCACAAGAAAATCCCACAGAATACCCAACCACACTAAGAGAAATATTACCAACACTAACACCACAGAAACAATACCAGCTGTAGAGCTACACAACAAGGAAGAGTCACTAAAATACCAGAGAAATACAAGGACTAGAATACACCACACCTTCATAATATAGCTAAATATATACACACTCACACATAAAAAGATATAAAAAATACAAACAGAAAACAAACAATTGTCACAAAGTGGTGGGGGGGGTCATAACATGATAGGCAGCGAAGAGCCAAGGGAAATAACCCAAACGAACTAAACATCCTCTTGTAAAAGTAGATAAATAAAGGAACGGGTAGCCGGTCATATTGCTTAATCATCTGCCTGCATCTTGTTATCTCTCTCGCTCCCACAAACATGAAATAACTAAGAAACTATGACAAACAGAAAACCCAGAAAAAGCATCCAACCCTCAATGGATGAAACTGAAGAAATGACTCATGAACCAACCAGTCCCCTGAGCCACATAACAACCAGGTCTTGACGAGTATCGAGACCACACACAAGACTGGACACTTAAACAATGAACAACAGTCATAACCTAATGTAGCAGACATGGTGAAACGGAACCCGAGTCGAGGAGCGGAAGCGGTGAATGAGATTTGTGCTGGCGTCTCGAAGTGAGGGATTTGGTCTGGGTATGGCATGTAGGACTACTATTTGATAGAAGGCGAGTGCTTCGTTCCGTCAAACGAGACCATCTTGGAGAAAAGAGTGAGTTCTGCCAGGGTACATCGTACGATACGTGCAGTTGTGAAAGAACGAACGAACGAAACGAATAAAAGACAGTGAACGACAATAAATACCAAGAAACCGGTGTACAGGGGAGAAACGCCCAATCTGAACGGTTGACCAATCACTCAGTGCCCTCGAGTGTCAATCAATAGTCAATAGACCCCGCCAAGTCAAATGGTGAAAAGGGAAGCGGGGTCTATTGACTGCACGTTTGACACCATTTGACTGACGACACTTCGAATGAGATGTTAGCCTTAGGTTGAGGAAATAGTCGTCGAAAAAGGTGATGTGACGAAGGCAAGGCTCGAACAAGGATTATTTGCCGTTAGTTACATCGACTTGAAAAGTTTACGCACGACGAGCCAAAAGGGACGAAGCATAATTTGCTGTTAAGATATCCCTTTCTGTATTATGGGTTAACTGACGAGGAATAAATGAGTCAACTTGTCGATTCAATGTTCAAACCACGACTAACTTCGAAAAACCAGTTTGTCCGTGACGTCAAAGAAATTGCGCGGGAAGATTTTCAAATTCCAGTTCAAAAAATATCAGGAGCAGCGGGTAAACTTGAAGTCAGCAACAAAAAGGATGGCTTACTGCTATGTCTAATCGAAAGTGGAAGGAAGGGGTGCAAAACGCGCGCGCGCAAACGGATGGCTTCTATGCACGCTTCCACAGAGCCCTTTCCCGGATTAAATGTCGGCAGACATTTAACTAATGATAGTAAAAGGTCTCAAACTTCTTCGGGAAGGTAACATTCCGAGCAGAGCTGGTATACTTAGACATAGGCTTGTCAAGGAAAGTGGGTGTCTTCGAATTCTCCTGAACTTGCGGAGTTGATTGAGTAGTATGGGACGTCGGTTTCTCTATAAATGCAGGCTTCAACCGATCTATCGATATGTTGTCGGTGTGAATACCTTTTTGTATTTGGAAATATTTATCTGCGCGGTACGGGCCTATGTAAGCCGGCGTAATAGGCCGCTTAACAGCGTCATTACGAACACAAAATCGCAGTCCTGGAGCTGATGCGGTAAATATATATCACTCGGGCAGTGCCGCGGTGGTGTATAACATAAGTTGGCCATTTTAAGGCGCAAGTCTTGGACAAAAGAAGAAGAAACTGGAAATGCATTTACAGCTGGTGAAAAATACTGTCCAGGTAATGACAGTGACGTACTAAAAACGAGTTCTGCTGGTGAGCATTTTAAATCATCCCTGAGAATGTTCCTCAGTGAAAGAAGGATGAGGGGCAGTTCATCAACCCAATTATTATTTTCATGCTTCGTTGATAGCGAAGCCTTAAGGGTACGATGGAATCGTTCCACCAATCCGTTAGCACACGGGTGGTATGCAGTGGTACGTATGTGTTTAGCTCCAAGGAGTTTAGTGAATTCCTTAAACAGACATGACTGGAACTGTGCTCCTCTGTCGGTAGTAACTACTTTGGGAGTCCCAAACATTGAAATCCAATCACGTAGAATAGCTTTTGCGACTGTTACAGCAGTGGTATCTTTAATAGGGATGGCAGTAGGCCATCGATAAAAACGATCGACTATAGTTAAAAGGTAAGAATACCCTTGGCAAATTGGTAGAGGCCCAACTAAGTCCAGATGAATATTAGTAAAACGAGCATCAGGCTCGCTGAAGGTGCCCACAGGAGATTTCGTGTGTCTATGTACTTTGCATTTCTGGCATTGTAAACATGTAGTGACCCATTCGCGAATCTGGACGTTCATATTCGGCCAAACAAAACGGTCCGAAATTAATTTAACAGTGGCTCTCTTGCTAGGGTGTGAGAGTCCGTGTAAGTGGTCAAAAACCTGTCTACGAAGAGACGGGAGGTACATAAGGTCTTGGGGTGTTGGATTTTACATCACAGTATAGAACCTTGTTGCTAAAAGGAGATGGACATTTCTGAAGTTCCAAAGAAGTGTCGGATAACACATGCTTCAGAGTTATGTCCGCTTCCTGTTCGTCGGCGATCAAGTCCTGACCGAGTGCATCAGTATGCACGACGAACATCTCAGTACGAGACAGGGTATCGGCGACAGTGTTATCCGAACCCTTAATGTACCTAATATCAGTGGTAAATTGGGAGATATATTCCAGATATCTGATCTCTCTCGAAGTGTATTTGTCCAACTTGGTGGACATAATGGACGCTAAAGGTTTGTGGTCTGTAAAGATAACGAAAGACCTACCTTCGAGGAGGTGTCTGAAATGTTTAACAGCACGAAAAATATCTAACAATTCACGAGAAAAGGTACTATAGCGTGACTGGGTAGGAGAGAGCTTAGCAGAAAAGAATGCTATGGGTTTACGTTGAGAGGCACGAACTTGTTCAATGATTGCGCCTATTGCGGATTCGCTGGCGTCGGTGGTCAGGTAAATGTCTGACTGAGGGTCGTCCTCTAAGAAACTAAGCTTAGAAAAGTTGCCTAGAGCGGTTTTAGCTGCTCGAAAGGCATCCAAGGCTTCATTCTCCAGTGTTATAGCTTTATTTTTTTTTCTGTAAAAGGTTGGTAAGAGGAGTCAGAATGTTCGAACAATTGGGTATAAATCTTCGGTAGAAGTTAATCATTCCTATAAAACGTCTCAACTGCTTAATGGAAGCAGGGACGGGAAACTCAGCGATAGCTTTAATCTTATCGGTCACAGGAGCGACTCCATTAGCATCAATATGATGTCCTAAAAACTCCATGTGGTCTGATCCAAATACACATTTGTCAAGGTTCAGACGGAATCCGTAGTGAGACAAACGTTGAAAGACTTCGTTTAAATGACGCTTATGAGAGGCAGCGTCCTCACTAGCTATCAAAATATCGTCGATGTAATCAAAAAACGAAGGGAGTCCACGCAGGACTTCGTCCATAAGACGCTGAAAGGTCTGTGCCGCGTTGGCATTTTCAAAAATTCAAACAAACCAAAGGGCGTAGTAACAGCAGTCTTTGGGATATCAGCAGCAGCTACTGGCACCTGATAACATGCTTTTGCGAGATCTATTTTAGTAAAAATTTTCGCGCCTTGTAAGCCGGAAGCAAAGTCGTGTAGATGGGGAATTGGATAGCGAACCCGAACGGTAATGGAATTCAACTTTCTGTAATCCACGCAAATTCTATAATCTTCCTTTCCTGGTTTAGGTACCAAATGAAGAGGGGAAGCGTAGGGGCTGTCGGGCGGACGAATAACACCCTCTCGTAACATGTCGTCGAAAGCTTTCTTAGCGAATTTTAATTTATGAGGTGCTAAGCGACGAGGACGGGAAAAAGTAGGTTGACCAGTGGTCTTAATAAAATGCTGCGTTTGATGTTTGGTTGAATCAATAGATCCAGCAGGACGCAGGAGGTCCTGGTACTGATTCAATATGTCTAAGTACTCCTTACTATGGCAAGTTGCCACGGTGATAACAGTGGTGGTATTTTTGGAGTAGGTTCCAAGAACACATAGTCTTGTCAAGTTATCTGTTAAGGAATGGTTGTTCATTCGAATGGCTAGATCATAGTGTGCTAGGAAATCGGCACCTAATATTGGCATCTGAACATCTCGACGCATTCCTATATTTAAGGTAAGGGACTTAGTACCGTAGGTATTTATGCTGGAATCATTTGCTGCTTGTAAGCGGAGCTGAAAAGGTTTTTGACGTGTTTTATCACGAACAAGTAACACACTGATGGCAGCGCCGGTGTCGACCAAGAAACGTAAATTATTACGTGTATCTGACACGTAGAAAAGGCGACTAAGCTTCGGTGAAGGTGCCTTGCCAGCAAGATTAGTCGCTTTCACTCGCTGGCGGTCTTGTTTTCCGCGACCGCAGTATAATTGCACGGCTTAGTGCAGTAATGTGCTGCAGAACCAAATCTGCGGTGATAATAACGCATAGTAGAAGAAGGGGCATCCTTGTCTCGACTAGACGAACGTGGTCGACTCCTAAAACGACGGCGGGAAGGAAACCGGTTTCGACCATGGCTTTTTAGAGCAAATGTCAGGTCTCTAACTTGCCGCTGTAAGTCTTCCACAGCTTTTTCCAAGGACCTGTGGACACTAGCTGCTTCAGCACTGTGTACTGGTGTCGTTTGGTGATCCAGTTGGGAGAAAATACGATCAGCGGCGTCCGCTAACTGGTCGAGTGGGGTGTTCTCTGACATGGGCGCCAAAATTTGGGTAATGGTGGTGGGGAAGCGGTCCAACCACAGGCTTTTTAAAACTGAGTCAGCCATAATGTTTTTACCTAGTCGACTCTTCATAAAACGTAGAAGTTGTGAAGGGGTTCTACCATCACGAGTTAAGTTGCTAAATAATTCGCGGATCAACGCTTCCTCCGTACGGCCCATTCTTCTTAGGATAGCCTACTTTAATCGGGCGTACGGTTCCACCTCTGGGACGGCTTCTAGAAAATCAGACACTTCATCCACAATGGCGGGTGGCAAAGCCGTCACCACGTGGCCAAACTTTGTTTTTTGGTCCGTAATTTTTCTAACAATAAAAATAGCCTCCATTTGCAGGAACCAGTTCTTAATGTTCCCTTCGTAAAAGGGGGGAAATGGAGCGACGGCTGCGGCCATGTTCCCCAACTCTTCAGCGTCACCAGACGTCATTCTGGCTATCAAATTTATGCACGTTTAGATTTAAGATCTGACCCGAAATAAAAATGGCCTGTCTTTTATATAAGAAATAAGTGTTCCTCAAAACTCACGTCGGGATGTCACCAATCTTCTTGCTCAGGATCATCACGTCGGGCGGTCACCAATCTTGTTGCGGACCCGGTAGCATGCAGTGCTGGTTTATTAAAAAGTGGCCTTGTGCCAGACACTACTTATGACTACTGAATCCACAAACAAAGTAAAAATATTGAGTGAGTGATCTTAGTGAGGAAAAGGGGTCATTCAACAAGTGCATAAAAATAATACAAGTAGATAGTCAGGATTAAACGACAAAATGAGTCTGGTAAAAGAACAAATATAGACTTTTATTATTTTTAAACAAGTAAATTGTCCCGATAGTGAAGACCATCAGTAAAGTTACTGGATCTTTGCATTTAATGAAAAGGTTGTGACAAGGAGTCATTGAAGGAATGTCAGAGTTCCGCGCCAAAACAGAAAACCAAAATGGCTAAGGCGGGAAAAGTTTCATCAGAAAGAAAGTTCCAGAACAGTCAATTTATACGGAATATTATACATACAACAAAGAAAATACTCACTGCGAGTTTTGTTAGTGTGAGTGTAATGTTATATTTTTAAGGTACTGGTTCATAATGTTTAGAGTTCAACGGATATGAGAAGTTCTCATTCTTAACTGTTGAAGGTTTCAAAGTTCCCTGGTCATGGACGAAAGAAAGTTCGAATGAGATGTTAGCCTTAGGTTGAGGAAATAGTCGTCGAAAAAGGTGATGTGACGAAGGCAAGGCTCGAACAAGGATTATTTGCCGTTAGTTACATCGACTTGAAAAGTTTACGCACGACGAGCCAAAAGGGACGAAGCATAATTTGCTGTTAAGATATCCCTTTTTGTATTATGGGTTAACTGACGAGGAATAAATGAGTCAACTTGTCGATGTTCAAACCACGACTAACTTCGAAAAATCAGTTTGTCCGTGACGTCAAAGAAATTGCGCGGGAAGATTTTCAAATTCCAGTTCAAAAAATATCAGGAGCAGCCGTTAAGCTTGAAGTCAGCAACAAAAAGGATGGCTTACTGCTATGTCTAATCGAAAGTGGAAGGAAGGGGTGCAAAACGCGCGCGTGCAAAAGGATGGCTTCTATACACGCTTCCACAATATACTTGTGTGTGACACCGTATATCGAGGAAGGTCAAATGTCTTTTCAATTTCAGAAATGGAATGTCTCATACGCTTGGCACACCTATCATACCTCGTTCGAATTCACGTCACCTTGACATAAGTATGTGCCTTTAGCATTCTGCTACCACTTTCTTTCAATGTCAATTTTTGTGCAAATTTGTGCAAAAGTGGATCACAAAGCCTTGATATTTTTCTCACTTCTTATTGATCAGTTAATATTAAAATCATGTTCTTGCCTACGCCCGTTCAACGCCAACGCCTTATTCAAAACCATTTTTCCGCCAAAAATCAGAAACGCTCTCTGGAGCCTATCACGTGATTACGTTTATTATAAATACTTCGACACAAGTTCGTTCTTCTTCTTTTGCCTTCTCTGACATACAAGATATAGTAACTAAAGAACTCGCGTTTAATCCTTTACGGACAAACGCAGTGACACGGAATATTCACATATACAAATTCACTCAAACACACTTACATTCAACAATTTCTACGAACAACGTACATATACAAACATTACGAACACCCAGCAAGTGAATAAATACCAAAAACTGGCTCAACTCAACTAGTAAGATTTTCTTCAGCAACAAACATAACTCTTGTCAATATTCACCAGCAAGAAATATTACTTCAAAAACCTTCTGAAGTTACAAGTTTGCATCAAACACATTCTCAGCTTTCCAGAATTCTTTCAAATCTCTCACGGTGAACATTTTGAGCGGCACGTTCATTTAACTTTCTATGAGCTCAGATAAAAATATTTCCTTAATAAAGACTTTAATTCCAGTCAAAGGAAAGTAACCCCTATTAATTATGCTTGTATATCATTGACATAAATATGAATATTTTTTGTTATAAAAGTAGTTTAGTGTTGCTTCTTATTGTTTCATATTTTGTGGTATTTTGCGTAAATATAAATTCTATAGGTTACACCAACTAACAGACCTCTACATGTATGTGAAAGTTCCACTTAATTCATCCTTTTTAAAATTACCTAAACTTATATCAATTTATCTCCATTGTTTAATCGGTAGTATAGTATAACCTACAATAAACCTAATGCCTATATCATTTACTCATGTATTTATCTATATGTATTTGTGAATGTTTATTATTGTTTGTGAGGTTCCTATAACAGAGATTGGAATTCGGTAAGCTTTGAAGAAGGTTGAAACACACAATTCTTCGAGAATCGATGCTATCCCTTACGAATTGTATTTGAGCCAGTCGCATATTTTTGTTCACTTATTTGCTCAGATCTTCAACAACTAGATAAAGCAAATGAATATATGTCAACGCTTCACCCGGGCTGTAATGAAGTGGCGCGTGGTTCAATCCCGATGACTGACTGGAGAAGGTCGGGCGTATTGAAGAAGACAGAGATTGCAGTTAATATAGTCCCCAAGAAAACTTTCTTTAAAAATAAGAGTCGAGATTTGCGCTTCGCACATCTACCCTGAAGTGTCTATTATCGATTTTTGAATCGTATTTAATTTCAACTTAATTCTTAGTTGCTTTTTATCGTAACGTTTATTAAGACAGCAGCCGTGAGTAGACAGCATATGATCAGAAATGAAGCATAAACTCTTGGTGAGGTTTGAATACACGTTCTTTTCGTCTCAGTGAAGCTTGATTGAATTCAGCCTCTTTACAGAACTGCTGAGCTTTACAGAACACCAAATTTAACTTATTAATACACCGCTTGAATTTCTTAAATAAAAGTATGCGATACAAAAAAGCATCTAGAAAAATTAAGATGAAAGTAAATACGAATCATAAAATTATAAAAAAAGAACTGATACTCTGTTCGTAGAACATGATGGGATATATAAACGCTTTTCATTTTGTAATTTGTTTGAAGTATTAATTAAAATTTGAAATATGAAAACACTTTTGTCTCAATCTAGTATATCAGTTTATTTATACCTATCATATATCACTTAGTCTATTCATTGGAAACTAGAACCTGACAGCATAGCGATAACCACAAAGTAAAAGCTAATCTTATCGTTTTTTGTTTTTTTTACGATAAAAAGGATTTAGGAAAAAATGAACAAGTGGAGTGAACGGAAAAAGTAGTACTGTCGGGTTATTTCCTCAAAATTTCCTAATTTTCCAAACTGTTACTAGGGGACGCTCTCTAACACTATATATACTCGGTGATAAAATTTTATCTCTCTCTTCTTATTTAACCGCTAATATGACATGTAAAATTTCTAGCGGAAGAACGTGACCCCTCTTCTGGGACACGCATAACACACACACACACACACACACACACACACACACACACACACACACACACACACAAACACACTACACATTCTTTGGAACACAAACTTTCCACATTCATTTGTTACACACACATTATTGTCTTTGTCAATTGGAACCTTTGTTTGTTAATACATATTAATTTGTTTGTACATATATATCGGTTCTTCTTGTTTCATCACATTTATTTTGGTGGACCCATACTCCGAGTCGTGGGCATCTCAGGAGACACACGTGTGTATCTCACAACGCGTACCCGGTCCGCAACAGTACAATTAAATTTTAGGGGAAAAACAGGCTAGTTTTTTAAACTCTAATATGATCAGATAATTATAAGATTTTATAGAAATTTTCGGAAATTATTCGGTAATAAATATTTTCTTTTTTTAATTTTGTAGATCTGTCATCAATTTTGTAGAACAATAAAATTTTGTAGGTATGTCATTGAATCAAAATATATCTGCGCAGACGCAAACGTACATACATACAGAATTTAAATGAAACTGAAACAGACATCTGTGTTACGAGGGTTAATTTCCTTTTCTATCTGATAACAACTCTGGAATTACAGGAAAATCTAATAAACCGAAATGTGCGGCCTTTTGATGTCATGTTTATGGTTCATTTTGTATTTAAACTGAATATATTTTCTAATAAATGTTGTATTTTAAATGTGCAAACAATTTAGTTTTGAAATTTGATCATTTTGCCGTCAACGACGCGACATGTACCGAACTAGTAAAGAGATAATATTGCTAGAAAGGAAAATCCCGTTGTCAGTAAACATTTTCGAAAATGGTACTAATGATTACGAGTGTTTCTCCATCTCTACTTGTTGATCGCGCTTCCTATTACAATTTTCTCAACGTCCAACCACTATTAGATTTCAGGAAGAAGGAAATAGAATTGTAAGTGGGTAGGAGTGATTCAGTGTAGAGGAGACATTTGAACATGTCGCTTTTTTTCAGCTGAGCAAGGATATACTTGCTTTTTAGTCTTTACTCTCTAAGCATTGTTTGTGTTTCCTTGTTGCATTTCCGTTTTTTTCTTCTCTGTTTAATGATTTATCTTTCTTACTATTTTTGTATTATATTTTTTTTCGGTTTCCTTTTTTGTCATAATCAACCTGTTACAATCTTCAGAGTAAAAACTGCATTTTTCTGCCTATACAAATTTCTATTTAATTGGAAATAGTATGGCAACAGATTTTATTAAAACAGTTTCCAATTGCAAACGTAGAAACCGTCAATGGCGTTTCTCAATTTAGAAAAGTGTGTTGCTTGCTATAAAAGAGAACAAATATGATGAGGTTAAAATTAAAGAAATTGGTTTTCTTCATCAAGGGAAATATATAAAGAATTTTAATTAGTATCATTCTTTAAAAATTTTCATATCTTGTTTTTCAAAAATACTGTAAATATATTTAAGTAAGCAAAAAGTACAGTATGTAAGTTAACTTTTTAAACTATTTTTTAGGTTGGTACTGTTGATTTAAGACAAAAAAAATGCTGAAATTGTGGAAAACATTTTGAAATTAAATGAAACAAATCATAAGAAATTATAATTATAAGAATCATTTTGAAACTATAAGAAAAACCTTGTTGAAATTTTTATATTGTCATACAGGAAAAGTTTAATTTTAAACAATCCAGGAAGATACTGTTCTTAGAACAGCTAATCGCATTTGAATCGTATTGTCATTGTGTTAACTGAGTATTTTATAAAAATTTCGAAATAGTTTGTGGCAGACTTCACCACATTAATTTAACTTTAGATTAGGAAACAGGGCTGATGCAGAAAAGGATAACCAAAAGACATGGTTACACATAAAATATGTATTTAACAAGATGTACAATATCAAACAACGATGTGAAGGAAAGGATGCATTTAAGTAAGAAAAGGTTGAATTAACCAAGAGTGGTCTCTCTTTAACTGTTATTTTAGTGTTCTAAAGTTCACTGGAAGAATGTTCATGAGAGTCTCTTGTAATGATTATTCTTGAAAGATTTTGCTGTGTAAGAAAAGTTTATGTGAGTGTGTACAAGGTATGTTCAGCATGAGAGTTGTGTGTGTGAGTAAGAAAGTGGACGCACGGTTTCAACTGTCGTGGATTCGTTTGGCATTTGAATTTCTCACAGATAAGATAAAAAAGACCTTAGCTTAAATAAGCGACTGTAGGCTCCAAATCGTTGCGCGGGAAGAATTATCCTTCACGTGCAAACAATCTGATTGGTCGGCATTGACCAATCAGCGAGCGAGCTTTGGGGGCACTTAAGAAAGCTTCTGTGATCCGTTTCACCCAAAAGTGCACAAAATTGACTACTAAAAAATAGAGCGATTACAAAATTGTCGCATTACTGCGATTTGTAAATCGCCTATAGTAATATAATGGTGATTAATTAACCAATGAATGCTTGGCGTTGTATGTGATTTGTATTTTGTATGTATGTATGTTCGTGCGTAATAGATTCGCACAAGCTTTTAATATCTAATTAATCTTACCAATATTATTTGTTTCAACAGAACAAATCGAATAAAATCTAAAATTATCACCAGAGGCAAAGAAATATCAGTAAACAGTTTGAACTATATGTTCAGGGTATTATTATATTTGAAAATTAAGTTAATGACCACTTGAAACTTTCTTTACCTTAAACAACTCATTTCGAACCATTACTTTTAACTTTTACAATCGTTTATTATGATTATCTCTTTGTAAACATTTAGTATAGGTACCAACATGAGATCGCTGGATAATGAGCATAGCAGGATAATAACGGCCTCAAACTTGATGAAAATAATTTTTTATCGTCTAAATGTTTATGTTATTATCAAGAGGAAAGATCAAAGTATTTTTGATTAATTTTTTCCATTTTTTAATAATTTTTAGCACGTCCAAAACTTTCGTTAAAAATCTTTATCAGCAAAATTGACAGAAAATCGATCGTCAGCCATTTTTTTAACTTTTGTTTACGAAAGTGAAAGTCTCCGTTTAAAATTCTTTTAAAAAAATCAATTATGATTTTTTTTTAAATTAATTTAAGAAAATTAGAAATTATAAAATTTATTTAATATATTTTGAAACAAACATTATTTACTTTCTGCGCTGAAAAAATGTACTTTAAAATGAGAGAAAGCCGGCCTTAACATCGGTGTTGATTGACATCACGCACAGACATCTTACGGGCGGAAAAGTTATAGTACGGAAGGTCACAAGTGACAGTTTAGCTTTATGTCAACAACTTATTTACCTCGTTATTTTTAAGTAGGCATAGCATGATAAAAACGGCCTTAAACTTGAAGAAAGTAGAATTTTATCTTCAAAATGTTTATGTTACTACCAACGCAAACCACGTGACGGACTATTGTTTTCATAATGGTTCCGGTCTTCCGTATATTTGAATTAAGCTATTTTTGGACACAAAAAAACATGTTATATTAGATTTTTATCTATTTGCACATTGCTGATTGTAACCAGCTTTATTTTATAATTTGTAATGATATTTATTTACTTAATAAACATTGACTAAACTGTACTACATTTTCATTAATTTTAGAATATTTAACAACTTTAATGTAAAAGAAAATAATTTAAAAATAATTATTGTAAAAATTTATTTTTCATCAAAAACTTTTTTTGCTTTCATATTATCCATATCATAAAAAAAGTAAAAGCAACTAAAAGCTTTTGAAATTAAATAATATCTTTGTTTTATTGAATTTATGTTACAATTCAGAGCTGATTTTAAGGTAGAAGTGTGTCAACAAAAAAGAATGATTTGCTTTCCTCAAAGCCTTGTGCTTTTAACTAATTAATCACTAAAAATGTACACATTTGAATTTCAATAGTTTTCATAAAATTAGTTAAGTGGGTAATAAATATAAAAAATTTTTTTACCATGACTTTAAGAAAAAAATAAATATATTTATAATAATGTCCATCATTTATGAATAGTTTCTGAAAGTTTCATTAAAATCCGACAAGTTTTCAAAATTAATGACTGCCATTAAAAAAATGCGCGAAAAATCCGCCACGTTATTTAGTAGGACATTCGCTGATGAAGAGAAACGAGGTTTTTCAATCAGAAGTTAGAATATAAAGACAGAAAAATTTAGAAAAATAATTAAAATTACTTTGTTATTTCCTCTTAATAAAGACATAAACATTTAGACGATGAAATTTTGTTTTCGTCAGGTTTAAGGCCGTTATTATCCTGCTATGCTCATTTTCCAGCCATCTGATGTTGGTACCTAATTGAGTATAAAATAATGTGAATACAAAGCTTATTGGTCAAAAAAGAAACTTATAAATAGTTTTAATAATTTCGGAACAAAAAAATTAACTTCATAGCTAACAATACTTTTACTTCCCCTTTATTTTCTTATCTGACAAAAAATATAAACAAACATAAATGTGTTATTTTTTTTTAATTCAAAGCTAATTTCTTCGCTAACAACGCTTTTACTTCTGTTTCATTTTCTTATCGGACAAAAACATATGAACATAAGTTTGTTGTTTTTTTTTTAAATTCAAAATTAAATTTTAAAAAATAATGTGGAGAGCCGATTTTATTCTGTCTGACGAGCGAACAGTGCGTTAATTATTGAAGAGTGGACACATGAGTTCATTAATAAAATGTGAATTCCACATACATGCAAGTCATCCCCAGTTATTCAACTGTCAGTCCATCTAGAAAATGGATAGAGGATATACTTTAATCAAAGTAATGCCGCAGATAGAATTGTAAATCCACGATCAACAACTTTGATGGCTTTCTTCACATTGTGTCAAACTGATGATTTTGCAAGAACCCTTTTGTATGTTGACGTTCCTGAATATTACACACGGAACACTAAATAAAACGTCTTCAAAAGACGAGTACAGAGGAAACCAGTTCCAGGCTACCAGGGCATAAGATAAGCTAAGATTTTGGGCAGGGTGTACACAGTGCATCCAAATCAATTTGAATGCTTCTGTTTGAGACTTCTTCTACGTTGTGTTACAGGACCACAGAGATTTAATGACCTGAAACATATCAATGGTCTAGTTTAGAACACTTTCGAGGATGCATGTATTGTCCATGAACTCCTTGAAGATGATAACCACTGGAATGCTACATTACAGGAAGCATCTATATCGGAATTGCCAAGTAAACTGAGACGTTTGTTTGCCATCATGTTGACTACATGTGCAGTGTCCGACTTTGGGATGCACACAAAGAATCCTTAAGCGGTTATTTTCTTCTTTATGAACGCAACAAATATCCTGGAGTTGATATACAGTTTTCCTGTGTCGTCTTCAATATAGCTCTGATTGATATCGAAGATATCACTTCTCATATTAATGGCAAAACTGTTACGAACGTGGGTCTTGACTCACCTGATCGAACTTATACACATCCTGTCAATAATGCATAGATGCGGGGAATTAGTTATCAGTCACATCAGCAAGAAGAAATTGTTCATGATGGTCTTGCACAACTCAATAATGATCAGAGACATGTGTATCATGCCGTGTAAAAATTTGATTGTGTAAAAAAAAACTAATAAAAAAAAAAGCAGCAAGGTGGTCTAATATTCTTTGATGCACCAGGAGGTACAGGAAAGACATTCGTTACTATTGTCAAAATGAGATCAAAAGGCAAAGTAGCTGTGTTCGTAGCTTCCTCTGGTATTGAAGCCACTCTACTTCTTGGTGGTAGAACAGCACATTTGGCATTCAAATTGTCATTTTCCTTAACCAGAGACGATAATCCAATTTGCTAAATACACAGTGGATCAGATTCCGCAAAAGTTTTACAGAATTGTTCATTGTTTGTATGGTACAATGTCACATAAAAAGCATTTGAAGCTTTAGATAAAACATTGCATGATCTCAAGAAATGTGATGTATTGATCGATGGCATTATGATTTTATTATCAGGTGACTTCCGACAAACACTTCCAGTGTTTTCCACGTGGAACCCCCACTCATGAACTCAATGCTTGCATTAAATTATCATATTTGTGGAAGAACATAATGTTAAATACTAATATGAGAGCCTATCTTAATAGAGAGCCAATGACTGGTGAGTTTGAATCTCTACTACTGAGAATAGGAGATGGCAAGATTGTTAAGAGCGACCATGATAACATTGTAATTCCTCCAGGATTATCATCAATTGTTTCTTCAGTTGAAGAACTGAGGAACAAGATGTACCCAAATATAGCAGAAAACTATGTGAATCGTGAATGGCTGAGAGATTAATTCTAGCATCTAAAAACGACTTGTTATCAATCAACAACTGCTCAATGAAATTCCAGGTGAGTAAAAACATTTCTATTCTGTGCATTCAACTTTGGATGATGAACAGGTTGTGCTATGCCCTACTGAATTTTTAAATTCCTTAGAATTGTCTGATATGCCAACACACTAGTTAAGCCTCAAATTTGGATGCCTTATTATGTTGCTCCGGAATCTTGATGCTCCAAGATTATGTAATGGAACAAGAATCTGTGTCAAAAACATACAACTTTACGTCATAGAAGCTGTCATACTAACTGGTAGGGCAAAAAGAGAACTGATTTTCCATCAGATTCTACAATTGAATTTAAAAGGCTTCAATTCTCAGAGTGTGTTTCGGAATGACTATTAATAAGTCGCAAGGACAATCATTAGCGGTTGTTGATCTCTACCTAACTTCACCTTGCTTTACTTATGGGCAGTTTTATTTAGGATGTTCTAGGATAGCATCGGCAGAATCTCTCTACATTTTAGCACTAGGAGACAAAACTTCAAACATTGTGTATTCACGGGCTTTGCAGTAATCCCATATGCAATTTAAATGTGAATCCAGGATGAAAATTGGTAACTGATAATTTCTACTCTTCCTCCGGGAAAAAGGTTTGGTCTTCTTAACAACCTAAACCTATCAAATCTTTTTGCCTCCTAAAATCCAACCTCTGCTCCACGTCCTGGGAGGTGGTAACATAGTAAAGAGGTGAAGTTTCTGGGTATGTTCAACATATTTGGCACCCGGGCAACGCCGGTTAGTCCCTGCTAGTTGTTATTAAAACGCAAGTTTGTGCGCATGTGTGAAAATACCAGAAGTTGATTTTACTGCTCATGTATCATTTTTATCAGCCGACTCATCAGTTTATTTTGAAACATTTATTTAAGCTTTGTTAGAAAGTAACATTTTTACTAAAATATTAGTTTTAAATAATATTTTTATTATATACTGATAATCACACGTGATATAAACTATATAAATTCAAAGCGTGAAACATATTGCTTTTTAAAAACTGAAGTGAAGTATTATCAACCCACCAATGACTTGAGGCGACTATTTCCTATACTGTTACCGGGAAATCCCACCGACGTCATACATCCACGTTTTAAAAATATATGAGTAGCGAGTGCAATCCGTTTTTAATAAGGTTTGTTCGCTGGAGGTCCGGTTACGTAGATGATTGATAAAAGTACTGGCATTTACGTCAATCAAATCTATTCAGTGCAATATCTTTTTTTTGACAATAAATGCGAAAATATATAGAAATGTCATAGTTTTACTAGAACAAATATCAGTATCCTCTTTGATACTTTCAAGATATGTTATTTCATTTATTTTTCTACAGCTGAAACAGAAAAGTAAAACTAACGTTCAATCAACGAGAAAAGCTTTTTTTTAGTAACTAATAATATGTAAGTAAATACGTATATAATACATGCGTATTTACACGATTGTTTTTCTTTTCTACTTATCATTGATCTGTGTGACTTCGCAGGAGAACATAGTTGGAAGTTTAAACTTCCACCGCAATAAGAAAAGCGTGTAGATGTGTCTTCTTCATACATGAGTTCCAGTAGTGTGAATAAAAAATCCAAATAAAAGAAAGCAATTTTCAGACCAATCAGGACTATTACCACGCATTCGAAAACCACAAGGATTTGATCCGTTCACGAAGGCAATTCTAATCGGCCCACGTAATACAGAGAGTAACATTCCCCAAGTTCGGCCACTAAGTACATTCACGCTGCCCCATATCAATTAATAATGCAATTCTTCACATAAACAGATATTAGATCTTTTTCTCACTAAAACTAGACCATCTATTCGCACTAAATTGTCATACAAGATTTTTACCAATTAAACTTATGGTAAAACATACCTTAATTAACCACTCATTAAAACTTAATGGATTCGGGGTTAGAGGAGGGAGAGAAAACGTCAAATCTCTTATTCCGATTATTATGAAATGCACGGACGAAAAAAGAACACAGTATGAAATTTAAAAAAAAAATTACATTTAATAAAAAAAGTAAAAAAAATGAATAGCACAGAATATAAATAAAATGTGTACAAAATATTTCTTTGCGTGCCACACAATTAGGCAAGATAAATTAGAAATACATTTCCGTTGGGTACATAAAAATAATTTTAAACAAAATGTTCCCTTATTTCGATTCATTCGACTGTTAAGAAATTTGATGATTCATAGGCGTCGCTGGGTTTCTGGTTTGTTTAGACAACAGTTCAGTTTTATAAACGGAAATGAGATAAATCTTGTATTTTCATAAAAGATTTTAGTGTTCTACTTCAATTTAATGATATTTTATTTGTGATCTAACTAATTTCATTGGTTAAAAAGATTCCAGTACATTTCCTACGTAACAGTACAGTGATTAACAAAATGTGTAACAAAGTGGATCACAGAGCCTTGATATTTCTCTGACTCCTGATTTGTCAATTAATGCCAATATCATGCTTTCGTCTCCGTCCGCACGATTAAAATTAATTTACCGCCAAAAATCTGTCTATATGTTTCGGGCCTATCACGTGACATACAGCATTATAAATTTAGATTATAAAACTTTCTTTTTTTTTTTTTTTCCTTCTCTCACATACAGGATGTAGCTGTGGAGAGATCGCGTTTGTCCCTTTAAGACGCTATGACACACGCACACACGTACGTACGAACAATTCACATTTCTTAACTCATCTATTCATTCCTTCAACTACAAGGACATTTATCAACTTCTAACAGTGAGCATTGCAGCATCAAACAATTCGCCCAACAAATTCACGCCGTTCAAATCTTTGAAGTTTCTAAGTTAGATTCCCTAATATAATCCCAAACTTTGAATTCACTCACTCACCAACAAACTACACTTCATTTTAACATCTACGATTTTTATCGAGACAACAAGAATTCTACTCAAAGAACATACGATTTGCCAAACAAACATTTTATTCAAAAAGCAACTGTGAACATTTCTTTCATTGTGATTGAACTTTATTTCATGAACTGAAATTTTTTCTGCGAGTTCAGATAAAAATATTTTCTCTTAAAAGGCTTTAAGAATTTCCATAAATAAAAAGGCTTTAAGAATATCCATAAATAAAAAGGCTTTAAGAATACCCATAAATAACTCCTGCTATTAATTACAAATCTTACTATATAAAAATCACACACTTGATTGTTTTGTATCTCATGCAGTAAAATGAAAACTGTTTGTTATTACAAAAACAGTTTTGTGTTGTTTCTCTTGTTTGCTGCGACATTTATAAAGTAAAATATGTACGGATTGAATTGAGGCACGTTCAAAATCAGTGTTAATACCTCTAATTTTGTGATAGACTTTCACAAACAACTATAGAAAGATAACCGTACACTATTTACATTGTTCGGACTATCGTCCTCATCTTTGTTGCCATATTTATCACAAAGTTTTGGACATTGTGCGCCTTTATCCACTGTGCCATGTGTCCTCGAGTGGATAATGGCCTTAGTTAGATCCAGTGACAGGACCCAAAGAGTGTGAGTTCAATACTTGGTTAAGGCGGTGGAGAAGTTGGAGAGGGGAATTAACAGGAGATAACTGATAGCTGACATCCATTATATGGCACGTGGAACTAGAACAGTCTACCCACAGCGAGCGAAATAAAGAGTTGTCCGACATTCCTGCCACCTGAAGAAGGCCGGGGCGTACAACGGCCGAAACGTTGTGATAAATATGGCAACAAAGATGAGGACGATAGTCCGAATAATGTAAATAGTGTACATAATACCTCATCTCAGAAATATAGACAGATACTGAATGATAATCGTATATCTAAATTTGTAGAATTTTCTCCTTTTATTTTTCTTCTATTACTTCCTTTTATTTTCCTTACAGCCTCGTCATTTTTTTTCTTTTGTTTCTTTTGATAAATAAAATCCAGCTCCCAGAACTCGCCATTGTCATCGTTGTGAATACCAAAACTTTTCTACACCTTAGATCAACCAAATTTCTATTTAAAAAATTTGGCCACAAATCAGTTCCTAAATTTAATCAGAAATGTAATACTCTCGGTTCGTAACTTTCCCCATTGGTTAAACAAAAAAAAAAACCATCACAAAATATATATCTAAACCACGCCTCTTTGGAAACTTTATTTTGGCGGGCTTTCAGACCATCAAAACTGAACCTCTTTTACAAATTTTATACATGTATATTTTTTTATAAATCAGGCTTCATTTTAGCGGTATTTTTACATCATGTAGAAATTTTTACACATCAAATTTTATTAAAGTCATTTTTATTTAAAGAATACATGTTAGAAGGGCCGGTGTCCCTCACCCTATTACATCATGTTCATAAGGTAGTATTCATATAAAATACAAATTTTTACTGTAGCCTTATTATATATAAATATGCAATATAGGTGAACGATTCAACTATAGAAACTGAAAATAAATACAATGTATCTAAATACAAATTAGAGATATGTCATAACAGATCATTCCATTTTAAATAAATCGACAATGTTTTGCGGCAATTCTCTGGAAAATTCTCTTGTTAAAAGTTGAATAATATTAACACGCTCAACATTTTTTGGATAAAAAAAACATAGTGAATTTTATAGTGTTTTTTCCAGACTTCACGGATTTGGACAAAAAATAAATACCGCCAGAATGATGTCAAAATCCGAAAATTTTTCATCCTTCAATAAATTGCGTTTAGTTTAATTTCTAACATATACATATAGGTAGAAAAAAAAGCAAATGTTAGTAAGATAAGCACTGCAGGTAGTGAGACGGAGGGCTAACAATCAGACTTGTCCGTGAGTAGTACGCACCGGCCCTGCGTGTTAGCAACTTTCTTCTTTTAAACAAAAAGAAAGTGCAGTAACACTAAAAAGAAAGTGTGGTAAACAAACTTAGTTTATTGTACTTTTCTTTTAATTTACCCTTTAATTATTTTTATATAAGTTTACATTTCATTTTTATTATAGAAGTCTTTATGAAATAAATGTAAACTTTATAAACATTTGTTGAATAAAGACACACGTATATAGTAGATCTATTTCAGCAGGCCTGTTACGGTGATAGGAAAAATACTTTTAAACTTTATCTTCTGTCGTCTTTTTTTTACCACCAACTTGAAAACTGGTTAGCTTCTTCAATAGTAAGAGGAAGTACATCTTTTAATGATTTCTCTCTCTGTTTAGCCCCAGTAACCTACGACTTCCTATGACGGTGCAATAAATAAAAAAAAAGTTTCAGAAATATTTGCTTTTCAAATCTTACATTTCATTTAATTCTGCTTTGCTTCCATATGCATTGGTTTAATGATAAGCAGCAAAGTTTTTTTTCATCTTTGGCGATATTAGTGGATGGACTGTGCTTTATGGCCGGACCCTTACCTTCCCCCGACACACGGCACACACACACTACTCACGCACAAAAAAAAAAAAAAAAAAAGAATATACCTATTAGTACGTGGGGACGACAGGAAGTGATAGTAGGTGAATTCCAACTTAAGGCGCTGACCCGGTCGAAGAATCGGGTCTTCGCATTTCGCCATTATTTTATGTCAGTGAATACTGGACAAAGATACTTGAAGCCATAGAAATGTGGTTGTTCTACAGAAAGATGCTGAGGATACCATGAGCAACGACGAGATTTTAGAGAAAAAGGGAAACAAAAAGAAAACTTAACATCAGGAAGATGCAGTTAATTTCTAGGGCACATAACGAGGAAGGAGGTCTTGTAAAATCTGTTACCTACAGGACAAATTGAGGGACAGAGGAAAACAGTGCATAACATATTTGACGAGCTTGAGAAAATGGATGGCGGGACAGAGTTTAGAAATAAAGAAAAGATAGAATATATTTAGTGCTGTAAGGTACAGGAAATTGTGGAGAGCCATGATCGTCTACATCCTGAGGGTACACGGAACATACAGAAGAACCTACGACTTAACGGTCGAAGAATATTTTTTGTTAAAGTCAAAAAATAAACAAGAAAATAATTCAAATCAAAATAAAAGAAGTTTATTTCTGTTATCTTTTCAATATTTTTACACGCAATAAGAGAAAAGCTATTTTGCGTGCAATTTTTATTATTTTTTATACTTAAATAAATACTAAAACAATTTATTAAAAGAAAAACAATTTAAGTTACCTAATATAAAGAAAATGAAGCTTACCGTCGGTGCTACCAGTGAAGGATTTTATGAGCTCAAATAACGAGGAGCCTTCTGCGGGTCCGATATGTTTGATTGCCTCTCATCAAGGTGTCGAATTAGTGTGAATTGGCTTCCGGTAATTTACTCACTGGTCAGTCATATTTATTCTGACGGACGAGTCTTTCTCTTTTAACAAAACGGGAACTGGCTGTAAGCCACGACGGAAGAGCTTTGTTTCGGGAATTTAAGGAATCACTCATGTAGTGTTGGATTTTGCTAGTGGACAATAGAGCGTACTAAGCCACAGAAAGCAATGTTTCCAAATGCGTAAGTTGTATAGTCTTCCATATCATTCAATTATATCATTCGCATAAATTTATGGGATTATACGATGCATCGACATTCCTTTCAATTAAGAATTACTTTCGCTGTCCTGCTGTTCCCCATCAGTGTGGATGCACGCTGGTAGCCCGAAAATTGTGATTAAGGAGCAGAGACATTGTATGACAGTTTCAGTTGAAACATCAGGGCAGGAAAAAGCAAATAGGAGTATTCGTCAGTCATAGTTAGAAAATGTCTATTTCTATTTTTACTTGGTCAAGCATTTCAAAAGTGGTTTTCACGAAAGTTCATGGTTTGAGTTTGTTAGCATTGGGGCTTGATCGCCGATCACGCCTGGCAGTTGTTCGTTATCGTCTTGACATTCTCTACGGAGCAAGGTAAATTTCGATTACGAGCTACATTCTAATGATCCCTGGGTGATACAGTTCCTTATGTAGCTTCAGGAGATTTTCAGTGTCCTTTACTGTTCCACATACTCTTGAGAGGGTGTTAGCTGCATTTTCCTTACCATGACAATAGACAACGTCAAATGAAAAACAGGAAAGATCAATTCTCTACTGGGTATTTTTTTTTCGTTTTTTATTCGGTTCGTAGTATTAAGATTGTAGATGAATGCTACAGATATTTGGTCTGTAACTAGCCTAAAGTGGCAGCCGATCGCCATATCTTTAGGGCAAATTTTACTAACGCTGAACGTCGTTCCGGCCGCGAAAGTATTCTGGAAACGAATGCTACGGGGCCGCCGGATTGTCTCAGGCAGCAATAACAGAGTTGGGGGCGTCTGATTTACTGCTACTATAGCAGTAAATTTGTCGATATCCCTTTATAGAACCCCAAAGGAGAAGTTAAAGGAAAAAGTAATTTGTGTTAATGGGTGTGTTTTCTCAGAGAATGAGGCTACCCAAGGGGAATAATGTTCGAACATACCCATGGCCAGTAGTAACGCAGATATGTTATTAGGGATCCGTAATTCTCGTAGTGACTTAGTGCCATAATCCCTTTTCTTATGAAATATTCAAATAGGCTAATGGCGCTTAACCCGTAGGAAGACATCATTGCTTAATGTAAGGTATTTTTCAACAGCGGTCATGAACCGCTTGAGATTACGATCATTTTTGTGAATGCCCGCATACCATTACGTTGTCTGTGTAAGCGTAAGTGCCTTGCAGTTTTTCATCGGCTATTTTTTTTTATCAATGACCCTTTAGACGCTGACCTCCAACATTTGTGACCCCAAACGGAATTCGTCGGCATTTTACAAACGTCCGCATGCTTCAAAAATCATGTAAAGCTTATTTTTCAGTTTTATTTCTACCTGGTAATAGTCACTTTGGAAATATTTAATGGCATCACCAATCATCTCTGGCATTCAAATGTGTAAATCGGTTTATAGTTGCCATTCTTTTTTGTTATGTTCAGTGGATTTTATCAAGACAGGGATTTAATTTCTTCGCTTATTCCTTTACTCAGACTTCTGGATATTTCCGATTGAATAACTCCTAACTTCAGAAGAATATCTCCTAGATTTGATGGCTACTGGTTAACAGTCTGTAGCTAGATTATTGAAGAAAGAGGAGTATTGTACATTTATAGTCCGTAGATATTTAACACTGGTTTGGGGATTTTAATACGAGAGTACTGGCTTGGGGCGTCATTACCTAGTATGGTGTCGCAGCAGAAGTCATCGTCGAAAGTTTTACTTGTAGTTTGACCAAGCAATAATAAACCACAATTTGTGAAGATAGTGAAGCGTTTGTCATAGTCATTTTACAATAATAACGTGTAATCTTCCACCGGTTTGTCCTTGCATCGCCAGCATTTACGAAACTTTGGGCTACCTATTAAAGCATTGATCGTTACTCTGTTAATAGCAACCTCCAAGATAATATTTAAAAGGCATTTAGGAGCTGTAGTTGATACTATATTGGTCACTAGCATCACTCGCGCCGCTGAACTGGGAGAAGACACGAACCTTTGAAAAATTACTTTTTTTTCTTACACCTTCACGGAGGACACGATGAACAGGCATGAATTACGCCGAGCCGAGGCAGCAGTAATAGAATGTTTGAAAGGCTCATAGAAGAGTTATGGAGCTCTATGAACAAGTGTGAATCATCATCATTCCTTTCGTATTCCATTAGTAAGAAGTAAGTTCCACTTGGGCAGCTTCTTCTCAAGAACTGCTGCTTTGTGGAACAAACTCCCGACAGGATGTTTTCCCAATCGCTACAATCTTCAAGACTAGAGTTAACCATTAGCTTTCTTTCATAACTTCTTGCCTTTTCTTACGCTCAAGCACGACAATCCACTATCTTGAGTGGCTCTTGGACCTTATATTGGGTGAACATTAGTATAAAAAATATTTACTTTACGGAGTTTAAGGGAAAGCCGTGGCTCGTGCTATCGCTTAAATACTAGCTAGTGGTGACATCATTTAAAATAAAGGCGTTAATTTATGTATTATTATTTTAAAAACTTTCTAAACATTTGAATGTTTCCCCCTTTTATGCAAACCTTACGTAACTTATTCACAAATATAAAAAGAAAATTATTTACTTGGAACTTGTAAAAATTCTAGAAAAAAGATGTTAATTCATTTATTTTCCGCCAGTTTTGTTTGTAACTGTATATATCTTAAAATATTTCTCACCTCAGAGAGGCTAATGAAAAGTTATCGGTCCGACCAAAATGCTCTTTCCCCAAAACAATTCTGGTATAGTCATTTGGTCGAGTTTTGTAAAGTGAATTGGCTCGGGAATTTTTAGCATCTCCATTTAATTCTTGATTTCCTTCCTTTTCTTAACGTCTTTTAGTTATAAACAAACGAAGTCGAACCATGAATCTACAATTTATTTTTTGAAAACCAGATTTTTAGTGTATAGTACATGTCAACAGATGTGATGGCTAGCCTCTCCATACAAATTAAAAAAAAACCTCTTTACTAAGGGCTTAGCTATTATGGCCTTGTGCCATAAATTAAATTTAATAAATATCGACTATTTCACCAGACCTTTGCTGGTGTATAAAGTTCAATAGATTCCTGTATGATTTTAAGGTGTCTGGTTCAATCCTCACATTCAGCTGAAGATGAATTGTTTGGTGGTACTGGAGAATGGGTGGGTTCTATTATATCTGCTTTGTCATGCTTTACCAACAATCAGAAATTCCACTTCCATGTACAAAACTAGTTGAGATAACGTTATGATAGTTGTTGCCTCTATTCTTTCGATGAATGCCGAATATCGAGATTCGATACATAACTTACGGTTAAAATTTTCATATTGGATTTTTTTACAGTAAGGTTGATCCTGTACAAGGCCAGGGGGCCACTCGATGTAGGAGGCAGTTTGTATGGATAGGAGGGAAAGATAACGGTTAACTCTATACTTGGACAGGTTAAGACTGTAGTGATCGTGGAAACATTCTCTTGGGAGTCGGATCCACAGAGCTGTGGTTCGCAGGAAGAAGCTGTTCGAGTGGAACTTACTTTTCACCGATGGAATACGGAGGGAATGTGGTTAGTTTGCTACAATGTAAGTGGCATGGAAGCTCCTTGCCGTGAAGGTTAGAACTATGGTAACCAAGGAATGTAGTTCGTCCGAGCATTTTCCGTGAAAGTAGCGGTAAAGAAGCGAGAGGCTTGCCACATCCCGCATGTGTGAGAGAGGTTGAAAAATAATCCATCACCCACGAGAACTAGGAGACGCTTTTGGACTCTAGAGTGCGGTTTTGGCAGCACTCTCCAGTATTTTATGACAACAGTACTTCATTTTTGGCCTGATCTGATAGAGGATAGCACGTGGAGTCAGGTTCTTATTGAAGCGGTACAGGGAGCCGACCATTTTAACTGCATCTTTAGCGAAGGCTTGTATGTATGAGTTCCACTCGAGGTCAGGTGTGAGTTTAAGACCCAATAGTTTCTCAAGGCACGGTGCCTCTCCGAGAAGACATCCATTCATCATGACTGCTGTACAAAAGATGATGAAAATGTCAGATTCTGGAAAGATGACAAGAAAGCTCTTTAAGCATGGTCCACTCGGATGAGAGGGAAGACGACCATTTACTCCGAAACGTGTGCTCATTCTATCACGAATGTCGACACACTTTTCTCTGAAATTCGGATGTTTTCGCGAGGGTATCATATTAAATACAAGCAATGATATCGGCATGAGCCAAATTTATTGGTAGTAATGGTTAGCAAACTTGTCTTGCTAGATCAGTTACGATTGGACAATAAGTTCGATCCTCACTGGATGCTCCATACTTTGGGTCTTGTGCTACATCTAAGCTAAGCTTAGATAATCACCATATATGACATGTTACTATAATTTATCAAATTTCTTATATTTTCAAAATATATTATTAAAAATGTCAACATTAAATTCGCTGATGGTAAAAAATCTATTTAAAGATTTTTATATGGATTTGATCGTTCAGGATAAAGAAGATGATAAATGTAAGAAGATGTAAAATTATTTGCAGATTAATAAATTAATACTTAAATGTTTAGAGAGAAAATAAGTATGTTAATGATTGAAAATATTTTGATATTATTGTGTTAAAATGAATTAAAAATCATAATTTATAAGTTTCTTTTTTGCTGTGATTTTATTTAAAATGTTTTATACTTCTTCGTTCATTAAATTGGATATATGATTGGTTTTGTTATGTTCAGTCTTTTGTGAGGAAGGCATTATAAAATATTTTCTGTCTAGTGATGAAATTAGTTAGTCAGTCATTAGTTAGTCAATTTTTGCAGTAAACCAATTACAAACTCGTTTCCCACACGTTTATTTCTTAAATTTGGTCATAGTTATATATACATACCTACAATTAAACGCCCTACATTAAGCAAACATTAAGAAAGGAGATTAATCGGAATATAGCTTGTGATGATGATCATCATCACACACATACATGCATACTTACACAAATTCAAATTATACAACCACAAGCATTCATTGGATAATAAATCAACACTACTGTGTAATGGACAATTTATAAATCGCAGCTATGCGACAATTTTATAATCGCTATATTTTCATGTAGTCGATTTTGTGCACTTTTGGGAGAATCGGACCCCAGAAGTTTTTCGTGAGTCTCCCCAAAGCTCGCTCGCTGATTGGTCAATGCCAACTAATCAGATTGTCTGCACGTGAAGAATGATTCTTCCCGCGCAGCGCTTTCGGAGCCGATGGTCACCTATATAAGCAAAGAATATTCTTAGTTAATTAGTGAGATTTCAGCTGCCACAGGAATCCACGACAGTTGAAACCATGCGCCAATCTTCTCACTCACATCACCACTCACATGCTGAATATTCCCTATATCACATAATCTTTTTTCTTACACAGCAAAACTGTTGAAAACATTTATTACCAGAAACTATTACAACCTTATTTCTTTCAGTGAACTTTGGAACAATTGATAGTTAAAGAGAAACAACTCTTGTTTTACTTAATGCATGCTTTTCTTTCACATCCTTGTTTGTACATCTTGTTAAATACAAATTTTATGTGTAATGATGTCTTTGGCTTATCCTTTTTTTCTTCACGTCAGTTTGGTTTCCTAATATAAGTTAAATAAATGTGGTGAAATCCGCTACATTTCATTGGTGACCCCGACGTGATCTGGAAGGTGGCCACATTTCATTGGTGACCGCCGACGTGATTAGGAAAAGCTGACGTAGTCTGAGAGGGCCGCATTTCATTGGTATTTTATCAAAGTCCACATAAATATTAGTTGATTTGTATTTGTCCTGC